>CM059786.1:31063353-31540853 GCA_030435695.1 Brachymystax lenok tsinlingensis
TTATCACGGTCCAGTACTGGTACACAGAGATATTGTCTGGCACCCTATGTTGTGCAATACTTAATTGGAAATAAAGTTATGCCCTAGGGCCTATGTGGGGAATAGGGTGGCACTTGGGACACTCATTTTCCCCCTAGCTAAGTATCAAAAGTTTGATGCGTAGCCAAGCAGCTTTTCTCTTATCAAATGTTGTACTAAGCATTACTGTACTGTGATCTAATCATGTCAGAGTAATAATTAGTCTGTAGAGTGATGAGCTGTAGGAGTAGAGCAGAGAGGGTACTAAGTTCCAGTTTTAGCCTCCAGCCAGGAGAGCTTAAGAAAACCAACTCATCTCGGTATATGACAGAATGAAGACTGGATGGAGCCAGCTAGTCACAGTCACATTGACTTAGATTTTTTCAGCCCTAATGACGCGACCACATCTACCTTCCTCTGCTTTTTCCACACGTGAAAGGGGTTGGCAGTGGCTTTGAAGCCGGGGTGCTGCTTTGGTCATGAAAGGGGTTGGCAGTGGCTTTGAAGCCGGGGTGCTGCTTTGGTCATGAAAGGGGTTGGCAGTGGCTTTGAAGCCGGGGTGCTGCTTTGGTCATGAAAGGGGTTGGCAGTGGCTTTGAAGGGGGTGCTGCTTTGGTCGTGGCTGACTGTCTGTCCAGTGCTCTTGTTCAGTCATTCCATAAGCCATGTTGTGTTACCCACTACAGAATAGCTCCCTCCTGCTCATCCAGATGGCCTGTATTTACAGGTCCTACAGGGTTAGGCAACTACTCCTACTCCATGGAACCAAAAATATTCACTATTATTCTACAATTTAGAGAATATTAAAAATAAAGAAAAACCCTGGAATGAGTAAGCGTGTCCAAACTTTTGACTGGGACTGTATATGGGTGGCAGGTAGCCTCGAGGTTAGAGCGTTGGGCCAGTAATCGAAAGATCACTTGTTCGAATCCCGGAGCCGACAAGGTGAAAAGTCTGTCGCTGTGGCCTTGGGCAAGGCACTTAACCTGAAATGCTACAGGGTTTCCCACTGAATTGATGCAAATAATCATGATATCATTCTGCCAGGTCAGCATAGGCTACTTTGTATTTAACTGAGAAGATTTTTGTGAAAGCCTTTCCATCTACCAGAACACTTTTCATTAGCATCATCGCTAACGGCTACACAAAGTGGTAAACATAGACGAGGAATACTCTTTGCTTTCTCATAAAGTTGCAGGAAATAATAATCACGGATGCATTCTGTTAATGCCTTGTGATAAACTTGGACATGTCTTGAGACACAGGTGATGGCTGGGTACGTAGCCTATGCACCAAAACAAGACTATTGTCATGGGATTATTACTATTACAATCTTTACGGTTGTAGTTGTGTTTTTGTATGTTAGCTATGTATGAGGAGGAACCCTTAAGGAACCCTTAAGCCTAAGTGACTGTGACTAGCTGGCTGCAGCCATCAACACTCCTGGCTGTGGCTGGTGTGACGGACTGAACAGGAGGCGGCAGTTAGACCGTATGAAGCCCCACCTAGAGCTGTTGAGGATGTGATGCTGTTTGTTCTTCTTGGGGTTCAGCAGCACCACCACACATCTGTAGGAAAGAGAAGGAACGAGAATAGGGGTTAGACTTCATAGGCCTACGCAGGGGAATGACCACAATAATCAAGGCTCAGCAGTCTACTCCCATGTAGCTCAGTTGGTAGAGCATGGTGCTTGCAACACCAGGGTTGTGGGTTCGATTTCCACGGGGGACCAGTACAAAAAAAGTATGGAAATATATGCACTAATACTGTAAGTTGCTCTGGATGAGAGCGTCTGCTAAAATGACAAATTTAAAACGGACTGCAAAGTGCTAGCTAAAACGTAAAGTAAACTAGGTAAGTAGTGAACTTAAATAAAGCTCCTGCGGAGAGTGTGGACTGAGTCACAACACAGACTACATGAAACTCCCTGTTGCCAAGAATAACTCCTGAGCCTCACTAAAATAAAGTGGCATAAATACCCTCTCTTGCTGTATTTTAGGTTGAATATCAGAGTAGAGGACAGCATGGTTGCAAAGTCACTGTGTTTGAGTGAATGCAGGAGCACTGAGTAGCATGACCAAGCAAAAACCAGATTGCCTTTTTAAGCTGCTTCCATTTCTTGTTTCATCTCCCAGTGGGGAAACACTCTTAGAAACTAAACGACATCCAGGGCCTTTTACCTTATCACATGGCAGGGAAGATGAGAGGGAATACTTGTTGTGTAGTCAGTCACTGACAATGTATCAGGGAGAGGCTGGGCACTGTTGTGATCATCAGAGCTGCTGGAAAAGCCTTTGAATAGAAGTGTTCCTGGTGTACTGGGGATACAATCAAAGGGACAACCAGGCACTATGGCGTCACTGAGATTGCACAGACAAGAGGGAGAAAGTTATTTTTAAAACAGTGGCGCACCTTGGGAAACTCTACAGTAGCCCTACCGCCGTATGGTCTACTGAGCTAGTAGCCACCACAGAGCAGCTGACAAAGACTTGCTTTGGGGGTCTGCAAGCAAGAACATTGTAAATGCTTCATGTTCTTCTTCCAGAGGACTTCCACTGGAACTGTGAGGGGGGAAATGAAATGGCATGAAATGAGAGAGGGAAAGATGTGGTCATACAGCAGGATCAACAGGACTGCACTGTCCTGCTGCACTGTCCTGCTGCACTGTCCTGCTGCACTGTCCTGCTGCACTGTCCTGCTGCACTGTCCTGCTGCACTGTCCTGCTGACATGATGCCAAAAGTTACCTAACACCAATTCACTCTTAGAGTCTCCAGAGAATCAAACTGGGCAATGTGACTGCAGCCCAATGCCACGCTTGTACAGGAAGCCCAGCACGTGTCTGTGTGATGTTTAATAGAGTAAAGCTCTGTAACAGTAACTGGCCAGCAGCCAGCCAGCTCTCCTGCCTGGCACGGTGTAAACACGACACACAGACACACAGAACGAGAGAGAGAGACAGACTGCGTCCTAAATGGAACCCCGTATTCCCATAAGGGTCAAAAGTAGTGCACTACATAGAGAATAGGGTTCCATTTGAGACAGTATATGTTAGTCAGTGGTTGACTACCTAGGCCCCTGGAGCAGGTTTTATGCTGCCTGCTTGCTGGTGTCACATTTCAGAGAGCAGCCAGAGAGGACTGTGGGAAGACAGGACAGGCAGGCCAGCTGGGCCCCAGGGTAAGAGACCACACCACAGAACAATTCCTGTCTGCTGTGCTGTCATCTCATTCAATAGGTAGGAAACAAGCTGCACGTTGTTGAGTGAGTGCACTACATCACTTCCTTCCATGCCTTGGCTGTCATCGGTTTGTGCTTTATGAGCCTATGTCAGCGGTAGAGGAATGGCTCATGGCTATCTACTCTGTGGCATTACTTCAAGCCAGAACTACAGGGGTGGGAGGGGAATGAGCTCATGGATCAATATACCATTACTCATTGCACCACAAACACACCATAAACTCCCTCCCTTCTACAGTTCCACTGGGCTTTACAGGGGAAGCGAGAAAGTGTGGAATATTGAGTGGTTAGAACATAATAGCATTATTGGATTGGAGTGGAACCAAGGGATTGATAGACAGGGCTCAGATCAAAGACCTGAGGAGGAGTGCTGAACGTGAGCTTCCTCTCTCAGGCAAAATAATCCTACAAGTTTCCCACAACACAGGCTGCAGTACAAGGCTAGCACAAACTGCCGACTGCTATCCTGTTTTTTCTATTCCAGACACTGCTGGTCATCCTGTGTCAGCAAGCAAAGTAAAATAAACACAGTTGGCTATTTATTAGCAAAGAAATGAATCAGGAAACTAACAGTGTGTCTTGAAGATCTACAGAGTAGCCTAGATAATCAGTAACATCACTACTACCTTAGGCTAAGCATTAGGAAAAGCTCTAATGCTTCATCAAAACATGTTTTCAGCACCTATACCATAACACTAAACAAACAGACAAGCTCTAACCTGCAGACATAAGCTGCATCCAAAATGGTACCCTATTCCCTACACCAGGGGTACTCAACTCATACCCTACGAGGAGCCTGCTGGTTTTCTGTTCAACATGATAAATAATTACACCCACCTGCTGTCCCAGGTTTTTTTCCTTAAACAGGTCAGGGCGGCTGGGCTGGTTATACACTATACAGTACCAGTCAAAAGTTTGGACACACCTACTCATTCAAGGGTTTTTCTTAATTTTTTACAATTTTCTACATTGTAGAATAATGGTGAAGACATCAACACTATGAAATAACACTTTTTTGGTCACTACATCATTCCATGTGTTATTTCATAGCTTAGATGTCTTCATTATTATTCTACAATGTAGAAAATAGTAAAAATAAAGAAAAACCCTGGAATGAGTAGGTGTGTCCAAACTTTTGACTGGTACTGTATATAAAAAAGTGGACACCCCTTCAAATTAGTGGATTTGGCTATTTCAGCTGACAGGTGTATCAAATCGAGCACACGGCCATGGAATCTCCATAGACAAACATTGTCAGTAGACTGGCCTTAGTGAAGAGCTCAGTGACATTAAATGTGGCACCGTCACAGGATGCCACCTTTCTAACAAGTCAGTTTGTCAAATTTCTGCCCTGCCAGAGCTGCCCCGGTCAACTGTAAGTGCTGTTATTGTGAAGTGGAAATGTATAGGAGCAACAACAGCTCAGCCACGAAGTGGTAGGCCACACAAGCTCACAGAACGGGTCCGCCGAGTGCTGAAGCACGTAAAAATCATTGGTCCTCGGTTACAACAACAGAGTTCCAAACTGCCTCTGGAAGCCACCTCAGCACAATAACTGTTAGTCTGGAGTTTCATGAGATTTGTTCCATGGCCGGGCAGCTGCTCACAAGCCTAAGATCACCATGCGCAGTGTCAAGTGTCGGCTGGAGTGATGAATCACGCCTCACCATCTGGCAGTCCTATGGACAAATCCGGGTTTGGCAGATGCCAGGATAACGCTACCAGCCCCAACGCATAGTGCCAACTGTAAAGTTTGGTGGAGGAATAATGGTTTGGGCTAGGCCCCTTAGTTCCAGTGAAGGGGAATCGTAACGCTACAGCATACAATGACATTGTAGACAATTTTGTGCTTCCAACTATGTGGCAACAGTTTGGGGAAGGCCCTTTCCTGTTTCAGCATGACAATGCCACTGTGCACAAAGCGAGGTCCATACAGAAATGGTTTGTTGAGATTGGTGACGAAGAACTTGACTGGTCTGCATAGTGCCCTGACCTCAATGCCATCAAACACTGTTAGGATGAATGGGAACGCCGACTGTGAGCCAGGCCTGATCGCCCAACATCAGTGCCCGACCTCACTAATGCTGTTGTGGCTGAATGGAAGCAAGTCCCCGCAGAAATGTTCCAACATCTAGTGGAAAGCCTTCCCAGAAAGGTGGAGGACGTTATAGCATCAAAGGAGGGACCAACTTCATATTAATGCCCATGATTTTGGAATGAGATGTTTGACGAGCAGGTGTCCACATACTTTTGGTCATGTAGTGTATTTTAAGAGATAGAGGCTGGAGAGGAGATGGGGCTACAACCGTTCAGCAGAATATACATGGAAAATATTACGCAAACAATAAACTTAAGCCAACCAAAGAATTGCAGCTGAATGGTAACCACTAGTTAGAATCACAATGCTAACACGGTCATACAGCTATAAACATACTATAGAAAGCTTATAAACTTGCAAAACAAAAACATTGCTGTTCAACATGACAGCAAGCACTTTATCTCATGCAAGTATTCTAACTGATTTCAGAGCAATATAAATCTAATATTTACTGATCAGACAGGATCAGTCATAGGCACCTTGAGAATGTCCGGTCTACCTTGGGCCTACCGGTATATTTGAGATCATTTGAAAAACATACTAAAGGGTAGTTGAATTAATAATATATTGTATGCAGTGGTGGAGAGGGGGGGTGGACTAGTTAAAACAACAGCCTCCCTACCTAGACTAACCTATGGCTAAATTCATGGCCGAGTATGCAGTAGCGGAGGGGGGAGACCAATTAAAAGAAGAGCCTACACCTATGGCTAATTCATGATAGGCTGAGAAATAGTGTTGCCACACGGTCAAGGCAATCCTCATCAGCCACCCATCAGCCATCTGGTGGGTTGGTTCAGCATACTGACAGGTGGTCAAGCCTCTGAAATGAAATGACAAAGCCTTACAGGGTCTGTAGTGTCTGCAGGGAGGTTATATCAGTTTCCTTCCAACCCCAGAGAGGAGACAGAGAGACAACCCTCCGATCTGCCAGTCCACTCCTCTTCAAAGAACCTACCCCGCTTGCCTCCTCCCTCTCTCACTCCCTCCATCCATCTATCCATGCTGATCCTGCCTTATTTCATGTCCTCCGTTCACGCTGAGACAGACTGGACGACCTCATCGTTAATCTGCCATGCTGCAAGTCTCCTGTCCCGGTACTGTCAGGGTAACTGGCTAACAACAATGGGAGCAAAACTAGGGGTTCTCTGTCCTTAAAGATACGAAATAAAGAGCTTGTATCATTTCCACCAGTAGTTTGGAAAGCAGCGCTCACGAGCCAAAACGAGTCCTCGGACACTGTGCACAATTGTGTACGACGTCATCCATTTCATATGATATGGTACATCCTGCAAAAAAGATCCTGTTCAATCTCTTTAAATCTACTGTGGAACAATGCAACCCTGATGAAGGCAGCATATTGTAGCTGTACCAACGTTGGTAGCTATAAAACTTATTGAATCAGAGCCACGAGAGTGTGCACAATAAGAGACTACATGAGACAGATACAGTAGTCTACTGTAGATAAACAAAGTGCTAAAGAATATATATTTACTGCCTCAGGATTGAGGCTATTCTCTGTAGTCGGTGCTTTCATTGGAGCTGTATTTTAGTATTCTCCTCAGTTTTTCTTTTCAGTCCATCCAGCGCCTCAAGTCTAACCGCATCCTTTGAGAATAGTTACAGATGCTGTTGTGGGACCCTCCAGCAAAGAGCTGCAATGCACCACAGAGGCAGAGTACACTCCTCTACTTCTGAGCAGGGCTATCTAATAGCTAGGGGCTACACGAGGACAATTTTGTTCCCCCCTGCACCTTTTTCCTAACCCTCGCTCCCTCTTCACACATACGCACCCGTACACACACACACACAGTTAATACTGACTAAGTTTGCTGCAGTGCGGTCAGGAAAAGTCGAGGGTGCCTGTCTGACACATCTAGTCATGCATGTTAGACTCCTCCAACAGCCAACAGGACGTTTAATGCTCACTGAGAACATTTATTCCACATCACTAGAGACGCCGCTGTCTCAGACGACCCAGACATTAATTCATCAAAAACCCATACAGTCCTACCCTGTTCAATAATCTCACATATTATTCTAGGTTGCACTGTATATATATACACTATAGTACCATGGAAATGGACCTATACAGTCAATGTGCTGCATTCAGGTTCTGCCATAAATGCACTAACGATAGGTAGGCAAAGGTGTAATTTAAAAGGGGCAATCGGAAGTTGCTACATCCATTTTTGGACTTATATGTTAATTACATGTACCCGTTGATTCTTGACTATAACCTATGAGCTTAGTTCCACTGCTGTACCCCATCAGAACCAGTAATAATCTTATTTTATTCCAATGTTTGTGTACTAAGTAAATGTAAACAAACAATATATAGCCTGAAAACATGGTTAAGACTATTATTTTGGTATCATGGAAGGTCAGTCCATTCATGCATAGCTCGGTTTATGAATCTGAGAGTGGTTACATTTCTCCAGCCCCATCCCTCAGTTTTTAATCGAACAGGGGCAAGGGGAAATGCTTTATCGTTTCTACTGCTGATTGCCACTTTAAGACGTTCACAGCAAATGCTGATATCCTTCTGTCATCATGCAACAAAGCTATTGTAAATGAAAAAAATATTCTCCCTTGTCACGGACTCAGCAATCAACAAATTGTCTTTGGGATCCTGATATTCCCATTGCCCATACCCCGATAATAATAATAATAACAACAAGCAACTTTTTTTTTTACTGAGTTACAGTTCATATAAGGAAATCAGTCTATTGAAATTAATTAATTAGGCCCTAATCTATGGATTTCACAGGACTGGGCAGGGGCGCAGCCATAGTTGGGCCTGAGAGGGCATAGGCCCACCCACCTGGGAGCCAGGCCCAGCCAATCAAGATGAGCTTTTCTCCACAAAAGGACTTTATTACAAATAAACACTCAGTTTCATCTGCTGTCCAGGTGGCTGGTTACAGATGATCCCGCAGGTGAAGAATCTGGATGTGGAGGTCCTGGGCTGGCGTGGTCACATGTGGTCTGCGGTTGTGAGGCCGGTTGGACGTACTGCCAAATTCTCTAAAACGATGGAGGCGGTTTATGGTAGAGCAATTAACATTAAATTCTCTGGCAACAGCTCTGGTGGACATTCCTGCAGTCAGCATGTCAATTGCACGCTCCCTCAAAACTTGAGACATCTGTGGCACTGTGTTGTGTGACAAAACTGCACATTTTAGAGTGGCCTTTTATTGTCCCCAGTCCAAGGGGCACCTGTGTAATGATGCTGTTTAATCAGCTTCTTGATATACCACACCTGTCAGGTGGATGGATTATCTTGGCAAAGGAGAAATGCTCACTGACAGTGATGTAAACACATTTGTGCACAAAATTTGAGAGAAATAAGCTTTTTGTGCAGATGGATAATCTCTGGGATCTTTTACTTCAGCTCATGAAACATGGGACAAACATTATTATATTTTTTTCAGTATACATTTTCTAGAGAAGTAGGCAAATGGAACCAATTCACCTTTCCATGAAGGATCTGGGCCATTGTGGGGTGTGGTCCGGTCAAAAAGTAGTGCACTACCCTATATTAAAACAGAATAGGGTGCAATTTCAGACGCACCCACAGCTAGACCTCGTCAGGTACACGACTCAGCCCTGTGTCGTATTCAGTAGTGCACACCATAGCAAAGCGTAGCAAAACATTTTGAAATAAGAATGAGCGTTTAAGTTCAGGTTAGTAGTCCCTCCTTGTTTCAGTCCGTTTGGTTCTTGATGAATACGACCCGGGCCATGATTAAAACGACCCGGGCCATGTGTGACAGCTTTGGACTGACCCTAAACCCTCCACAGACAGACACTCTCTGGTGTGAAGCTGCTTCCTCTCCATCTGTGGCGTCTTCCAAATGACACCCTATCCCCTATATAGTACACCAGTACTTTAACCAGGGCTTGACATCATGGGAAAATCAAAAGAAATCAGCCAAGACTTCAGAAAAAGAATTGTAGACCTCCACAAGTCTGGTTCATCCTTGGGAGCAAATTCCAAACGCTTGAAGGTACCACGTTCATCTGTACAAACAATAGTACGCAAGTATAAACACCATGGGACCACGCAGCCATCATACCGCTCAGGAAGGAGACACGTTCTGTCTCCTAGAGATGAACGTACTTTGGTGCGAAAAGCGCAAATCAATCCCAGAACAACAGAAAAGGACCTTGTGAAGATGCTGGAGGAAACAGGTACAAAAGTATCTATATCCACAATAAAAACGAGTCCTATATCGACATAACCTGAAAGGCCGCTCAGCAATGAAGAAGCCAATGCTCCAAAACCACCATTAAAAAAGCCAGACTACGGTTTGCATCTGCACATGGGGACAAAGACCATACTTTTTGGAGAAATGTCCTCTGGTCTGATGAACCAAAAATAGAACTGTGTGGCCATAATTACCATCGTTATGTTAGGAGGAAAAAGGGGGAGGCTTGCAAGCCGAAGAACACCATCCCAACCGTGAAGCACGGGGGGTGGCAGCATCATGTTGTGGGGGTGCTTGCTGCAGGAGGGGCTGGTGCACTTCACAAAATAGATGGCATCATGAGGAAGGACAATTATGTGGATATATTGAAGCAACATCTCAAGACACCAGTCAGGAAGTTAAATCTTGGTCGCAAATGGGTCTTCCAAATGGACAATGACCCCAAGCATACTTCCAAAGTTGTGGCAAAATGGCTTAAGGACAACAAAGTCAAGATATTAGAGTGGCCATCACAAAGCCCTGACCTCAATCCTATAGAAAATGTGTGGGCAGAACTGAAAAAGTGTGTGCGAGCAAGGAGGCCTACAAACTTGACTCAGTTACACCAGCTCTGTCAGGAGGAATGGGCCAAAATTCACCCAACTTAATGTGGGAAGCTTGTGGAAGGCTACCCGAAACGTTTGACCCATGTTAAACAATTTAAAGGCAATGCTACCAAATACTAATTGAGTGTATGTAAACTTCCGACTTTAACTGTATGTATGTATGTATATATATAAATAACGGACTGGTCTGTCATAGTTCCTCTCTCTTCAGTGGTAAAAGTGGCGGTCATGTGATTCCATTCATTGTTTTCATAGCAGCACACACACACACACACACACACACACACGCTGTAAAGCCTAACAACTTAATGAGATGATGAAGCATGTGATAAAGGGCAGAGACTCTCCCTCACATACTAGCCCACGTTGTCCACAGTCCACCTTATGAGCAGACCCCTTGGTGAGATAGGAACCAGACTATTGTTTTCAATGTGAATGTCAGAGGCTCTTACCTCATACAGCAAACAAATTAAGTTCCCTCAGGAAAAAACTAGTTATTTTACTTAAGTTTATACAGCACTTTTAAGGCTCAAGGCACTATATGGAGCAATATACATTGTTGTTGGTAGTTGGCTGAGCATAGGCCTACTCTGCAATTTAGTTGCCAATTACTAGATCTGTAGTATTGCAGAGAAACCTCGTGTGGAGACACTGAAAACTGAGTTAAAGGTCTAGCTAATGCAACTCAGGCTCTATCATCTCTAAAGATTTAGCTCCTTAGGAGGAAAACTACGTGACGTGTTATTGAAGTGATACAACGATATGACTGTCGTAGTACAAGGAAAGCATCAAGCTGTCTACCTAAAACTTCAACCACGGCTAAAATCCTAGTTAAAGCAGTGCCTTGCACAACATACTACATACCGCCTCTCAAACCTTGTAGCAAGGACCTTTCCTGAAAGTGTCAACCTAGCGAGCTACATGACTAAAACATCTCCTCGTGACACAGCTCTTCTGTGTTCATATACCGCAAGATATCTTTCCCCTGATGAATACAATACACACAGGTCCTTATCACTGCCGAGAAATGACTTTCTTCCTCCAGCTCTCCAGCTTTCGCGCTCCACTCATTCTCTGAATAATCTTACCGTCTAGGGAGTTCTGAAGTGTATTAAATTCAAAACCTAATGGTGCTCTGCCTCTGTCTACCTAGTCAGCTCTGAACTGACTTAACGGTGCTCTGCCTATCTAGTCAGTTCTGTAATCATACGCTTCACATTTTCCAACAATTTTATTTAACCTTTATTTAACTAGGCAAGTCAGTTAAGAATAAATTATTATTTACAATGATGGCCTACACTGGCCAAACCTGGACAACGCTGGGCCAATTGTGGCGGGGACGGCAGTTAGCCTAGTGGTTAGAGCGTTGGGCCATTAACCGAAAGGTTGCTCAATCGAATCCCTGAGCTGACAAGGTAAAAATCAGTCTTTCTGCCCCTGAACAAGGCAGTTAACCCACTGTTCCTAGGCCGTCATTGTAAATAAGAATTTGTTCTCAATTGACTTGCCTAGTGCGCTGCCCAATGGGACTCCCAATCACAGCCAGTTGTGATACAGCCTGGATTCGAACCAGGGGGTCTGTAGTAACGCCTCTAGCATTGTGATGCAGTGCCTTAGACCGCTGCGCCACTCGGGAGCCCAGTGGGGCAAAAGAGAAACCAACAACATTGCATTGAAGTTGCAGAATGACAAGATGTGGGAAGGTGAACGAGGTGAGGTACTAGGCCTGGACATTAAAACCATTTACTGAACTACTGCTCTTCATTGACACACATTTCTGTGGATTTCCCCATATGGTAGGTTTAGTTGTTGGATGTTTAACAGGTGTTTTCCGGGTCACTCACCCAGCTGGGTAGGCCACTAGTCCAGAGCGAGGGTCACAGGCCAAAGCGCGGTTCCCAAATGCTGTGATCCCTAGCACCTTCTCCAGTGTCACCTGCAAAATAAACATCACTTCAACAATACAATAAATGGACAACACATGACATTACTCACAACTAAACACCACCATAGAAGATGTTCCATAGCATATGTTAAACCACCAATACACATAAGCTACAGGCCAAGGGTCTGTCAGTGTGTGTGTGCATATAGTTTGTACCATTAATACAAAAGAGGAGGATCATGAATGGCATTCTACTGTATCTTCCCAGATGATGAGAAGCGACATGCCAGACTCAGAGTCTCGTTATTCTTAACTGAAGGGACAAGGAACTACGAGGAAACTCTTACATATATATAAACAAGACAGACCAGTATCTCCATGTGCTATGTAGGCTAATGCCTTACACAAATACCTTTTCACAGAGTAAACAAATATGCATTGGTCAATAACTTGGGTTATAACGTCCCTATAAGCATAGTTGAAGAGAAAAGCAGCCTGTCAGCAGCCCAACTTATGAGCTAATAAACGTTTGAAATGTTTTGCAAAAAACTAAGCCATCACACTGCACTGACATGTTCTCTGGGTTTCAGCAGTTTGTTAACGAGCAACGACATTTCACAGCAGGAGTCAGCCAGTAAAGATTTAAGTCAAGTTCAGCTCATTGGTATTCCTCTCTCTCCCTCTCGCTTTCTACTTACCATCTTCACAGCCTCTCAGAGATAGCCTATACGTACGTCCCTTGTGATTGGATCCCTCCAGGCCTGCTCTTCCTCATCACCCCACAACAACAAGCCAGAACAGCCAAAGGCACTGATCACAACCCCCCCAAGAACACTGACTGAACAATAAAATATCTGGATACGAGCTAGAATAGGCTAGCTACTTGAATCCCAATACTGCCTGGTACAGCCAGTCACCCAACTGTAATGTGGTAGATCACCTCTCCTGGGCTTCAACTGTAATGTGGTAGATCACCTCTCCTGGGCTTCAACTGTAATGTGGTAGATCACCTCTCCTGGGCTTCAACTGTAGTGTGGTAGATCACCTCTCCTGGGCTTCAACTGTAGTGTGGTAGATCACCTCTCCTGGGCTTCAACTGTAGTGTGGTAGATCACCTCTCCTGGGCTTCAACTGTAATGTGGTAGATCACCTCTCCTGGGCTTCAACTGTAATGTGGTAGATCACCTCTCCTGGGCTTCAACTGTAGTGTGGTAGATCACCTTTCCTGGGCTTCAACTGTAATGTGGTAGATCACCTGATCTTTGATTCTCTACGCCTTGCTCTCTTTCTCTACGCCTACCTTGCCAGGGTGGGTTGTTGGGTTCAAGTTGAAATGTGGCCATGGCAACAATCAGCAGCGGCCAGCACTGTTATGGAAGCAGCAAGGTGACAAATAAGTAGCTTGACTATAGGCTAATTCAGTTGTGATGTTATGAATTTAGAAATGTATATAATAAATGAATGACCACTAGCCTATAGCTCATAAGACATAGGCTAGATCATTGGGACGTTGCATAAAAACAGAGGTTGAAGCTTCCAGACAGGAAAAGGGAAAAAAACGTGGAAGGCAAAGTTAGGCTATTCCTCCATAAATAGAGTTTAGAACAATGTGCTTTCTGTTGTTTGTTTACAGAGTTCTACGTCAAAGGAATAATTGACTACGGCAACATTTTTAAAAAGGGACTTTAATGAGCCCAGTATCGCTCCTCCTTGTAAACAAAGCAGATCGGAGGAAGTTTTCAGCAGCAAGTTGAAAACTAGCATTGAGTACTGAGTCCACTGCAGTGTACTTCTTCTCGATAAACTGCAGTTTTATCCATGTTCCCAGTAGGCTTCCTGATAATACACAACCTAATCTTATGGGCGCTGGTCAAAAGAAGTGTACTATAAAATATGTCATTTGGGACCCATCCACTAACGTTACTATAGGCTACAATCCATGAGGTCGGCAGGCTCAAGGCTGCAGGTAAGCGTCCAGTACAGTAATATTCTAGAACGGTACTCACAACCTAAGAAATACAATGTTAGACCCAGGATAATAAGAAAACCCACTCCTCTTTAAAATATCTCATACTCAAACAAAAACATGTATTCCTTTGTCTGACTCCCTACTCCAGAGTGTTTCACACTAGGCTAGTAGGCTGTCTGCATAAGCTTGCCATCACATCTTAGCCTACACTCTAAGAAAAGACCCTAAGAAAACAAAGGCAGATTGACATCAAATGAATTAAGCTCACTTAAATAATAAAACAACCACAGCAAGACTAATAATTACTCACATCATTACCTGTCATCAAGCAAAACAAAATACAAACAATGGGAATAAGTCAATTCCATTTTCATATAGCCCAAAAACAATCAAGACAATCTGATGTAGTATGTTGGTTAACCTAAGGTTGTGAAGATACAGTATAGCCTACATGTAGGCTATGTAGTTGATTCACTCATACCAGATTTTCAGCTTTCTCCCTGCTGTGTTACATAATGTCAGGCTAGTAGATTAGTGTTTACATCTGGGTTATCTCTGATGTAAGTGTGCCACGGAGCTCTCGTTCAAGCACCTCTTAAAACCCACTAGGAGAAACAGCCGTGGACGCTTAATAAAACAATGGGACTAACAGAATGACAGAATTTTGACCTTTTAAAATAGGACACTCATCTTGCCTGAGTAACCTTTCAATGTTTAAAAAAATAACTATATTTATATGTAAATAGTCATAACAGATGGTCACTACTGTACTAAAAAAGAGAAGGGAGGGAATTGGAAAGGCTACGGTGATGTAAAAAAGTGGGCCTATACAAATGGGAGATTCTGCAGCAATGTTTAAAGACATCGACGATGACTGTTCAGCATGGCTTGGGGCTTGTTACAGCTTAATAGCCTACGCTTCACTGGGAGCGAAGAGGAGCATTAAGTAGCCTAAGTACGACTGTTCTAGGCACTGCCATGTCTCTTGAGACTTTGTAGTACACCAACTACAGCCACTGACACTCCTGGGTGGAACAGGAAGGTACAGTACAGTCACTGTCCTGCTACAGCCGTAAACAGACAATTAAACTGGAAAGCACCAGAAGAGTGAACTTCACGGAAGAGAGGGGAATTACTACACATGAAAGCTTGTCATTTGACATTATTGGACTTATCGTCTTCAACGTACAGAATTATTGTCATCTATAAGAACCAATGTTATTGTTATCTGAATTGATTATACTGCAGGTCTATTCTTCATTGCTTTTCAATCAACACACACACCGAGACAGAGAGACACAGAGACAGAGAGACAGAGAGACAGAGAGAGAATGCAGGTAGCTTGTAGCCTACATGGGAATGGAACGAACCCGGCTGTCTGTCTGTCTGAAAGGTACAGTATGTGTCACACACCACTTTATCATTACAACACCAAGGAGGTGAACAGACTTCTCCTTTAAAATCTACTTATAGTAAGGTTGTGAATAGCATTGAAATCACTGTCAAAATTAGGACAGTAATTGTTTTACTACAGGTATAAGAAATGACTTAAACAGTGTGTGAGACATGTCATGAAGATATGGAGTTGACTGCAGGACTAGGCTAGGAGGGACCAACTTATGTATGCTATGATGAGCAACCTCCACGGGGTTGCTGTTGCAAGGGAAAATAAGCCAAGAACATATGTTTTTGTTTTATGGTCAGTGACACACTTCCCCAAATATGTGATGTAAATGGAATCTATATGAGGATCCACTAAATAAATATAAATGTCCCTCCAATGATTGTGTGCATTGTCAATATTTGAAGTACTATTCCAGAACACCAGTGCAGTTGCAACACAATACATAATTCTTTCCATTAGAAAGCAATGGACTGTGCATTTAATTTTACTGCTAGATCAATGATATTTCAATTATATACAAATGACTGATATTGCCTGGTAGGTCGCTCACAGTGTTTGATAGCAAATCAATCAGCTGGTTATAATAGTCTTCTGTCAATGTTCAAAAAATGAAAATATACAGGGATGAGTGTCCATGACAGATAAATACCTTGTTAGTGAGATTTTCTTTGTTGTTCAGAGCTTTACTCCTTCTCAATTTTATAGATGGCGAGCGAAGCAGATTTTTGATCCGACTCTTTATTGTAGAACCCTCTACCGTCATCTTGAAATCTAAATTCTGGCTGATCTCTTTAATCGGTTGGTATAATTAGTGCATGCAAATATGGAAACCGGTGGTGAAATACAGACACAAGCATTTCTACTTCACCAAAATAAATAAATAGATCAAATAAACACGAATATGCGGTCATGCTTCCTACAGGCTCAATGGGCTGGTTCAGTCAGCATGTGTGCAGTTCTCGTTCATTTCATTTCATGCCCTGCCTGCCTAGAAGGCTTTTCCGCATTATCTGTCCTCCTTGGATCTCATTCTGATCCACCGAGAGGGATCTATCTCTGGATGCATTTGTAAAAAAAAATTAAAACGTTCCCAGAATGTCAACAGGATTAGCTACTTCGACGGTCGGATCACAGAAGACAGTCAGTCACCGCTCTGCTCCTCTTGTCATTGCCTCCTCCTCGACGAGAACTCACCAATGATTGGCAAACTGGATCTGTGGCACAACACCAGTTGGTTAGCCAGCTAGCCAAGCTTTCAGCCGACGTCCCAGCCATAGAATTAGGAATTAGAATACGGATCTCAATGTCCCAGCTGTCTCTTGCGTCCCCATATGGGCAAAAAAAGATACTAACGTTTGCTTAAACCACTCAAAAAGAATATGCCCAGTGGTGTTGCCTACGAGCATGTCATTTGACAATGTTAACAAACTAGCATTGTATCTAACAACAGTTAGCTATCTAGATATTTAGCAGTTTCTATAAGGGCTAACGTTAGCATATGCGCCTTGGGCACTAGCTACCTTGCCATTGCTATAATTTTTTCCTGGTTATTCAATGCATGGTTTAATGATCACACTTCGCAACATATCTATCTTTCTTTTTATACATTTCGTTTTGACGGTTTTCTATATCACGACTGTCATGGCAGACCTCGTCTCGCATAGTTGCAAACATCAACATTTACAGTAGTTTGTTATGATTACACTGGACAAGCAATCTGACCCAGATCTCACCCTAACTGGTCAAGTCATTGTCGCCCTCTAGTGGTGGTTGAAAGTGGCTTGGACATCCATCTCATACTGATCTGCCGACTGGGCCTGTCTGCCACGGTCAACTTGTTTTGTGATTTTATTTAAAAATTTTACCTTTATTTAACCAGGTAGGCAATTTGAGAACAAGTTAACATTTACAACTGCGACCTGGCCAAGATAAAGCAAAGCAGTTCGACACATAGAACAGAGTTACACATGGAATAAAACAAACATAGTCAATAATACAGTAGAAAAACAAATCTATATACAATGTGTGCAAATGAGGTAAGATAAGGAAGGTAAGGCAATAAATAGTCCATGGTGGCAAAGTAATTACAATATAGCATTTAAACACTGGAATGGTAGATGTGCAGTAGATGAATGTGCAATGTAGAAAGACAGGTGCAAAGGAGCAAGATAAATAAATACGGTAGGGGATGAGGTAGTTGGTTGGGCTATTTACAGATGGGCTAAATACAGGTGCAGGGGTCTGTGAGCTGCTCTGACAGCTGGTGCTTAAAGCTGGTGAGGGAGATAAGTGTCTCCAGTTTCAGAGATTTTTGTAGTTCGTTCCAGTCATTTGCAGCAGAGAACTGGAAGGAAAGTTGGCCAAAAGAGGAATTGGCTTTGGGGGTGACCAGTGAGATATACCTGCTGGAGCGCCTGCTACGGTTGGGTGCTGCTATGGTGACTAGCGAGCTGAGATAAGGCGGGGCTTTACCTAGTAGGGACTTGTAGATGACCTGGAGCCAGTGGGTATGGCGACGAGTGTAAAGCGAGGGCCAGCCAACGAGAGCGTACAGGTCGCAGTGGTGGGTATTATATGGGGCTTTGGTGACAAAACGGATGGCACTGTGATAGACTGCATCCAATTTGTTGAGGAGAGTATTGGAGGCTATTTTGTAAATGACATCACCGAAGTCGAGGATCTGTAGGATGGTCAGTTTTACGAGGGTATGTTTGGCAGCATGAGTGAAGGATGCTTTGTTGCGAAATAGGAAGCCAATTCTAGATTTAATTTTGGATTGGAGATGTTTAAAGTGAGTCTGGAAGGAGAGTTTGCAGTCTAACCAGACATCTAGGTATTTGTAGTTGTCCGCATAATCTAAGACAGAACCGTCCAGAGTAGTGATGCTGGACAGGCGGGCAGGTGCGGGCAGCGATCGGTTGAAGAGCATGCATTTAGTTTTACTTGCATTTAAGAGCAGTTGGAGGCCACGGAAGGAGAGTTGTATGGCATTGAAGCTCGTCTGGAGGGTAGTTAACACTGTGTCCAATGAAGGGCCAGAAGTATACAGAATGGTGTTGTCTGCGTAGCAGCAAGAGCGGCATCATTTATGTATACAGAGAAGAGAGTCGGCCCAAGAATTGAACCCTGTGGCACCCCCATAGAGACTGCCAGAGGCCCGGACAACAGGCCCTCCGATTTGACACACTGAAATCTATCAGAGAAGTAGTTGGTGAACCAGGCGAGGCAATCATTTGAGAAACCAAGGCTGTCGAGTCTGCCGATAAGGATGTGGTGATTGACAAGAGTCGAAAGCCTTGGCCAGATCAATGAATACGGCTGCACAGTAATGTCTCTTATCGATGGCGGTTATGATATCGTTTAGGACCTTGAGCGTGGCTGAGGTGCACCCATGACCAGCTCTGAAACCAGATTGCATAGCAGAGAAGGTACGGTGGGATTCGAAATGGTCTGTAATCTGTTTGTTAACTTGACTTTAAAAGACCTTAGAAAGGCAGGGTCGGGTGATATAGGTCTGTAGCAGTTTGGGTCAAGAGTGTCTCCCCCTTTGAAGAGGTCTTTGGGAATCTCAGACGACACGAAAGAAGTTGAACAGGCTAGTAATAAGGGTTACAACAATTTCGGCAGATAATTTTTAAAATAAATGGTCCAAATTGTCTAGCCCGGCTGATTTGTAGGGGTCCAGATTTTGCAGCTGTTTCAGAACATCAGCTAACTGGATTTGGGAGAAGGAGAAATGGGGGAGGCTTGGGCGAGTTACTGAAGGGGGTGCAGGGCTGTTGCCCGGGGTAGGGGTAGCCAGGTGGAAAGCATGGCCAGCCGTAGAAAAATGCTTATTGAAATTCTCAATTAAAGTGTATTTATCGGTGGTGACAGTGTTTCCTATCCTCAGTGCAGTGGGCAACTGGGAGGAGGTGCTCTTATTCTCCATGGGCTTTACAGTGTCCCAGAACTTTTTTGAGTTTGTGTTACAGGAAGCAAATTTCTGCTTGAAAAAGCTAGCCTTGGCTTTCCTAACTGCCTGTGTATATTGGTTCCTGACTTCCCTGAAAAGTTGCATATCACGGGGGCTGTTCGATGCTAATGCAGAACGCCACAGGATGTTTTTGTGCTGGTCAAGGGCAGTCAGGTCTGGAGAGAACCATGGGCTATATCTGTTCCTGGTTCTACATTTCTTGAATGGGGCATGCTTATTTAAGATGGTGAGGAAGGCAGGCATCCTCTACTGACGGGATGAGGTCAATATCCTTCCAGGATACCCTGGCCAGGTCGATTAGAAAGGCCTGCTCGCTGAAGTGTTTTAGGGAACGTTTGACAGTAATGAGGGGAGGTCGTATGACCGCAGACCCATTACGGATGCAGGCAATGAGGCAGTGATCGCTGAGATTTTGGTTGAAAACAGCAGAGGTGTATTTAGAGGGCAAGTTATTTAGGATGATATCTATGAGGGTGCCCGTGTTTACGGATTTGGGGTTGTACCTAGTAGGTTAATTGATGATTTGTGTGAGGTTGAGGGCATCAAGCTTAGATTGTAGGATGGCCGGGGTGTTAAGCATGTCCCAGTTTAGGTCACCTAGCAGCACGAGCTCTGAAGATGGGGGGCAATCAGTTCACATGTGGTGTCCAGAGCACAGCTGGGGGCAGAGGGTGGTCTATAGCAAGCAGCAACGGTGAGAGACTTGTTTCTAGAAAAGGTGGATTTTTAAAAGTAAGAGTTCAAATTGTTTGGGTACAGACCTGGATAGTAAGACAGAGCTCTGCAGGCTCTCTCTGCAGTAGATTGCAACACCGCCCCCTTTGGCCGTTCTATCTTGTCTGAAAATGTTGCAATTAAGGATGGAGATTTCAGGGTTTTTGGTGGTCTTCCTAAGCCAGGATTCAGACACGACTAGGACATCCGGGTTGGCAGTGTGTGCTAAAGCAGTGAATAAAACAAACTTAGGAAGGAGGCTTCTGATAACATGCATGAAACCAAGGCTATTACGGTTGCAGAAGTCAACAAATGAGAGCGCCTGGGGAATGGGAGTGGAGCTAGGCACTGCAGGGCCTGGATTAACCTCCACATCACCAGAGGAAAAGAGGAGGAGTAGGATAAGGGTACGACTAAAGGCTATGAGGACTGGTCGTCCAGAACATCCTGAACAGAGAGTAAAAGGAACAGGTTTCAGGGGGCGATAAAATAGATTTAAGGCATAATGTACAGACAAAGGTATGGTAGGACGTGAATACAGTGGAGGTAAACCTAGGCATTGAGTGATGATGAAAGAGATATTGTCTCTAAAAACATTTAAACCAAGTGATGTCATCGCATGTGTGGGTGGTGGAACTGAATGGTTGGATAAGGTATATTGAGCAGGGATAGAGGCTCTACAGTGAAATAAAGACAAACACTAACCAGAACAGCAATGGACAAGGCATATTGACATTGAGGAGAGGCATACTTAGTGTCTCGTGACTTGAATGCAACATTTGAAAGATAAGGCGGCGAATGGCGCCTTTTAGCTATTGAAAATGTAAAACACAGCAAATTATAGTTGCCTTGAAAAAAATATAATTTTCTAACCTTTTATTTTAAAGACTTTACAAACCTTTTATTAATCATTTACATGCATTACACGTTAGTCCTAAGTTCCTTGTGTGCTGCGTACCAGGGCAGTTGCTCCATATTGTAGCTTGCATCATATTCTTAACCCTAAATGACTACACTAATACGTGTGTGGTGGCCAATGTGGTGAACCTTCTAGTGGAGTCCTCCAAGTTACTTTAATGCCACAATGCTATTCTGGATCCCTTGTATTTTCCACATCCAAGAGGGGTTTGGGGAGCTGGGCAGTAAAGCATTAGATAGTCGGTTGGTTGTAGAGTTTGTTGGTGGCAGAAGTATGTATGGAGGGGAAAGAAACATGTTGGAGGACCCCCTTCAGTCAACTCAACTGAGCTGAGAGGAAGAGCTAGAAAAATGGTGTCTTTAGAGCATTTGGTCTGCTGCTAGACTAGAGCAATGCAGTGAACACGTAGGCAATTATGCATGTGTCCAACCTGGTCTCAAAACATTTTGTATTGTTATGTACAGAAATCTGAGACAATCCGTTAGTTTATGTTACGTTTCGTATGGTATGTATTAATTCTTGAATGCCCGTCATAGAGTCTTCTTTGGTATGACACTATAAGCTTGGCACACCTGTATTTGGGGAGTTTCTCCCATTCTTCTCTGCAGATCCTCTCAAGCTCTGTCAGGTTGGATAGAGAGCATTGCAGCACAGCTATTTTCAGGTCTTTCCAGAGATGTTCGATCAGATTCAAGTCCGGGGTCTTGCTGGGCCACTCAAGGACATTGAGACTTGTCCCAAAGCCACTCCTGCGTTGGCTGTGTGCTTAGGGTCGTTGTCCTGTTGGAAGGTGAACCTTTGTCCCAGTCGGAGGTCCTGAATGCTCTGGAGCAGGTTTTCATCAAGGATATCTCTGTACTTTACGCCGTTCATCTTTCCCTCAATCCTGACTAGTCTCCCAGTCCCTGCTGCTGAAAAAAATCCCCACACCATGATGCTGCCACCACCACCATGCTTCACCGTAGGGATGGTGCCAGGTTTCCTCCAGACGTGAAGCTTGGCATTCAGGCCAAAGAGTTCAATCTTGATTTCATCAGACCAGAGAATCTTGTTTCTCATGGTCTGAGAGTCTTTAGGTGCCTTTGGCAAACTTCAAGCAGGCTTTGATGTGCCTTTTACCGAGGAGTGGCTTCCGTCTGGCCACTCTGCCATTAAGGCCTGATTGGTGGAGTGCTGCAGAGATGGTCGTCTTTCTGGAAGGTTCTCCCATCTCCACAGAGGAACTCTAGAGCTCTGTCAGAGTGACCATTAGGGTCTTGGTCACATCCCTGACCAAGGCCTTTCTCCCTCAATTGCTCAGTTTGGCCGGGCCTCCAAGACTCTTGGTGGTTCCAAGAGTCTTGGAGGCCCGGCCAAACTGAGCAATTGAGGGAGAAAGGCCTTGGTCAGGGTTCCAAACATCTTCCATTTAAGAATCATGGAGGCCACTGTGTTCTTGGGGACTTTCAATGCTGCAGAATTTTTTTTGTACCCTTCCCCAGATCTGTACCTCGACACAATCCTGTCTCGGAGCTCTACAGACAATTCCTTCGACCTCATGGCTTGGTTTTTGCTCTGACATGCTGTAAATTAGGTATCAGTTTTTTATTTTCAATAAATTTGCAAACATTTCTAAAAACCTGTTGCTGGATATTGGCGGGAACTGGAACACAGTCGTACATGTCGGTCCGGAGCATCCCAAACATGCTCAACGGGTGACATGTCTGGTGTGTTTGTAGGCAATGGAAGTGGGACATTTTCAGCTTCCAGGAATTGTGTACAGACATGGGGCCATGCATTATCATGTTGAAACATGAAGTGATGGCGGAGGACGAATTGCACGACAATGGGCCTCAGGATCTCGCCACGGTAGCTCTGTGCATTCAAATTGTCATCGATAAAAAATGTAATTGTGTTTGTTGTCCGCAGCTTATGCCTGCCCATACCATAACCCCACCACCACTATGGGGCACTCTGTTCACATCATTGACATCAGCAAACCGCTCGCCCACATGACGCCATACACGTGGTCTTCGGTTGTGAGGCCGATTGGACGTACTGCCAAATTCCCTAAAATGACGATGAGGCAGCTTATGGTAGAGAAATTAACATTAAATTCTCTGGTAACAGCTCTGCTAGACATTCCTGCAGTCAGCATGCCAAATGCACTCTCCCTCAAAACTTGAGACATCTGTGGCATTGTGTTGTGTGATAAAACTGCACATTTTAGAATGGCCTTTTATTGTCCCCAGCACAAGGTGCACTTGTGTAATTATCATTCTGTTTAATAAGCTTCTTGATATACCACACCTGTCAGGTGGATGGATTATCATGGAAAAGGAGAAATGCTCACTAACGGGGACGTAAACACATTTCTGCACATTTGAGAGAAATAAGCTTTTTGTACGTAGGGAAATTTCTGGGATATTTTATTTCATCTCATGAAACATGGGACCAGGGAAACAGGGAACACTTTCCATGTTGCGTTTATATTTTTGTTCAGTGTAGCTCAGTATTTGTATTATTTATTTATTCGAGTAATTTTTTTGCTCATCTTTATCAAGGAATTACCAGACCCAATTGTATAATAAAATGTCAATACACAGGAAAATACACTCTAGTCTAATATTCTAATTTCTGACATGAAATCACATTTCCGATATAAATATTTGTAAAAAATTATTTGCTTTTCTGTAACAATCTAAATATTTTATAAACAACTTTGAGCAAACTTCTAAACAAAAATAGAACTTAAGAAAGGAAGAGATAGTTCTGATCGACATTTACTTACCCTTGGAGAAGGCAGCTGTATTTTTTTTTTTACTTCAGTGTTCTGCAACTTTGTTCACAACTGTTTATCCCACTATGGCATCATATCACACCTGAAGAAAAGATCATGCCGACGTCCCAAATGGCAGGGCACTGGTCAAGAGTTGTCATTTGGGAAACACCTATGGCTATAAATTCTAATTCACAGGGGAAATTAAAACATTGTCCGGTAACGGATAAGGTCATTAGTTTGCCATTAGATCCCAGGGGACGATTGGGAAATGTCAGATCTCTCTCTGTCCTTTATATTTAAAGACATAACAAAGTAACTGCATCAGAAATTATTATATTTTATTTCAAGGCATCTTTCTCTTACGTCAACATCCTAAACGTAACGGTTATTGACCCCATATAAAAACATCAGAAATATCTTTACAAAAAACAACAACCATTGTCCTCAAAGTTGAAAAACATCATTATTTACATGGCCTATTATAAAAAATGGAGTTTATACTTTTTACAGAAATTCAATCTACACTTTATGGTTTTAACAAACAGGTCTTGATGCAGTTTAACAAGATGGCTGGCTTTTAATTCTGCAAGCTGTACCTCTTAGCAGCATAAAAATAATTACAGCAACGACAGCTTTCATTTCCCCCCAATTCAACCTCGAATACACAAATTCTCTCAAATGGCACCCTATTCCCTATATACTACACTACTTTTGATCAGGGCCCTGGTCAAAAGTAGTACACTATATAGGAAATAGGGTGTCATTTGGGACACTTGCATAGTCATTTCTACTACTATTATAGTGAATGTCAGGGTCTAATTATTACATACTTCACTGAAGTGAAGCTGCTCTTTAGAAAAAAAAGTAACAAGCGCTGCAGATTCCATGACCTGTCCATCCTACAGGGACCTATTATCAAACTATTTATCAAGGCTTTTCTATGTTGATATTTGTTGTCTGCACTGCAAACTGAGCAGTTAGTAGTTAGTGTAGAAAACAGTGTGCCATACAAAAAAAATATATAATTACAGATGAAATGTTCCTTAAAAGGTTAAGTCACTACAAACATGAAGAAATAGAGATCTCCCACTCCAATATGGAGACAGGATTTTTTCAGAGGCCATATATACACACACAACAGTACTATGAACAGAACTGGCATCCGTACCATCAGATGTCTGTCTTCAAATTGTCTTGCTCTGATAGAACAAATAATATACTCTAAGGGCTCGAACACACCAATAGCGTGTGTCTGCTGAGAGTTCTTGTGAACCGAGTGCAAACCGGTTTTACATATAGAAACGTGCTCGAAGATGTCGGCAGTCAGACAAGACGTCAACAGCGTGCTGAACAAATCGGTAAACGACAGGAGATCCACATTCGGTGCGATGTGTGTAACCCTTTAAAGGCAGAACATACTGGACACCCTTACATTTACCAAGGTCCTGGCAGCTTATTATTATACAATATTCATTGCATCTCCTCTTTAAAATGAGGGAAAGAAAAGCAACACTTCAGGGCCTGTATTTATAGTGTCTTAGAGGAGCGTTGAGCATTTTCATTATGATCTAAAAGGTTAAACTGATTCTAGATCTGTACTCTTATTCTGAGACACTTCACGAATACAGGTCTAGATAACAGAGATTTGAACAGAAAAACATAACTCCTGACTGTCAGAACAGTGTCATGTCAGTCTTTGGATTTCCGATACGCCCCGTTAGGTAGTGTTGCTTCTAAAACAAAACAAATCACTTTTTTCACAAGGATCTCCTAAATATATTTTCGTAAATGTAGTTATCCCTGATTGGTTTAGCCAGAAGGGTCATATTCAGTATGTCACACTGTAGCGAAATGCTTTGCAACAGAAAACTAACATTTCTCATTGGACAAGTTCAAGTAGTCTCACCCTATTTCAGTCCGTTTTTGTCCGTTTGGTGCCGAATGAATACGACCTATGTGAATGGGGGTATTGAGGAGAGATGGCTACAATGTTGACCTGGGCCTAAGTGAGTTGATGCTTAGTTCTATGTCTGAGGGTTGCTCTTTAGTCATCGTGGGGCTAGTCTTGGCATGGGCCTCATCTGCAGCCGTGGGGGCCGGGCCAGGGCATCCGACAGCTTCTCATTGGACTCCATCACCCTGGCCACTCCTCCAACTTTCATCTGCAGCAGCGGTGGCGGGGTCAGTGCTTTTTGCAGTACATCTTGACCTTTTGTAGTGCATGCTTTTGCTTGTTGGCTGTGCCCATTGACAGAAGGAGTAGAAGCAGTCTCTGATGGTTTCAGGTTGGATCCAAAACCAACCACAAGGTCCTCTGCCTGTGGTACTGGCAGACCTGGGCCCTTGGAAGTCTCTTCCTGGCCCTTGTCCTCATCCAGTCTCAGGAACAAGGGGCTGAGGGAGCGCTCGTCATCTCCATCTCCGATGATCACCTTCTCTGTCTTTGGTGGTAGTAGCACCCTATCTGTCTGAGGTGTGGGTACCCTCTCAGTCCCCACCTGCCCAGGCTCGGTGTGTGGTATGCGGGAGACCACTGGACAACCTCTTTGGCTGCTGTTGTTGTCTGTGGTAATCTGCTGGTTGAGGAGAGACGTCAGGCTCTGTTCTTCACCAACACTATCTTTATTGTCTTTGTCCTCCTCAGAGTTTCCGTCTGCGTCGTTGATCCCTACACTGTCTACAGCGTGGTCCAGCTGCTTCCCCAGAACCTCTCCGTCCTCCAACCCACTGCTCCAACCCTTCACTGGGGATGGCCTCCTCTGAGCTCGGGCGTTAACCAAGGAAATCACATTGGCGATATGAGGAACTGAAAAATAGGAAGCAATTGCAATTTTGTGTGTGTCAATGGCATCACATTCAGCTAATTAAAATCAGATTTAAAGATTTCTACCTTGAAGCGGTAAAACAGTCTTCCGTAAGTTACCTCCCCTGTTGCGGTTATTACAAGTTGGAGTGAGAGAAACGGGTTCGGACATTGAGGGGATACTGATGGTGACCGAAGCGACACCTAAAAAAAGTGAGAAATTTAAGAAGAATCCAAATCAAATCAGTCAAATGAGTCAAACTATGAGTCATTACAAGCCTACCTGGTGTTTGAGACTGTTGCATTTCGATTCCAGTGACGCGTCCTACCGGCAGCAGAGAACGGGCAGGCTGCATGGCGAACACCTGCTGAGATGTGATCACTCCACCCACTATAGACAGCATTTGAGGAGGGAGAAACACAGCATGAACTGGTGAGGAATCTGTTGGGGAGGCGGAAAAAAGGATCAAAATTATTCACAGTGCTTTATTTCTTCACGTGGAAGTTCAGTCTCTAGACCAGCAGTCTGTCTTATTGAAGTCAACCTGGCCCATTTGGTGCTGATAGACAGTAACAGGGTCAGAGGGACAGGAGGCTCACCTGGGGCAGGCTGTATTTTTCTGCGAGACAGGATGTTAGGTCTGGTCCTTTCACCCGGCGAACGCCACGTTGAGGGGTGTTTCCTGGAGGGTGGTGTGATGATGGGACTTGTCTTGGGTCGCTGGGGCGCAGGCTTTTGCGGGATAGAGTGGGGGACTGGGGTGGGTACGACCTTTAACTTGAGGCCGGGGGCCAGGGACTTTGGCTCAGGCTGTCGAGTGCTCCTGAGTGAAATTGTTTTATTGGGTGAGACCGATGACGAAGACGCGGTTGAGGACGGCTTTCTCCACTTCCTTTTGAACACCCGGTCCATGTTCCTCTGTTTGTCCTGAAGTTTCCTGATGATGAGCTCCTCTGTCTTTCCTGTTGAGAGAACACAGGCCAGTGTTATAGCAAGGACAGACCAAATAGGAGACGAGAGAAGGGGGGTGAAATGTAAGGCCCATTACCAGAATTCTTTGAGATTTTCTTAATATCACCAGCTCTCTCTTCGGTCAGCGCGCTCTTCAGTTTTTCGAGGCGCTCGCATTTGTCTCTCAGGTAAAGGACTTGTTTTCGGTCCTGTTAAATAACAGAGACAATACTTTGTATTTCATGAAGAGGTTCTTTACTAAATACAATTATGCAGTTCTGGGAGGTATGGTATGTCACAAAGCAAGGTCAATGAAATAGTCAGCTGAATTTTACTGACGTGTTATTGGCCTTATGGGGCCTGGTCAAAACTTGTGCACTAGGGAATAGGGTGCCATTTGGGAAGCACCCGAAGTCTTACCTGCCCGAGGATGTGGCGTTCTGCATTAGCATCGAACAGCCCCCGTGATACGCAACTTTTCAGGGAAGTTAGGAACCAATATACACAGGCAGTTAGGAACGCCAAGGCTAGCTTTTTCAAGTAGAAATTTGCTTCCTGTTACACAAACTCAAAAAAGTTCTGGGACACTGTAAAGTCCATGGAGAGTAAGAGCACCTCCTCCCAGCTGCCCACTGCACTTTGGATAGGAAACACTGTCACCACCGATAAATACACTTTAATTGAGAATTTCAATAAGCATTTTTCTACGGCTGGCCATGCTTTCCACCTGGCTATCCCTACCCCGGTCAACAGCCCTGCACCCCCCTCAGTAACTCGCCCAAGCCTCCCCCATTTCTCCTTCTCCCAAATCCAGTTAGCTGATGTTCTGAAACAGCTGCAAAATCTGGACCCCTACAAATCAGCCGGGCTAGACAATCTGGACCCTTTCTTTCTAAAATTATCTGCCGAAATTGTAACAACCCCTATTACTAGCCTGTTAAAACTCTTTCGTGTCGTCTGAGATTCCCAAAGACTGGAAAGCAGCTGCGGTCATCCCCCTCTTCAAAGGGGGAGACACTTGACCCAAACTGCTACAGACCTATATCTATCCTACCCTGCCTTGCTAAGGTTTTCGAAAGCCAAGTTAACAGATTTCCGACCATTTAGAATCCCACGTACCTTCTCCGCTATGCAATCTGGTTTCAGAGCTGGTCATGGGTGCACCTCAGCCACGCTCAAGGTCCTAAACGATATCATAACTGCCATCGATAAGAGACATTACTGTGCAGCTGTATTCATTGACCTGGCCAAGGCTTTCGACTCTGTCAATCACCACATCCTTATGGGTAGACTCAACAGCCTTGGTTTCTCAAATGATTGCCTCGCCTTGTTCACCAACTACTTCTCTGATAGATTTCAGTGTGTCAAATCGGAGGGCCTGTTGTCCGGGACTCTGGCAGTGTCTATGGGGGTGCCACAGGGTTCAATTCTTGGGCCGACTCTCTTCTCTGTATACATCAATGATGTTGCTCTTGCTGCTGGTGAGTGTAAGATCCACCTCTACGCAGACAACACCATTCTGTATACTTCTGGCCCTTCTTTGGACACTGTGTTATCTACCCTCCAGACGAGCTTCAATGCCACACAACTCTCCTTCCGTGGCCTCCAACTGCTCTTAAATGCAAGTAAAACTAAATGCATGCTCTTCAACCGATCACTGCCCGCACCTGCCCGCCCATCCAGCATCACTACTCTAGACGGTTCTGACTTAGATTACGTGGACAACTACAAATACCTAGATGTCTGGTTAGACTGCAAACTCTCCTTCCAGACTCACATCAAACATCTCCAATCCAAAATTAACTCTAGAATTGGCTTCCTATTTCGCAACAAAGCATCCTTCACTCACGCTGCCAAACATACCCTCGTAAAACTGACCAACCTACAGATCCTTGAATTCGGCGATGTCATTTACAAAATAGCCTCCAATACTCTACTCAACAAATTGGATGCAGTCTATCACAGTTCCATCCGTTTTGTCACCAAAGCCCCATATACTACCCACCACTGCGACCTGTACTCTCTCGTTGGCTGGCCCTCGCTTCATACTCGTCGCCAAACCCACTGGCTCCAGGTCATCTACAAGTCCCTGCTAGGTAAAGCCCCGCCTTACCTCAGCTCGCTGGTCACCATAGCAGCACCCACCCGTAGTACGCGCTCCAGCAGGTATATCTCACTGGTTACCCCCAAAGCCAATTCCTAATTTGGCCGACTTTCCTTCCAGTTCTCTGCTGCCAATGACTGGAACGAACTACAAAAATCACTGAAACTGGAGACTTATCTCCCTCACTATCTTTAAGAACCAGCTTTCAGAGCATCTCACAGATCTCTGCCACTGTACATAGCCCATCTGTAAATAGCCCAACCAACTACCTCATCCCCTAGTATTTTTATTTATCTTGCTCCTTTGCACGCCAGTATTTCTACTTTGCACATCTACTGCACATCTACCATTCCAGTGTTTAATTGCAATATTGTAATTACCTCGCCACCATGGCCTATTTATTGCCTTACCTTCCTTATCTTACCCCATTTGCACACATTGTATATAGATTTTTTTTCTACTGTATTATTGACTGTATGTTTGTTTACTCCATGTGTAACTCTGTGTTGTTGTATGTGTCGAACTGCTTTGCTTTATCTTGGCCAGGTCGCAGTTGTAAATGAGAACTTGTTCTGAACTTGCCTACCTGGTTAAATAAAGGTGAAATAAAATAAAATAAAAAAATATTAGTTGGTGCTGAGTTGCCAAGGTCCAAAGTCTCTTTAAGGGCTTTAAAGCTCTTCTGAAGCACAGCACAGCGTTGTCTCTTGTATGGGTTGTGCAAGTCCAAGTGCTAATGGTAACATTGAACCAAGAACACTGCATATTATAACCATGGACAGGGAACTCACAGCACAACCATATTTGAAGGAAGGCATTAAAAGGTTGTTTATGTCTTTGTAATAACATCGAGGGGGACATACTCTTAATTTGGGTCCTGTTTCTCCTTCCACTTCTTTAGCATATTTTGCCTTCAGTTGTGAAGTGGTGCTCTTCTGTGCATTGTCTTCCACACTCTCAATGTCTACAGCCTCCTCCTCTACCTCACTTTCTTCAACATCCTGAAAGACAGATGAGTTGTAGTTAAAAACCGTAAAAAAACACGATTCTCAAGAGAAAGACTAGATTTTAAGACAGAAACCGAACTGTATTGTATAATTAAGCAATAAGGGACGAGGGGATGGGGTATATGGCCAATATACCACGGCTAAGGGCTATTCTTATGCACAACGCAAGAAGTGCCTGGAAACAGCCCTTAGCCGTGGTATATTGGCCATATACCCCATCCCCTCGTCCCTTATTGCTTAAATATACCACAGCCAATCAGCATTCAGGACTCAAACCACCCAGTTTATAATGAAGTATAACAGTTCTTACACTGATGTTAATGACGTCCCCTTTAACGTTGTTGTTTTTGTTGTTGTCGTCATCATTGGCAGAATCCTCTGTCTCGTCCGAGGAGTTGTCCGTTTTCTCCTCCTCGGTGTCCTCCAGAAGGTCCACCACCTCCATCACCGCTTCCCTGTCCTCCTCCGTGTCCTCCCGAAGGTCCACCACCTCCATCACCTCCTCCCTGTCCTCAATATCCTTTTCTGCTGTCACTCCTCCCATGTGCCTTGGTCTTGGTCTCGGCCTGGCCTCACTGCAGGTCAAGACAGCTGAAGAAGAAAAGACAGCAGAGGAGACTTTGGGAACTCCTTCCATATTCCTGTCGACGAGTAGCTCCTCGCTCTTCTGCTGGGAACAGACATACTGGATGTTCCTCAGGATCTGATTCTCAGACTCTCCTGTGGAAGGAAAGATGTTGGTTGAATGTTGGTTGAATGTTGAAATGTTACAGGAGTGTCCATTATTACCAGTTAACTGGGACATCTTCTTGACATAAGCTGCTCTCTCCAGGGTCAGTGAACTCCTTAGCTTCTCCATGTCGGTATTTTTCTTAGTCAGGATTTGGATCTCCTCTGTCGCCTGGTAACATACATTTATTTTAGTTTACTTTTTAATCTATTGACGAGGGATGCTTCAACAAAACAAAGCACAGCTCTGACTGGCCACATTATCAAAATATACAAATACTGTCTGAGTCCTACATGGCACCTTATTCCCTATATAGGGCTCTGGTCAAAAGTAGTGCACTATATAGGGAATACGGTGCTATTTTGGACACACCCATTAATTAAAGGGATCATTAAATCGAACAAAAGTTTGGATAAAGTCAAAGTAAGCAAAAATGTTAAGGAAAAGTTAACCATTCCTTTATAGGTGCTTACTTCTTTAAGGATATAGACTTTGGCAGCTTTTTGGTTAAGTTTCAGTGTCTCTCTCAGCCGCTGGAAGCACCCATGGAGCTCAAAACGGCGATGCCTCTCCTCCACGTTGTGCTTCAGCTGCTTCTACAGAATGAAACAGGATGAAGCTCTATCATGAATCTAAATGGCAAACTACAGACTTGAATATAAAAACTAAAGCACAATGGCGCTATAGTTGAGGTACAGAACAACAGACTGTTTACACAAATTACTCGGTCCTACCCACACAAATAGACAAACAAGAGACAGACTACTACTGTTTAGTCTAAAAACCAGAGAATATGAGATTTAGGTGACAGAATCTCAAAACAGACGTGTTGTATGAAGTTAAAAGGGTTCTTACACTGATGACGTCGATGAGCTCCTCTTTATTAACACTTGAATCGTCAGAATCGGTCTCGTCAGATGAGTTGTCCGTCTTCTCATCCTTTTCCTCGTCCGTATCATCCAAATCGTACTCATCCTCCACCAGGTCCTCCACCTCCTTCCTCTTCTTTTTTGGTCTTCCTGTCCACGTCTGGTAGGGGTCATCAACATGAACCATATTAGTAAGAAGATTGGAGTCCGCTGTGGAGATGGTGTTATCTTTGACCCCTGTCTTTGTGACCCGGGTTATAGTGGGTTTGAAGAGTTTCGGGGGAGGCTGCAGCACTCTAACCACCTCAGGCTGGATTTTAGGGTCTAAATTGCAGTCCGCTGGGGAGATTGCGTCAGCTTTTATAAATTTAAACTGGGGGTCTTTAGGGGGTTTTGTGGATTTAGGAGGCGTTTCGGTTTTCTGGCAAGGCCGCATCCAACTATACACCTCAGAGACTACATTAGAGTCTACATTGGGGACTACATCGGAGGTCACTGTGGAGATATTGTCAGCTTTGACACCTGTGTTCTTAACCGTCTTTGTGGGGGATTTGACAGTAATTACTGTGGTTTCCGGGTGAGGCTGTAGCACAGTAACACCCCCTACTACAGGCATCACCTTGGAGGAGCCCTGGGCTGGCACCGGGGGACACTTGATGATGATGGGCTCCTTGTTGCCTGTCTGAGGAACAATCTCCAAGGTGTACGTCCCGCCATTTGTCTCGGTGGGTGAGAGACTAACGTAACCATGGGTGGTTTTAGGGGCGGTGAGTGTGGCGCTGGATGCAGTTTGGGTCTTTGGGAAAGTGACAAGAGGGACAGTATTGATGGTGGAAGCACAGCTACCAGGGCCCTTGCTCTGCCATGTGGTGAGAGAGGAGGTGGAGCTGTTCATGGTGGTCAAGCACGCAGGCATGGCTAAACTGATCATCCCACCTGAAAAAAAAATACAAAAAAGTTAGCTAGGTTTCCATCCAATTTGCGACAGATTTATCTGAATATTCTAAAATGCGCATTTTCCCATCAGAGATGTTTCCATCAAATTGACTTGTTGTGGATAAACGTCTGTGCATAACGACATAGTGCACATACAAATAACTTGAGGTTGGCCTCCCGAGTGGCGCATCACAACAGACCCGGGTTCGTTCACAGGCTGTGTTAATTGGGTCATTGGGCTCTAGTGACTCCTTGTGGCAGGCCGGGCACCTGCAGGATGACTTTTTTTTTCATCAGTTGAACGGTGTTTCCTCTGACACATTGGTGCAGCTGGCTTCCAGGTTAAGCTGGCATGTGTTAAGGAGCGCGGTTTGGTGGGTCATGTTTTGGAGGACGCATGACTCGACTTTCGCCACTCCCGAGCCCATTGGGGAGTTGCTGTGATGAGACAAGATCATAATTTGATCGCAATTGGATATCACGAAAATTGGGGAGAAAAAGGGGTTAAATTCCCATGTACCAAAGAAAATTACAAGTTAAATGGGTTTTCATCGCATGTTCAAATCTACTGATGGTTTTGTCACTAAATGTTTTGTGTATAGAGTGAATGTGCCCACTCTGGTATTGGCACGTGCTCTAGCCAACAGCTTGCAGATACAGTGCGGGTATGGCCTACATTATGAGATTATTATGGAATAAATGTATTTCTCAAAACGGCAGCCAAGCATCGATCATCATGTCAACAGAATAAGACCCTCAATACTTATTGGAAAGGAGCATCGAGCTCCTCACTGTTCACTTTCACCACCCTGTAAAGTTCATAACTTACAGTTGAAGTCAGAAATGTACACACACTTAGGTTGGAGTCATTAAAACTCATTTTTCAACCACTCCACAAATTTCTTGTTAACAAACTATAGTTTTGGCAAGTCGGTAAGGACATCTACTTTGTGCATGACAAGTAATTTTTCCAACAATTTTTTACAGACAGATTATTTCACTTATTATTCAATGTATCACAATTCCAGTGGGTCAGAAGTTTACATTCACTAAGTTGACTGTGCCTTTAAACAGCTTGGAGAATTCCAGAAAACGATGTCATGGCTTTAGAAGTTTCTGATAGGCTAATTAACATAACTTGAGTCAATTGGAGGTGTACCTGTGGATGTATTTCAAGGCCTACCTTCAAACTCAGTGCCTCTTTGCTTGACATCATAGGAAAATCAAAAGAAATCAGCCAAGACCTTGAAGGTACCACGTTCATCTGTACAAACAATAGTACGCAAGTATAAACACCATGGGACCACGCAGGCGTCATACTGCTCAGGAAGGAGACGCGTGCAAAAAGTGCAAATCAATCCCAGAACAACAGCAAAGGACCTTGTGAAGATGCTGGAGGAAACAGATACAAAAGTATCTATATCCACAGTAAAACGAGTCCTATACCGACATAGCCTGAAAGGCCACTCAGCAAGGAAGAAGCCACTGCTCCAAAACCGCCATAAAAAAGCCTGACCCCGGTTTGCAACTGCACATGGTGACAAAGATCGTACTTTTTGGAGAAATCTCGTCTGGGGGAGGCTTGGAAGCCGAAGAACACCATCCCAACCGTGAGCCACGGAGGTGGCAGCATCATGTTGTGGGGGTGCTTGCTGCAGGAGGGACTGGTGCACTTCACAAAATAGATGACATCATGAGAATGGACAATTATGTGGATATATTGAAGCAACATCTCAAGACATCAGTCAGGAAGTTAAAGTTTGGTTGCAAATGGGGTCTTCCAAATGGACAATGACCCCAAGCATACTTCCAATGTTGTGGCAAAATGGCTTTAGGACAACAAAGTCAAGGTATTGGAGTGGCCATCACAAAGCCCTGACCTAAACCCTATAGAAAATGTGTGGGGAGAACTGAAAAAGCGTGTGCGAGCAAGGAGGCCTACAAACCTGACCCAGTTACACCAGCTCTGTCAGGAGGAATGGGCCAAAATTCACCCAACTTATTGTGGGAAACTTGTGGAAGGCTACCCAAAATGTTTGACCATGCTACCAAATACTAATTGAGTATATGTAAACTTCTGACCCACTGGGAATGTGATGAAAGAAATAAAAGCTGAAATAAATCTCTACTACTTTTCTGACATTTCACATTCTTAAAATAAAGTGGTGATACTAACTGACCTAAGACATGGAATTTCTACTAGGATTAAATGTCAGGAACTGTGATAAACTGAGTTTAAATGTATTTGGCTAAGGTATATGTAAACTTCTGACTTCAACTTTATTTAATCTGTATCATAATAGTTATTATACATGGGATTTCTTGATCTGTCTCCCTAAAAACATCCAAGTCATTGTTTCATAACATAGTTATCAACATAGTCAGTCTTGCATGTGAAAGAGCAGCAATGCCTTGGCATGAATAGCATCAACTGTCAGACACTCACCCTTGTTGTGCATGACGAGGTTGGGGTTAAGGGCCTGCCGCTGGCTGAGGGCCACCAGCTGGATCAGCTGTCCGTTGGGGTTCCGGTATACGGTATTGTCTGAGGAGTTCCTTACCGGCTGCACCACCATGCTCTGACCCGGCGCGAGAGGGGTCAGGGATGTGACAGGGGTCAGGGATGTGAGAGGACACGGCATTCTGACAGAGGTACTGGTTCCTGGGACAGAGAGAACCAGCATCTGGGGACTGGTAACCACTCCACTGATGGGGGACGCATTTTGGGGTGATACATTTGCACCTGTAAAAAAAAGTGGGTGATTTTTCATTAATGGGCATAACCCAGGATGAGCTGGACAGGGAAGGGTTATAGGATGAAGGTCACCACCAATGTTCCCTCTAATTTTTTCTACTGGTCTGCAGAGCTCAAACTTGAACGTTGTGAAAATTCTGTGCAATTTCCAGCGCGTTTACTGTGAACACTGAGGCTGTAACTGCTTTACGACGTTACAATTTTAACAGTGGCCAAGTAGGCTACTGTGGCTATTTTATCATAATTAAGGCCTACCAGAGTGACCTACCATCAAAAACAATGGAGAAAATGCATCCCATAACATTTTAACATGGAAAAAGCTGTTCTATCATTCAGCCTATAGTAGCAGCCAATGTCAGGTGTTTAATGTAAGCCGACATTCCACAAGAAAAACAAGCAGGGCTTGACGTTAACCTGTTTATTCACTTGTCCTAAAGACAAGGACGTGACTGAAAATGTTGTTGTGTTGTTTGATGCAAGAACCTTCCCCTCAAACCAATATTACAGAGAATCAGACAAATTATACTACACTCTGCCTATTGTCTACTTAGCTTATTCAAGCCTGTCTCAAAATACAACACTGTCCCTTCAAGACAAAAAAAAAAAGCTCTTTACCCGACTCACTTTTCAAAGATGGGTAGAAATGCACACGTTTTGTGCTCTTGTAGGAAGCAATCACTCACCCATTGCTGACTACAAATTATCTATAACTGGGCTAATAATTCACTAACTAGCAAAGGATATGAACAGATGTACAAATGTGCACGTTGCTACATGTGCTTGTTTTGAGATCAGAGAGAGCTACATCTACTGACGATCGCTCATGTTGTAAACACAGTCCAGTTCAAAATGAATGGCACAGATCCTTATATGGCAATGGTCTATTTGCATATAAGCCTACTGCAGCTCTGATTGGTTATGGCGCACAAGTCTGTGTAGAGTATGAGTCGTGCCTGTCAATGCAATAGAATCCTACTCCAACGTGTTGTGCTTACAACAAAACCTCTTGCATAGTTTTTATTTTATTTTTATTGAATATTTAAAAACATGCAGTGAAGCCGCTAAACATCTTCAGCATATTAGTCATCTAACAGATTTCCATCCAGAGCGACCCACAGAGGCAACCAGGGTCAACGCCCTGCTAGAGGGAACGTTGACAGATCTATCAGCCACCGGCCCAAGCTCCCAAAGGCCAGGCCACCAGCCCTCCAAGATCCCCTCCCCACAGTTCCCCAAGACCCGCCCCTAAACCATCCAACCCCCAAGAAAAATGAAATAATCAATAGACATCAAGGACAACAAAATCATAACAGCAAGGCCAACTGAATATGTTTGAGTGCATGTATGTACGACTCAGGTATGTACCTCTGTCCAGTGTCTGTGTTCTTTTGCCCATCTTAATATTTTCTTTTTATTGGCCATTCTGAGATATGGCTTTTTCTTTGCAACTGTGCCTAGAAGGCCAACATCCCGGAGTCGCCTCTTCACTGTTGATGTTGAGACTAGTGTTTTGCGGGTACTATTTAATGAAGCTGCCAGTTGAGGACCTGTGCGGCGTCTCTTTCTCAAACTAGACACTCTAATGTACTTGTCCTCTTGCTCAGCTGTGCACCGGGGCCTCCCACACCTCTTTCTATTCTGGTTAGAGCCAGTTTGCACTGTTCTGTGAAGGACATTGTACGAGACAGCATTGTACGAGATCTTCAGTTTCCTTGCAATGCTTTGCAACCAAAACAAATGGTCTATTGATTCTGTATCCTCACAACAAAATCTGCAGAGCTGCGATGATTGTATGCCCCAAATATTCAACATTTTGTTGGTGGCAAGAATTCTGTACAATAATTTTAGCTGAAAAGCACAAAGTCTTGCATAGTTCGTTTTGTTTTTGTGTATTGCCTTGAACGTGGTTAACATTTAGTTGATTAGATCACAATTCCCATAGTAAAGGGAAACGTTTATAGTGTTAACTAACAGGGAAAACTCTAGAAAGTTGAGGGAAGTTCAATATTGTGCTTCTCTGCGCCCGGCTGATATTTCTTCAGCGTGGCAGTCCTGGGAAAGCTCATTGGTCACCACCACAAACAGAGCATGAGAGTGGCAGGCCACAGGACAGGGCTTAGCCTGTGGGAGGCTGAGGAGTAATAGGATGAGCTGGTTAGCCTAGTTACAGCTACAGTGGTGCAGGACTGACCGGGTGTGTACCTGTGGAATATCTTGGTGCTGAGGGGGCCTTGGAGCTAACAGACACTGCAGATACCAGGGCTGCGGCGCCACCCCTCCCATGAGGTGTTTTGGTTGGGTAGACCACGGTGACAACCTGAATCCGCCCAGCAGCAGTCACTGTGTTCTGCTCCATCTGGGCCCCCTGAGAGAGACAGGCATCTGGGTTCACTAACACCAGAGAGGAAGAGGGCAGAGTAAGTGGCTGAACACTGGCCATAAACTGAAGTGGAACACTAGTTACAGGCAGCCTCTGCTGTGAGGAGCTGATCTGGTTGACTACAAAGCGTGTGAAGACCCTGCCCACTGGGGGGCAGGTTAGTCACTGTGGAGTAGAGATGGAGGTAGCAGCTCAGTCTCCCACACTTGTCTTTCACAACAGACTGACTATTATTCAGTTATATGAATCCGAATTCAATGTCTCTGGGGGGTGGGGGGAGATTTCAGCGCAACAAACTTACATTGAAATACAGTAGTATGATAAACTAAGCTTAACAAAACACCACAAAGAGTGGCTCTCACCAATGAACTTGGGGGCAGCAGCAACTGGAGTGGTAGAGGGAACACTTGTGGTAACCATGGTGGTAGGAGTGGCTGCCAGTTGGGCCGGTTGTCCCGTAAAGGACTTTGTATCTGTGGAACCTTTAGGAGTTTCTGAGGGGTGTTTTTGTGATAGGACGGAGGAGGAGGCCGCCATAGACCGCTTTAGATAGGCAGGCCTTCGTAACTTGCCCGTGAGGTAAGCAGCAAGACGGTTGGCTGGGTGCATGGCTCCCATCATTCCCAGTTGTATCTTGGCATGGGGGTAGGACCCGCCATTCACCTAAAAACACACAGAGGGAAATACTGAGGAGCAATGGACTGTGTGTATTCTCCTCGGAGCTAGATAGTCTTCGTCCCAAACGGCACCCTATTCCCTATGTAATGCACTACTTCTGACCAGAGCCCTGTGCACTACAGTGGTCGCTGGTTCAAATACCCGTGCCAACAAGGTGAGAAATTTGTGCCCTTGAGCAAGGCACTTAACCCTAATTGTTCCAGGGGCGCCGTACTACTATGGCTGACCCTTTAAAACAACAAATTTCACGGCACTTATCCGGTGCATGTGACCAAAAAACATGTATCTTTTATTTGCACTACACAGGGAATAGGGTGCCATTCCACATCAATAAGAGAAGGAAAATTAACTGATCATTGGATGTGTTTTGGGGGAAACTAAGTAATTACAATGCTTACCGTGATAAGCTCCTGGTCTGAGATTTCTGGCAGCTTAAGGTTGCCAGTAAGGAGGCCAGCAGGAGAAATTCCTGTTAAGAAAGGCAGGCCCTTCCATTTCAGACCCTTTCTACGCCCCACAGCCTTGTTGTGCACTTCCTCCACGACAGGTACTTCCTCCACGACAGGTACTTCCTCCACGACAGGTACTTCCTCCACTTTTTTATCATTTTCTCTCTGCTCCTCCATCTCCCCCTCCTCCTCTTCCTTCATCAGTTCTTCTTCATCTTCCTCTCCCATCCATTCCTCCTCCTCACCTTTCTCCTCTTCCACTCCGTCCGGTCTCGGGACCTGAGAGATGAGTACCTTGTAGTGGACGGAGCAGCTTTCGCCGTCATATCTCAGGGTCTGAGACACAGGTTTTATGAGGTAACCTTTAACCCAGAAAGGGTTGTTGAGGTGGTCCTTGGCCATGTGCTCACACACGATTCTCAGCACCAGGTTCCTGTCCGCCAGGCTCCTCCACTTACACTTAGACACGATCTCCAGACGCTTGGAGGGCTCTGTGTACTCGGGACCATGGCAGGACGACGAGTTCTCTGACATACTGGAAGGGTTCACTACATAAAGAGAAAGACAACAGCCATTAGAAATGCATTTCAGGGTAGGCTATGATGTTTGGAAGCAACCAATTACTGATGTGTTTCACTGACTGAGAAATATACTCTCAGACAGACACTGATGTTTGGGGTTAAGAAAATCATGTCGTCAAATTTGACTCATTGAATTTACCAGGTACAGAGTCTATTGGTTTGCAGTGGTCGTCAATGACCTCAGGTCGGTTTGTGCTCTGGCTATGAAACGCACGCACTCTGGCACATGTCATGGTCCCTCCCTCTCTCACCGGAGAAAAACACACCTTTAGAAAAGGCAGGGGGTGAGAATATACATCACATTTTTTACAGTGGTATATCTAACACTTATGAATAGACAGACACCCTTTTACGACTCACCACTGCTGAAGGTTCTTCCTGTAGTGGAAGCCGTGGTAAGTAGACCGGTGTTGGGGCGTGGAGGGGCTCAGGGTCCATCTCTCCATCTGTCTGCTTCCACAACATTCTCACACGCGGAGCAGGTTCTGATACCGTCTCAGCTTCCCTGAGAGCTGAAGTTGGAAATTAATGCAAAATGTCATTTTCTACAACATTAGGATGGACACACTTTGTGATGTATTTAACCTAATCTAATGTAGTATAGCAAAAAAATATTGTATGGAAACTTAGAAGAATGAAGAATGTTCATAGAATAATGTTTTATTCTGCGGTTTTCTAAACTAGAGGACACTCACTGTAAGCCATCCTCATCCTCTTCCTCCTCTTCCTCCGCTTCTTGGACAGGCCCTCCTCTGACGCATTGGAATCTGGTCCTTTTAAGTTCTTGAGGACGACCACTTTCTGCCTGAGGCAGCTGCAGCCAAAGATGCACTCAGTCTTTCCACAATGGGTAATACGACGGTCCTGTGCCAGGCTGGCACACACACAGCCCAGCCGGCAGAACGCATTGAGGCAGGGAGGAGCCCTGCGCTTTAGGATCCTAAAGGGAGCTGTAGGGTTCTCACAAACAAAGCCCTGAAGAGAAAAGTGGGAAGTCAAATATGACGGCCCTGTGCCAGGCTGGCACACACAAGCCCAGCCGGCCGAACGCATTGAGGCAGGGAGGAGCCCTGCACTGTTAGTGCTAGCGTGGCAAATTTCTCAGGGATACCATCGTAGAGTTGGTATAACACACTCACAAAATGTGCTTATCAAACAAGATCGAAACTACAAATGCACTACAACACGTTTTTGCTCCTTCATGTAAGACCACACGAATGAGTCAATAAGCAGATGTAATGGTGTAACTTATCTTACCGTTGAGGTGAAGAGGGAGGTGAGGGCGACCGTCGCCCTCTCGTCTGTGATGCAGGTCCGATGCTTGCCCTCCCAGACAACCCCGTCCTCCAAATCCCTCTGTCGGAGCAGGGCCTTGGTCAGCCCAGGAACTACGAGACTGGTCTCGGCAGCAGGCTGTGGCTCTGGGTCCGAATCATCCTCTTCCACAGGAGCCAGGTCAGCGGGAGGTGGCTCTTCTACCTCTGGCCTGGACACAGGAGCGTCTTGGGCTGGTGGAGGAGTCTTGACCCTCGGCTTCCTCTTTCTCCTTTTGACAGTTTCAATTGTGTCATCGTGGGTGATGGGGGCTCCATGATCCATCAATAGTGGTGGTGGCTCAGTGGTTAATGGTGTTGGGGTTGTTGCAGAAGTTGATTTAGTTCTGTTCTGCTTTGAATTGTTGTTTTTGTTGCCTTTTCTCAGATTTTTTAAGTCCTTTGGATGTAAGGGGCAGTTTGGGTTTTCTGGATGGGGGGACAAAGGTGGAAGAAAGTGCCGGTGCCTGTTTCTTCAGCACACTGTCTAGGGTTCGGACATAGCTGGTGCTCTTGGTGGGCAGCTGGTAGACCACAGGGGTGACGACGGCGGTCTGGGTGAAACTGGCAGCGCGCTCGTCAATGAGTTTACCTTCGTTAGCCAGGTACTCATCCAACATGTCACTGCAGAAGGCCGACAAGTTCTTCGGGACCACATCTGAACTTGGGCCACCTTTAAAGCAAAAACATTTTGAAATCAGCACTACACAGAAAATTGTATCCCCTATAGGGCTACATAGTATAGGAAACACAAGAGGGGATATAGCTGAGACTGTTTACTTTAAAGCCTTTGTCAAAACATCAGAGCTAAAACGTATCCCCTCTGGTTTTTCCACCATTAAAGCACCATGCAATATTTCAGACAAAATCAAGGTCAAAACTGGTGATGTGAATGGAGTCTTGAGTATTAGCTTATCAAATCAGAGAAGACATGTAGGATTTGAACGTAAATATTACCTTCAGGCTTGGAGGATGATGGCGAGTCCGAGGGGACAAACTTATCTCTCCAGCCTTTGATTTGGGTGAAGTCTGTGGTCTTGCCTGTCCTGGAAACAAAGGGGACTGAACCACCTGTGGAAAAAAAAGGTATGACAATTAGCAATTGCAAAAAACATTTTCAAAATGTATTAAATTATCCTAAAAAAAAAAACTTAACAGGTTACTGAAAAAAAATACTCTCAACAATTTGAACAAAACAGAAATTCCAACATTAAATAACTACTAACTTGGGGAAGATGCCAAACCTGGAGAGTTTGGTTCTGGACATAAAAAGGGAGGAGGTAGAGGTAGACGAACACCTAAGTACTGCAGGTCAATGACCAGAGTGGGATCCAGTAAACTCATCTTCAGCCCAACTTCAAAGAACACAGATGACAGATAAGCGATCTTCAAGCATAGACTATGCATCATACTAAAGCATTCTACCATCATGAGTAAGATTAAACATCACATGATCATGGTCATGAAAATCACAGTGGGACATGAGTCACATGCTGGTGTGAAAGGAAGTTATTGACAAAAAAAGTATATACGCTGTCATTAACAGCCATTTATTTGTGTTACCTTCTTGCAACACAGGATGAATGACCTGCCGATGCCTCATAACCTTTAGGTCACCCAAAATAACCTTCTCGAAAGCTACTATTCTTTCCTCTGTGGTTTCTAGTCCTCCAACTGAAAAAGACAAATAGTTTAACTGCTTTAACAGGCGTCAGGTAACAGCAGCTTGGGAGCATGATCAATCAAATTGGTTGTTTTCTGTACCATTCTCTGTCGCCTCTGGGGTTTTCTGAGGTTGAACAGTCATCGTCTCACAAAGTGCAGGCTCTCCCAGGTGGACTTCAAGTGCTTCCTGTAATTTGTAAAACTTTATTTAAATATGAAACTTTACTTATATCAAATGGATATAGCTACTGCTTTGTTACTTGTTATGAGCATGTATGAGCCCTTATGATGTGTTATTGCACAGCTTATAATATGCTGTACTATTTTCATGCTGCAGTTTTTAGCTAAGGATATACAGTGGACTGTTGAAAACATTATTCACTTTATAAGAAACATAACCAAAAGAAGGATTTCCTTGTTAAAGACCTCCCTCCCCCTTAAACAAGAACCAAAGAAACACAAGTGGTGTGGCATACCATGAAGTAACGGTAATACTTAACTTGAAGGGGGTATACGTAAGGCATTCAGAACACCTTTCACATAACAGTCTGGGAGTAGCAAAGGGTTAACAGTTAGTGACTGTGTGCATTGAGCCTTGTGTGTCTTCTCTTCTCTCGTGATCTCTCAATTTGGCAGGATGCCACTGGGTAAACAGCCCTTGGAATTATATAATTGAATTATTAACTTTTCTTTGACAATATCCGTGAGAAGGTGGATCTGAAGTAAACAGAGTGCCTGGTTTAGAGCCAGTTCTAGCCAGGAGCACCAAATGTAAATGTCATGTTAGGCCTACACTATGTTCTCCCAAGATAAGCCAAAAACATGTGCCGGTCACAACTAATAGACTTGTTTACGTGCTGCTGTGCGTTTTGTTGCTAACCTTACTTTGCAACCTGCCAACTTTATGGTGTCTTTTTAATTGCCATTTATACTTGCAGTTTTTCCATTGCTAAACTTTTTTAATTCCGCTTTTTCCACTCTGGACGCTTTATCTGGATGTGGTTCGTCAGGCCTCCCACCAGCCGAAAGCTAAGTAGTAACATTAACATGATGCCTTCTAATTGCAGTCGCTGTACTCATAATATACAGGAGAACGATCGTCTTACGGCGAGGATAGCGGTGCTGCAAGCCCAGCTTCAGACGCAATCGTTAGGCAAGGGTCATTTAAGTGTAGGAAAGAATAAACAGCGTCTGTGCCACCAGTAAGTACAGATAGTAGTGTAAATCCCCTCGCACAGTCACCGCAGCCGGACAATTTTCTCATGGCTTCTGGGAGGAAATGCTGTAGGAATGCTCAACCGGTGTCGCTCATTCAGCCGACAAACTTTTAACCGGTTCTCCCCATTAAGCAGCAAGTCGGAGTCAGATGCCGAGCCTTCTCTGATCACTACTCCTCCCATTACGGGGTCTGAGACGCCGAGGCCTCCCACCATTAGCTCTGACAAATTGAAAACACTAGTCACTGGTGACTCCATTACCCGCAGTATTAGGCTTAAAACCAATCATCCAGCGATCATACACTGTTAACCAGGGGCAGGGCTACCGACGTTAAGGCTAATCTGAAGATGGTGCTGGTTAAAGCTAAAACTGGCGAGTGTAGAGATTATAGGGATATTGTTATCCACGTCGGCACCAACGATGTTAGGATGAAACAGTCTCAGGTCACCAAGCGCAACATAGCTTCAGCGTGTAAATCAGCTAGAAAGATGTGTCGCATGGAGTAATTGTCTCTGGCCCCCTCCCAGTTAGGGGGAGTGATGAGCTCTACAGCAGAGTATCGCTGGCCACTCCTGTGCCTCGACCTAGGTTGGGCAAAACTAAACATGGCAGTGTTCACCTTAGCAATCTCACTGGAATAAAGACCTAACCCATTCCTGCCATTATTGAAAGAGATTGTGATACCTCATCTCAAAATGGGGCTACTTAATGTTAGATCCCTCACTTCCAAGGCAGTTATAGTCAATTAACTAATCATAATCTTGATGTGATTGGCCTGACTGAAACATGGCTTAAGCCTGATGAATTTACTGTGTTAAATGAGGCCTCACCTCCTGGTTACACTAGTGACCATATCCCCTGCACACCCCGCAAAAGGCAGAGCTGTTGCTAACATTTACCATAGCAAATTTCAATTTACAAAAAAAAAAATACGACTTTTTCGTCTTTTGAGCGTCTAGTCATGAAATGTATGCAGCCTACTCAATCACTTTTTATAGCTACTGTTTACAGGCCTCCTGGGTCATATACAGCGTTCCTCACTGAGTTCCCCGAATTCCAATCGAACCTTGTAGTCATGGCAGATAATTCACATGGAAAAGTCCACAGACCCACTCCAAAAGGCTTTCGGGACCATCATCGACTCTTGTCCAACATGTCTCCGGACCTACTCACTGCCACAGTCATAGTCTGGACCTAGTTTTGTCCCGTGGAATAAATGTTGTGGATCTTAATGTTTTTCCTCATAATCCTGGACTATCGGACCACCATTTTATTACATTTGCAATCGCAAAATAAATAATCTGCTCCGACCCCAACCAAGGATCATCAAAAGTCGTGCTATAAATTCTCGGACAACCCAAAGATTCCTAGATGCCCTTCCAGACTCCCTCCGCCTACCCAAGGCCGTCAGAGTACAGAAATCAGTTAACCACCTAACTGATGTACTCAATTTAACCTTGCACAATACCCTAGATGCAGTCGCACCCGTAAAAACATTTTTCATAATAAACTAGCTCCCTGGTATACAGAAAATACCTGAGCTCTGGAGCAAGCTTCCAGAAAACTGGAACGTAAATGGCGCTACACCAAACTGGAAGTCTTACAACTAGCTTGGAAAGACAGTACCGTGCAGTATCGAAGAGCCCTCACTGCTGCACGATCATCCTATTTTTCCAACTTAATTTATGAAAATAAGAACAATCCTACATTTATTTTTGATACTGTCGCAAAGCTAACTAAAAAGCAGCATTCCCCAAGATAGGATGGCTTTCACTTCAGCAGTGAAAAATTCAGGAACTTCTTTGAGGAAAAGATCATGATCATTAGAAAGCAAATTACGGACTCTTCTTTAAATCTGCATATTCCTTCAAAGCTCAGGTGTCCTGAGTCCGCACAACTCTGCCAGGACCTAGGATCAAGGGAGACACTCATGTTTTTTAGTACTATATCTCTTGGCACATTGATGAAAATAATCATGGCCTCTAAACCTTCAAGCTGCATACTGGACCCTATTCCAACTAAACTACTGAAGAGGTGCTTCCTGTACTTGGCCCTCCTATGTTGAACATAATAAACGTCTCTCTATCCACCGGATGTGTGCCAAACTAAAAGTGGCAGTAATAAAACCTCTTGAAAAAGCCAAACCTTGACCCAGAAAATATTTTAAAAACTATCGGCCTACAGTCGTGGCCAAAAGCTTTGAGAGTGACAGAAATATTAATTTCCACAAAGTTCGCTGCTTCAGTGTCTTTAGATATTTTTGTCCGATTTTTCAAGACCTCTGCAATTCCGCCCTGGCATGCTGTCAATTAACTTCTGGACCACATCCTGACTGATGGCAGCCCATTCTTGCATAATCAATGCTTGGAGTTTGTCCGAATTTGTGGGTTTTTGTTTGTCCACCCGCCTCTTGAGGATTGACCACAAGTTCTCAATGGGATTAAGGTCTGGGGACTTTCATGGCCATTAATCCAAAATATCGATGTTGTGTTCCCAGAGCCACTTAGTTATCACTTTTGCCTAATGGCAAGGTGCTCAGTCATGCTGGAAAAAGCATTGTTTGTCGCCAAACTGTTCCTGGATGGTTGGGAGAAGTTGCTCTCTGAGGATGTGTTGGTACCATTCTTATTCATGGCTGTGTTCTTGGGCAAAATTGTGATTGAACCCACTCCCTTGGCTGAGAAGCAACCCCACACATGAATGGTCTCAGGATACTTTACTGACACAGGACTGATGGTAGCGCTCACCTTGTCTTCTCCGGACAAGCTTTTTTCCGGATGCCCCAAACAATCGGAAAGGGGATTCATCAGAGAAAATGACTTTACCCCAGTCCTCAGCGGTCCAATCCCTGTACCTTTTGCAGAATATCAGTCTGTCCCTGATGTTTTTCCTGGAGAGAAGTGGCATCTTTGCTGCCCTTCTTGACACCAGGCCACCCTCCAAAAGTCTTCGCCTCACTGTGCTTTAGGAGACGGTCCTGGCACTTGCTGGACTTTCTTGGGCGCCCTGAAGCCTTCTTCACAACAATTGAACAACTCTCCTTGAAGTTCTTGATGATCCGATAAATGTAGGTGCAATCTTACTGGCAGCAATATCCTTGAAGGTGAAGTCCTTTTTGTGCAAAGCAATGATGACGGCATGTGTTTCCTTGCAGGTAACCATGGATGACAGAGGAAGAACAATGAAGCTTCCAGTCTGTTATTCAAACTAAATCAGCATGACAGAGTGATCTCTAGCCTTGTCCTCGTCAACACTAACACATGTGTTAACGAGAGAATCACTGACATGATGTCAGCTGGACCTTTTCTGGCAGGACTGAAATGCAGTGGAAATGTTTTTGGGGGATTCAGTTCATTTGCATGGCAAAGAGGGACTTTGCAATTAATTGCAATTCATCTGATCACTCATGACATTCTGGAGTATACAGTGAGGGAAAAAAGTATTTGATCCCCTGCTGATTTTGTAAATTTGCCCACTGACAAAGAGATGATCAGTCTATAATTGTAATGGTAGGTTTATTTGAACAGTGAGAGACAGAATAACAACAAAAAAATCCAGAAAAACATGTGAAAAATGTTATAAATTGAATTGCATTTCAAATGAGGGAAATAAGTATTTGACCCCCTCTCAATCAGAAAGATTTCTGGCTCCCAGTTGTCTTTTATACAGGTAACGAGCTGAGATTAGGAGCACACTCTTAAAGGGAGTGCTCCTAATCTCAGCTTGTTACCTGTACAAAAGACACCTGTCCACAGAAGCAATCAATCAATCAGATTCCAAACTCTCCACCATGGCCAAGACCAAAGAGCTCTCCAAGGATGTCAGGGACAAGATTGTAGACCTACACAAGGCTGGAATGGGCTACAAGACCATCGCCAAGCAGCTTGGTGAGAAGGTGACAACAGTTGGTGCGATAATTCGCAAATGGAAGAAACACAAAAGAACTGTCAATCTCCCTCGGCCTGGGGCTCCATGCAAGATCTCACCTCGTGGAGTTGCAATGATCATGAGAACGATGAGGAATCAGCCCAGAACTACACGGGAGGATCTTGTCAATGATCTCAAGGCAGCTGGGACCTTAGTCACCAAGAAAACAATTGGTAACACACTACGCCGTGAAGGACTGAAATCCTGCAGCGCCCGCAAGGTCCACCTGCTCAAGAAAGCACATATACATGCCCCCTCTGAAGTTTGCCAATGAACATCTGAATGATTCAGAGGACAACTGGGTGAAAGTGTTGTGGTCAGATGAGACCAAAATGGAGCTCTTCGGCATCAACTCAACTCGCCGTGTTTGGAGGAGGAGGAATGCTGCCTATGACCCCAAGAACACCATCCCCACCGTCAAACATGAAGGTGGAAACACTATGCTTTGGGGGTGTTTTTCTGCTAAGGGGACAGGACAACTTCACCGCATCAAAGGGACGATGGACGGGGCCATGTACCGTCACATCTTGGGTGAGAACCTCCTTCCCTCAGCCAGGGCATTGAAAATGGGTCATGGATGGGTATTCCAGCATGACAATGACCCAAAACACACAGCCAAGGCAACTAAAGAGTGGCTCAAGAAGAAGCATATTAAGGTCCTGGAGTGGCCTAGCCAGTCTCCAGACCTTAATCCCATAGAAAATCTGTGGAGCGAGCTCAACGTTCGAGTTTCCAAACGTCAGCCTCGAAACCTTAATGACTTGGAGAAGATCTGCGAAGAGGAGTGGGACAAAATCCCTCCTGAGATGTGTGCAAACCTGGTGGCCAACTACAAGAAACGTCTGACCTCTGATTGCCAACAAGGGTTTTGCCACCAAGTACTAAGTCATGTTTTGCAGAGGGGTCAAATACTTATTTCCCTCATTAAAATGCAAATCAATTTATAAAAATGTTCACATGCGTTTTTCTGGATTTGTGTTGTTGTTTTTCGGTCTCTCACTGTTCAAATAAACCTACCATTAAAATTATAGACTGATCATTTCTTTGTCAGTGGGCAAACGTACAAAATCAGCAGGGGATCAAATACTTTTTTCCCTCACTGTATGCAAAATGCCATCATACAAACTGAGGCAGCAGACTTTGTGAAAATTTATATTTGTGCCATTCTCAAAGGTTTTGGCCACGACTGTATATCGAATCACCCATTCCTCTCAAAAAAAAATTAAAAGCTGGTGCGCAGCAACTCACTGCCTTCCTGAAGACCAACAATGTATTTGAAAAGCTTCAGTCTGGTTTTAGACCCCATCATAGCACTGAGACTGTTCTTGTGAAGGTGGTAAATTACCTTTAAATGGCGTCAGACCGAGGCTCTGCATCTGTCCTCGTGCTCCTAGACCTTAGTGCTGCTTTTGATACCATCGATCACCACATTCTTTTGGAGAGATTGGAAACCAAAATTGGTCTACACGGACAAGTTCTGGCTTGGTTTAGATCTCATCTGTCGGAAAGATCAGTTTGTCCCTGTGGATGGTTTGTCCTCTGACAAATCAACTGTAAATGTTGGTGTTCCTCAAAGCTCCGTTTTATATATTTTACCTCTTGGTGATGTCATTCGGAAACAATGTTAACTTTCACTGCTATGCAGATGACACACAGCTGTAAATTTCGATGAAACATGGTAAGCCCCAAAATTGCCCTCCCCGGAAGCCTGTGTTTCAGACATAAGGAAGTGGATGGCGGCAAACGTTCTACTTTTAAACTCGGATAAAACAGAGATGCTTGTTATAGGTCCCAAGAAACAAAGAGATCTTCTGTTGAATCTGACAATTAATCTTGATAGTTGTACAGTCGTCTTATAATGCAACTGTGAAGGATCTCGGCGTTACTCTCGACCCTGACCTCTCTTTTGACGAACATATCAAGACTGTTTCAAGGACAGCTTTTTTCCATCTACGTAACATTGCAAAAATCAGAAACTTTCTGTCCAAAAATGATGCAGAAAAATGTACCCATGCTTTTGTCACTTCTATGTTAGACTACTGCAATGCTCTACTTTCCGGCTACCCGGATAAAGCACTGAATAAACTTCAGTTAGTGCTAAACACAGCTGCTAGAATCTTGAATAGAACCAAAATAATTGATCATATTACTCCAGTGCTAGCTTCTCTACACTGGCTTCCTGTTAAGGCAAGGGCTGATTTCAGGTTTTACTGATAACCTACAAAGCATTACATGGGCTTGCTCCTACCCATCTTTTCGATTTGGTCCTGCTGTACATACCTACACGTACGCTACGGTCACAAGACGCAGGCCTCCTTACTATCCCTAGAATTTCTAAACAAACAGCTGGAGGCAGGGCTTTCTCCTACAGAACTAAATTTTTATGAAATGGTCTGCCTATCCACGTGAGAGACGTAGACTCGGTCTCAACCTTTAGGTCTTTATCGAAGACTCATCTCTTCAGTAGGTCCTATGATTGAGTGTAGTCTGGCCCAGGAGTGTGAAGGTGAACGGAAAGGCACTGGAGCAACGAACGGCCCTTGCTGTCTCTACCTGGCCGGTTCCCCTCTCTCTACTGGGAGTCTCTGCCTCCAACCCTATTACAGGGGATGAGTCACTGGCTTACTGGTGATCTTCCATGCCGTCCCTAGGAGGGGTGCGTCGCTTGAGTGGGTTGAGTCACTGACGTGATCTTCCTGTCCGGGTTGGCGGCCCCCCCTTGAGTTGTGCCATGGTCGGAGATCTTTGTGGGCTATACTCGGCCTTGTCACAGGATGGTAAGTTGATGGTTGAAGATATCCCTGTAGTGGTATGGGGGCTGTGCTTTGGCAAAGTGGGTGGGGTTATATCCTGCCTGTTTGGCCCTGTCCGGAGGTATCGTCGGACGGGGCCACAGTGTCTCCCGACCTCCAGTATTTATGCTGCAGTGGTGTATGTGTCGGGGGGCTAGGGTCAGTCTGTTATATCTGGAGTAGTTCTCCTCTCTTATCCGGTGTCCTGTGTGAATTTAAGTATGCTCTCTCTAGTTCTCTCTCTCTTTCTTTCTCTCTCGGAGGACCTGAGCCCTAGGACCATGCCTCAGGACTAACTGGCCTGATGACTCCTTGCTGTCCCCAGTCCACCTGGCCGTGCTGCTGCTCTAGTTTCAACTGTTCTGCCTGCGGCTATGGAACCCTGACCTGTTCACCAGACGTGCTACCTGTCCCAGACCTGCTGTTTGCAACTCTCTAGAGATAGCAGGAGCGGTAGAGATACTCTGAATGATCGGCTATGAAAAGCCAACTGACATTTACTCCTGAGGTGGTGACCTGTTGCACCCTCGACAACCACTGTGATTATTATTATTTGACCCTGCTGGTCATCTATGAACATTTTAACATCTTGGCCATGTTCTGTTATAATCTCCACCCGGCACAGCCAGAAGAGGACTGGCCACCCTTCATTGCCTGGTTCCTCTCTAGGTTTCTTCCTATGTTCTGGCCTTTCTAGGGAGTTTTTCCTAGGCACCATACTTCTACACCTGCATTGCTTGCTGTTTGGGGTTTTAGGCTGGGTTTCTGTACAGCACTTTGTGACATCAGCTGATGTAAGAAGGGCTTTATAAATACATTTGATTGATTGATGTGCTCTTAGGGTAACGTCTATACATGTGTTACGAAGGTTCTTGTGATCTCTAACACTCATAAAGGTGTTATGAATGTAAGTAAAGTGTGACAAAAATAACTGACACAAAAATACATTTTACTATTTATGCCGTACCTTGGAGGTGAAAGAGACGAACAGCTGCTCCTCAACCTCCTCCAGGTTGGGCTGCATGGTGACATCTGTGGATCCATCAATCACTGGGATTGAGTCACCCTTGGCAGATTTCACTCCTTTCCTAGATCTCTTCTTAGATCTTCGGGGTTTATTTCTCTGGGTTGGCTGACTAGAGCCAACCGGTAAAGTAGAACTAACTGGTACGCTAGGAGTACTTAAACGTGGGACAGGAGGACATGGGACAGGAGGTGCCTCACTGCTGGGAAAGTCTTGAGTTATCTCAAGCTCTTCGGCGACGGAGAAAAGGTTTGTGAGGTCGGCCAGTGATGGGGTTGGTGACAATGGGTCAGGACCTAACGATGAAAAGGGAGATAACTGGAATGGGAGTGGAGACGGTGTAGACGGGTGTGTTAATGGTTCATAATTGACTTGGAATGATGAGGCAGTGTCCGAGGGAGATGGGAATAAGGCAGTGTCCAGAGCAAGTGAGCCAGGGTGAGAGGTAGAGGAAAATGAGGTTGCCTCAAAGGGTAATGGGTTAAGGTGAGCGGAAGGCAACAATGGGATAAAGGGTATTGTTAAAAAAGGATCAGGGGCAGGTAGGCCTAAAAGTGATCCATGTGATGAAAATTCAGAGGATAGAACAAAAGGGTTAGGGGGCAGTAATCGTTCAAGGGCTGGGAATGAGGAGGCATGTACAGGTAAGGAGGGGGCGGTGGTTTCCGGTTTCAATGTAACAGGGGAAGCTAAAGGGGGTTCATGGTCTGGTAATGATGCAGGTGAGGATGGCTCAAAGCCACCTCGAGAAGGACCAGGGGATGGTAACGAGGGGGTAGATTCAGGTTCCAAGTTGGCAATACTAGGTGTTGATGATAGTGCATGAGCAGTTGAGGGAGGGTCAGAGGTAAGTGATGATAAATCAGTCGCTAGGTTTAATGTGACAGGTACAGGGGGTGGCAATTCTTGGGCTGGGGATGACAAGGAAGGGGTTTGTAATAATGGGTCAGGGAATGGTAATGATAAGACAGTTGCTGACAAACAAGGGGTGGGGGATGATAGTGCAATGGATAAGGTAGGCTCAGGGACAAGAAACAAATGATCAGCGGTTGGTAAAACGGAGTCAGGTTCTGGCAACAATGAGTCTGTGGCAGGAACCAAAAAATCTGTGTTTGGGACTGAAATATCAGTGGGTAGACCAGCATAGTCTGTCGTTGGCCCAGAGGGAGCAATGACTGGAACAATGTGATTGATAGCTGGATCAGCAGGACCACTGGCTGGAACTACAGCATATCCAGTAGAATCCATGGCTGGACCAGAAGATTCCAAGGCTGGACCAGTAGATTCCATGGCAGGGCCAGTTTGATCGGTGGCTGGAATAACAGGATCGGTAGCTAGAATACCAGGATCGTTTTTTGGAACCGCAGAAGATGGGGATGAAGGCAATACCAAAGGAGATTTTGGTTTGGTCCTAACAGGTCTGGATTTCGACTTCAACTGTTGAAGGTAGAGTGCAAGAAGGGGCAAAGGCACAGGTTCAGGTCGTTTGTGTGGTTTAGCCTTCCCCTGCAGCAGTTCATCAAAACCTGTCATTTTTGCTTCAGAGCTGACTAAGGAGCTCTGGGAAGCCTTTTGACTGTTTTCAACTTCATTTGCTGAATTGTCATTGATTGACACAGGGGTCTTGACCGGTTCCTGGGACTGAGATGAATTGAAGAGGTCCTTGCCACTGTCAATCGTATTCCCATTGTGCAGTGTTCCCACCTTTTCAATAGTCTTCCCGGACAAGGCTTCAGGTCCAGAAATCTGGGAAGAATTGTCATTCACAGCTACTTCCACAACTTTGCCATTGGCAACCTTGCCCTTAGTGTTTGTTTGCTCAACACTGCAAGTTGTATTGGTTATCTCAACATTGCACCTTCTTATTTTCAGATAACACTCCCGAATCAGTTTAGGGAAGTGACTTTGGGGAGGACCTGTTGTACTGCTCAGAAGAGAAATGTAAAAGATTAGAAGTGCATTTTAAAGTAAGAAGCAAAAATTCTGAAATGTAGCTTACTGAACTTGAGAACTTACCAAGAATTGTATTCAGTGGACTCTGTGTTTCTGACTGACTTTTGTCCATGATCTGCTGCTGAGGTATTTTGGGAGTTGCGTTTTCTACGCAAAGACTTTGGGGTATTTTTCACATAATTGCACACCTTGGGAGATATTGTTTCATCTTTCTTCGTCTCATTGGAAGGACTTGATTTCTTGCAGGAGCTGGGTTTATCCATGTTGACTCCTGACTTGTCACTGTCTGCAGGTGTAACATTTTGAGCATCTGAGCTGAGGACTCTCTGATCTACTGCGGACGTGCCTTTAGAGTTGTGTTTTGCCATCAAAGACTTTAGGTTATTCAGGCTTTTCACAGGCTTGAGGTCATTGGTAGAACTGTTTTTGTATTTTTTTGACTTATTGGAGGGACTTGTTTGGACTCCGGACTCATCACTGTCTGCAAGCATAACATTTTGGGCATCGGAAGCGAGAAGTCCTTGACCTCCTGCTGAAGTATCTTTGGAAGCGCGTTTCCCCATCAAAGACTTAAGATTATTCAGGCTTTTCGCAGACTTGAGCTCATTGGGAGATTGGGCTGAGTCTTTGTTCATCTCATTGGAGGGACTTGATTTCAGCCTGGAGCTGGGTCCATCAGTTTTGACAACATCTGCAAGGGAAACATTTTGAGCATCAGGGCTCAGGAGTCCTTTATCTACTGTTGAAGTGTCTTTAGATCTGCGTTTTGCCGCCATCAAAGATTTCAGGCCATTCAAGCCTTTCACAGGCATGAGTTCATTGGGAGATCTGGTTTCATCCTTCTTCAACTCATTGGAGGGACTCATTTTCAACTTTAGAGCCTGGGAGTTGGGTCCACTTGCAAAAGGGTTGAAGTCTGCTTTAAACTGAGACATGCGTACGTTCTGGTAGGCTGTTACAGCAAAGAATTCGGTCTGGGGAAAGGTGAAGGTTATCACGTCAGTCCCATTGAGCTGAATATCCTCTGTAGCCGTTTCAGCTGAGACCAAATGCAGGTGTGGTAAGTAGCGGTGCATTGGGTGCAAAATTACATTGCCCTCCTGGTCCATCGTGTTGTCAGTGAGCTTAAGCTTGTAGAATGACACTGGGTTCTGCATCCATAGGTGACCAGAAGATGGAGAGTCTGGATGGATGAAAACCCGTCTCAGCAAATGGGCCTCTGCCTTTCCACTCATTTGCCAGTCTTGCCCAGTCCACTTGTAACGTTTGTTGTCCACAGGGTTGATATCCATGAGCAGAGTGTACTTCTGGAAGGGCTCCAAACCAGAGATACGAAAGCGGCAATAAGGGAACATCCTCCGGCCTTGTTTGGTTATTATCATTTCGGTTTTGCATTTGAAAAACTCATTCCACATGTTGTTATTGTCCAACATCACCTTGATACCGCTGTAGGTGCTCTCTGGTGGTAAATTCTCTGGTTGGTTATTAGACCTGGCAGCAGAGTTCAATGTAGAAGCCATTTGACCAGTACCCATTGCAGAACCTGGAGTGGATGTTGCTGGAATATTTGCTTCTTCATTGGCTATCACTACACTTGCTTGCCCTGTGTTTAGGACACCAAAGAGGTCAGGGGGAGAGGCAGCCGAGGGCAGTGCTATGGGGGCAGCAGCCCCCTCCTCATGAAGAACCATTATTCTCTTCTCCCTGTTGGCAGCCATGAACTTGGGGGCAGAATTCCCTCTTACATCTGTCCTTCCATGTTTTCATTCAGCATCCTAAAAACAACAAAAAGAAAGCTATATTTCTTTCAACCAATTTTGCTCACTTGGAATACACTCTTTTGTATGCAATTCTCAGTACATTTGTTTACTTTGGAAATATGATCAAATTCATTACAAATGATTAATACTTGGCTAAATTACTATACAAAATAGTATGAAAATGCATACGTCATAGCTAGGATATTCGGTCATTATGCAACTACTAAGAAAAACAAATCAAAATGTATCAATAGATAATGAGCAATTGGAAATAAAGTTGAACACAAAAAAATGAAGGGCACCAAAGAACTGTAAATCAGTTTTGCAATTTAATAATTGATAACACATGAACATGCCTTTGATTAAATCCCCAGTTTACAACGAATAGCTAAGGAAATTGGTTGGGGATAGCCTAGCCAGCAGATTACAACCCTACCATTACACTTGTTTACACTGAGCTGCACTGGGGTCGGAACGCAATCATGTTTACATTAAGACACTGTGGAGCCGGCATGAGATATGGGTTGGAAAACGTACCGCTATACAGGGATGGGATACGCCACTGTACTCCAAATTTTTGCTTTATCCACAGTGATACAAGTTTTCCGGAAAACTGCCTACAGTGCCATATCCCATCCCTGCATTGAGATTAGAGGTCGACCGATTGGCGATTAATTAGGGCCGATTAATTAGGGCCGATTTCAGGTTTTCATAACAATCGGTAATCAGCATTTTTGGAGGCCGATTATGGCCAATTACATTGCACTCCACGAGGAGACTGCGTGGCAGGCTGACCAGCTGTTACGCGAGTGCAGCAAAGAGCCAAGGTAAGTTGCTAGCTAGCATTAAACTTATCTTATAAAAAACGATCAATCTTAACATAATCACTAGTTAACTACACATGGTTGATGATATTACTAGTTTAACTTCTTTGGGAGCAGCGCACGAGGTGACCGTCTTGGAGACCCTGGCGTGTCCAAAGTAAAATGCCTCCCATTCAGGTCCAGAAAATAGGATATGCACATATTTAGTACCATTGGATAGGAAACACTCTGAATTTTCTAAACGTGTCTGTGAGTATAACAGAACAGATATGGCAGGCAAAAACCCGAGGTATTTCTGTCCTGGAAAAAGTTGTTTTGACACATTGCCTCATTTGGAACCCCTCCCTTATGAAAATGCCCATATAAGGGCATATGAATGCAGTACCTATCGCTTCCTCTGGATGTCAACAGTCTCGAGAAAGTGTTCTGATTCTTTTTAGATGCTTTTAGAGCAGAGAAGAAGACAAATAAGTGTCCACGCAGATGTCAATACAAGTAAATGCGCGCTCCCGTCTGGCATGTTCTTTGGTTTTTTCCTTTCTTATCGCCCAGTTTATATTCCGGTTGAAATATTATACTATTTATACATAAAAGTGTTCCTAAGGATACATTTAAAATTATGTTTGATTGTTCTTGGACAAGTTTATAGGTATAAGTTGAACGAGTTCTCTTCACGTTTCAATGGAGGAGTCGACGCTCTATTTTCTCATTATAACGCGCCAACCAAACGGAGATTTATGGATATAATACATTACTTTTTCCAACAAAAGAACCATGGATTGTCTTCGTTGGACACTTGGGAAGCCCTCAGCAGAAGTTCTTCAAAAGGTAATTGAAATGTGTTGTGTGAACCGTGATGGCTTATGGATTCATGGTAATGGGAAAAATATGTTAGGTGCTACCCACAAACAATCAAATGTGGTGCTTTCGCCGTAAAGCCTTTTTGAAATCTGACAACGCTGTGATATTGCCAAGAAGCAGAGCTTTTGATGACTATGAAACACTTGTATATTGATGCATGTTTAATAATTCAACTTTTGGATTTTGAATTTGTCGCCTTGCATTTCACCTGGTAGTGTCGGGAGTGGGGCGCTAGCACCCCACCGCTCCCTAAGAAGTTAACTAGCTTGTCCTGGGTGGCAAATAATCAATGCGGTGCCTGTTAATTTATCATTGAATCACAGCCTACTATGCCAAACGAGTGATATAAAAAAGCACTGTTGTAGCACCAAAGTACCTAACCATAAACATCAATGCCTTTCTTAAAATCAATACACAAGTATATATTTTTTTAAACCTGCATATTTAGTTCAAAGAAATTCATGTTAGCAGGCAATATTAACTAGAGAAATTGTGTCACTTCTCTTGCGTTATGTGCAAGCAGAGTCAGGGTATATGCAGCAGTTTGGGCCGCCTGGCTCGTTGCGAAATGTGTGAAGACCATTTCTTCCTAACAAAGACCGTAATTAATTTGCCAGAATTTTAAATAATTATGACATAACATTGAAGGTTGTGCAATGTAACAGCAATATTTAGACTTGCCACCTGTTCGATAAAATACGGAACAGTTCCGTATTTCACTGAAAAAAACATTGTTTTCTAAATGATAGTTACGGATGACAATATTAATGACTTAAGGCTTGTATTTCTCTGTGTTTATTATATTATAATTAAGTCTATAGAGCAGTCTGACTGAGCGGTGGTAGGCAGCAGCAGGCTCGTAAGCATTCATTCAAACAGCACTTTCCTGCATTTGCCAGCAGCTCTTAGCAATGCTTCAAGCACAGCGCTGTTTATGACTTCAAACCTATCAACTCCTGAGATTAGGCTGGCAATACTATAGTGCCTATATGAAATACAAATGCTATAGAGAGAAATAGTCCTATAATAACTACAACCTAAAACTTACCTAGGAATATTGAAGACTAATGTTAAAAGGAACCACCAGTTTTCATATGTTCTCATGTTCTGAGCAGGGAACTATACTTTCTTCTCCAACACTGTGTTTTTGCATTATTTAAACCAAATTGAACATGTTTCATTATTTATTTGAGACTAAATTGATTTTATTTATGTATTATATTAAGTTAAAATAAAAAAAGTGTTCATTCAGTATTGTTGTAATTGTCATTATTACAAAAATCGTCCGATTAATCAGTATCTGCTTTTTTTGGTTATCCAATAACCGGTATCGGCGTTGAAAAATCATAATCGGTCGACCTCTAATTGAGATACGTTTTCCGACCCACATCTCACACCGCCTCCAGTATCTTCATTTAACCATTGCCGTGTCTGTATACCCATACTAGTGTCCTAAATAGTAGGCCATTTCAGTACGTTGTTTTGTTGTGACATTTTGAAAATGTAGTATGCTTTTAGTAAGAAGGAAATTTCACACCCACAGCGTATTCAAACTGGATAAAAGGAGGGCTTCGAGATTTGAGAGTACTTTGAAAGTAAACAAAAAAATAATTGAAGATGGCAAAAAAGACGAGCAATGTGTCTCCTGCAGTGTTCAAATGTAAGTCGTTTTTTGTTCTTAAAATGTTCACGACTATTTAATCGTACATCTCTAAAAACAGATTGGTATTTGCAGCCTGCCATGCCTTTACTTTAGCTAAAAAAACATAGCTAATGTTACCTAAGTGCTTTAGTAGGACTTGATAAGCTTGCTGTTGTTGAGCGACAACTTCATATTTAACCTAGCTAGCCAGTTATATATGCGAAGCCGTAGCAAAGTAGTAGGCTATGGCCGTGGCATACTTTTTACTAAACATTACGTCATAAATAGTATGCGACAATGATGACATACTATGCAGTTTAATGGTGTGTTTGTAAAGTCACTCTGGAGTGACAGAGTGTGCTCTGGGCATTCGTAAATTCATTGTTTCGCGCTCAAAGTGCACACTGGACTCTCTGGCCGAGGCGTAGGGTTGAGCCGAGCATTCTGAGCTCCCAACTGCAGTCAAGGACCCAAGCTAACTGGCTAGTTTGCTAGCTACTTCAAGACACAAACTGACCATTTTACTCACCCTAGCAGAGCTAGTTAGTCTGTTTTCATGTTGTCTAGAGCGCTGGTGACTAACTGTGCTGCTTGCAACAATTTAATTACTTTTTTTGCCAACATTTACTGACACCAGTTATATTCAACGGGTTCAATTCATCAGTTATTCTGCGCTCTGGCACACTCAGACAAGAGCCGTCTGAAATTGGAGTAGATATCCAGAGTGAATTTACAAACGCACCCTAAGTATGTAGTACACTAGTACGGGTGTTTGGACACAGCACATGATTGCATTCCGACCCCAGTGCAACTCAGTGTAAACAATTATAACTACAGGGTCGGAATCTGCTGGCTAGGGACAGGCCTTAATGTAGGCCTATTTAAGATAATGAATGTATTCTCTCACATGGCCTGAAAAAGCGAAAATCATATTACTCACAAAAAATTTGATGTTGATATCACACAATCTTTTGAGCGAAAATGGAAACTCTTTGGCAAACATGTCGCATAAACTATTATTAAAGTAATTACAGTGTATCTGGGTCAAGTTTAGATATTAGAATAGCTGCCAACTGTTGGCGACTTGAACCTTTTAACATAAGGGTTCAATAGTAATTTAAGAGATGTACTATGTTAGTACTGGCAACAACCTTTTCCATTTCAAAAACACATCAACAATACATCATTAAATCAAAGACCTCTAAAAAAGCGACGGCCATTTTGCATTTCCACACGAGACAACACAGGTAAACAAACAAACAAACAAAGCTGGCGGACCTACTGTATTGCGGTGGACCGTGGTAGCATACATTGTGGTTTGGCATACAGGTGGTGACAGGAATGTAATGTCAGTTATCTTTCCCAACCTTAAATGGATTAAGACGATGAATCGAGTTCTTTCTCTGCCAATAGCCTCGATGCCGTGCACTCCGACGACTAAAAACGTGGCTCGGGCCTTAGGCCTAAGCACGCAAGACTTGCTAACACACCAGCGCGTGCACAACACGATAGAATTCAATTGCGTGTGATTACCAAGTCAACATGGTGGGCTTCTCCTCCGGCTAGAAAGAGGACTTGGAGCTTGCAAATTCATCTCGGTCTTTCTCGGCAGGATCGTGTGTTTTACTAAACACATGGTTTACCTTATGCACTTTTGAACATATCAAAATATGCGATGGTAATCGTCGATTCTTTGTATAATCCTCTAATTATTTTCCTTAGTTAAACTCGCATCTCCCAGCAGGATGGAAACATGCGTGCTGTAGAGCAACGTCACTGTCCCGATGAGGCACGTTCACGTCCTACTGCGCAGACTTTGCGCCATTGTGTCACATGATTCAGAACAGAGGGAGAAAATGCCTGTCTTGGTGGTACCGAACCGAACGCCGCCATGGGGAGTTTTGAAACTCCCCGCTTTTTGTTAGGGGACCTTCAACAAAGACGAAGGTTGGGGTAGAAACTATGATCCAAGGTATGAGTTAAACATGTCGATGTGGTGTGCGCATGAGCGACTGTACAGTTGTAGCTATGTAACGACGGACCATGCTCGTGGGCATGTTGGTTCAGGGTAAGCCACGTGCTAGCCTACCAGCTTGAAATGTTCAATGCACGAATTTACCAACAACCTTGTATTTTTGCTCTGTGTTTTGGTAACGTTGCCTACTGTTTATGGATCCGACGACGCAAGACTTTGTTTACAGCTGTAGCTACCTAGCATTGTTGAGGAGAACAGTGGGACTGGCGGATCCATCTTGGCACGCGGTAAAGACCGCAGTAGTTACTTAGCCAGTTGAATGGCATTTACAAAATGTATAGCCACTCAATGTCAATGTCACCATTATTAGTCAGTTGTACAACCGAATGCCTTCAACCGAAATGTTTCTTCCGCATTTAACCCAACCCCTCTGAATCAGAGAGGTGCGGGGGGCTGCCTTAATCGACATCCACGTCTTCGGCGCCCGGGGAACAGTGGGTTAACTGCCTTGTTCAGGGGCAGAACGACAGATCTTTTCCTTGTCAGCTCGGGGATTCGAACTTGCAACCCTCCGGTTACAAGTCCAACGCTCTAACCACTAGGCTACCTGCCGCCCTACACTCCTGTGTCTAACGCTGATGGATGGGCCTGGGGATGTCCATTTATTTGGATGCAAACACTGACAGACCTAGTCTGATTAATCAGGCTGTAATACCAAATTAATTGGTATATACAGCCAGAAACGAATGCCTGCAAAAGTGTAAATATTCATTACAAGCTAGATTGTTGAATAAAATAACTTTACAAATTACTCTACCTCTTGTCTGTGTGGTTTGTCTTTTAGCTGTTTGAAATTTGAGACAAAATATCCACAGTAAAGTATTGTTAACCAGGTAGTTATATGGTTTGTATTGGCACAGAGGTAAAATTAGTTTTATATTGGATATTTGGTTCTATTTAATAGCTATAGATGGGTTAGCTGACATCACAAAAACAATGTGCATGTTTCAATGGAGCAGAAGTCTGAGTTGTCAAGATTCTGGATAGCCAGATGGCTAGTTTAATTTTGTTGATACCATGATGTTTTGACAATATGGCAAAAATTCACTCCCTAAGAAACAACTGTAAATATGTATTTGAGGGACAAGTGCTCATTGTGGAAATATCGTTTGCATGTCAATATTCTAAGCCGAACCAGACTTTTTTTTGCCTCAGTCAGTTTTGTTGCTAAACAACCAACGTGTCTTGAACCAGGCATGCCATGACAATGAAAATTGTATATTCTAAATCATGGGAGGATGGAGAACAATCCACACCTTTTTTTGTGTGGGGTGTGGGGGATTAAAACTATTTTTTTAAAGGGTGGATATACCTACTACCAGCTCTCTAAAAAGTAATTGAACAATACTTTCCTGCGGATATTTTGTCTCAATAGAGAAGCGGAAGGACAAACTGCACAGAACCGGTACAGTACGTTTAAATGTAATATTACTAAATTCTGGCTTATAAGAAACATTTAAACAATTTTGCAAACAGTTTCGGGCTGAATATACGAATTGTGTTATACAGCCTGATTAATCAGACTGATGGCGTGTGAGATCAACAACACAGTAGTGGTTTTGGATGAAGGCTAAAGTTAAAAGACAGTTGCACTCAATTTGAGGCAGTTGAAATTACCTTTTGAAGTTGTGATAAGACAAATCTCAGTATCTGACAGATCAGATGTGGCACATGGGTTTTATTCCATGCTTGCCCAAAAGGTGCAAAGAGAATTATGATACGATCACAAACAACCAATACTTTATTTACTTACACTTCAGGTGAGAATTACATTGTAGCTTGATGCACAAATCTAAAAACTACAAACCTGCTGGTTGGGATGGGCTGGACAGAGAGAATCACAACACAGCACCAGCTTCATAAGTCTCTGTTTAATGATCTAGGTTGTATCTCTGGAAATAATTTTAACACAATATACAAAAAATTACATTTAAAATATTAAAACATGTCCCTTGATATCCCATACACGGAATGCTCCAAAAAGCAAAATCAAGGGTGTGTGTAAGCACTTTGAACATCAAGCTCACATTTCATCAGGCTAATGTCTTAACACATATCAATAATCACTCTGGTATTTTTCTTGAATACATACGCAATGTTCTGCATATTCCTGTTTCATTAATTCTCAATGGTATACTTAAGCAATAAAGCATGAGGAGGTGTGGTATATTGGCCATATACCACAAACCTCTGAGGTGCCTTATTGCTATTATAAACTGGTTACCAACGTAATTAGGGCAGTAAAAATAAATGTTTTGTCATACCCATGGTATACGGTCTGATATACCACGGGTGTCAGCCAATCAGCATTCAGTGCTCGAAACACCCAGTTTATAATTCTAAAGAACTCAGTCACAATGTTAGGGGATTATTACAGTGGTCGTCCCGTGTAATGTTATCCTAAAGTTAAATGAGAATACAGATTAAGAACATGTACCACACTTTTGGACAGGAGATGCTTATCATAGAGTTAAGGGAGTTTGTTCGCAAAGCAGCAAATACCAATGTTCAATACCTACCACACAGTGTACACTAAGGACATAGGCAGCATTTGATTATAAAAGCAGTCCCTAAACTTCAAAAGATGCATAATACTTGTCTCCATCAGTGAGTAGTGAATTTTCCATTATAAAGTTGTTTATCAGTAAAATGTATCGTTTTAAATATCAGTTATCAATTGTTGTGCTTTGTTCAATGTAATCCTAAGGCTGATTGTGTGTGTCGATGTGAAGTCCTTAGTTTAAAGTACAAAAAGACACTGCAAATGACTGGCAATAAAATGGGTAAAAAAGGTCATTGAGATGTGCACTTCAATCCAAGTAATGCTGGTAATCAGCGGTTTTCATAAACTTCACTGGAGGGCAGTAGTGAGTGACCAACCATCCACAACCAACTGGTCAGTCTGAAATCTGTAGGGCAGGGACAGCGGCATGATGTTCAAAATATAAATCACACATTAATGATCGTGTCTTCATATTCCTCATCCCTGACTTCTTGCTGCAAGGTATCCATTGAGTCCCCCTGCCTCCCACCCTCCTCTTCAGTACAGTTGCAGTTAGGGCCAATGATGTAGCGGTAGTCTCCACCAATAGCCAGAGCTGCCCCAGAAGACACCATGAGCCAGTCTTTTTCATCATCCTCCATTCCCACACACTGCCAGGGCATTGCTGACCACAAGGGGTCCTCCCCTGGGCCCAGTGCCCCTGGCTCCCCCTCGTCACTCTCCAGGTTAACGTAGAGAAGGGTCTCCTTCGTAAAACTAGGCCCTGGGGACAGACTGGCCCATAGCCCCTCCAGCTGGTCAATCAGGTGCTGAAAACTGGGGCGGCACTTGGGAACAGGGCTCCAGCAGCTATGCATGATCTCGTAACTGGTAAAAGATTCAAACTGTCAGGTCATTTTTGTAAAAGTCTTCTCAATGAGGTACCAGGTTAAATACAGTAAAATATAACATTTTCTGGCACCAATGATAATTTCATTGTTTAACTCATTTGATAAGTATAATAGAACCCATCACGATTTGTCAATGCCTGGGTCTTTCCTATCACATCCAGTGGATCACTCACATGTCATCTTGGCAGTCAGGTGGTTGTTTGAGCCTCTCTCCCTTGATGAGGTACTCATAGATTTCAGAGTTCTCCACCCCAGGGTAGGGGGTCTGTCCACGTGCCATGATCTCCCACATGGTGACTCCAAACGCCCACTGGTGGGAAACAGTCAGTTAACTTCAGGGGGGCGTTAAAGGCAAAGATAACGAATTGACAGTTCCCAAAAACATCTTATCGATGAAACAGACTTAGTGAACATCTGGGGCCACTACATGGTTTAAAAAATGCAAAAATTCAATTGACTAGTCTGAAAACAAAATCAGCATTTTATCTATGATGTATTGAGTTACATTACAAAACAAATGTAATCCTTTCTACAAAGCTGATTTTAAGAGGGATCCCCAACTAAAATATTGCTGTCTTAGTGTCACTATAATTTTGAAAGTGATGCTATGACCACTGAGGGTGCGTCTGGTTGTACGTAACGTACCACATCACTCTGAGTAGTGTAGACATTGTCAGCAAGGCTCTCCAGTGCTATCCACTTGACAGGCAGCTTTGAGACGGATCCTTGTCTGTAGTAGTCACCACTGTAGATTTTCTTTGAAAGGCCGAAGTCTGCCACACGGACTGTCAAGTTTTCACTCAGCCTATGAATAAAGGAGAGGAGATGGTCACAACTAACCCTGAGGCAGAACCAAGCTCTAGTAAATGCAGTGTGTAAACCATATTAGAGGGAGTTCCAGTTAACAAATAGAGTAAAGTGACAGGCTGCGTCTTAAAATTGTGCCCCATTCCCTATTTCAGGGTTTGTACGGTCATGAGAATCATGGAAAAGTCATGTTATTTAAAGGTTTTGGAAAATCCTAAAAGTTTTAGAAAATGTATTTAATAATTTTGTTCATGTAATTTATTCAGGAATAGTTTCTACATATTTTATCAACATATCAGCCAGGATCGGAATGACACTTTAGCCAAAGATTTTTGTAACCCAAGATAGACCAGAGCCTGTTGTTTCCTAAGGGGAGCAAATGAATCATGGTGGGCAGAACAAGCAAGGGGGTGGGCAGAACAAGCAAGGGGGTGGGCAGATCGAAGCACGCGCAAGTGAGATCCTATTGGCGCGTTCTAGCATTTATTTGCATATTTCCGTTAGGGAACGCCTACTCTGAAGTGCGTGTGTGCAATAACTCAATTCGCCTTTGCAATCCTAAACAACATTTTTACTAACTTTCCTCCCCCCAATTATTTTATATCAAATCAAATTTTATTGGTCACATGCAGATGTTAATGCGAGTGTAGCGAAATGCTTGTGCTTCTAGTTCTGACCGTGCAGTAATATCTAACAAGTAATCTAACAATTTCACAACAACTACCTTATACACACAAGTGTAAGGGAATGATTAAGAATATGTACATATAAATATATGGATGAGCGATGGCCGAACGGCATAGGCAAGATGCAGTAGATGGTATAGAGTACAGTATATGAGATGAGTAATGTAGGGTATGTAAACATTATATAAAGTGGCATTGTTTAAGTGACTAGCGATACATTTGTTACATCCAAATATTAATTATTAAAGTGGCTGGAGATTTGAGTCTGTATGTTGGCAGCAGCCACTCAATGTTAGTGATGGCTGTTTAACAGTCTGATGGCCTTGAGGTAGAAGCTGTTTTTCAGTCTCTCGGTCCCAGTTTTGATGCACCTGTACTGACCTCGCCTTCTGGATGATAGCGGGGTGAACAGGCAGTGGCTCGAGTGGTTGTTGTCCTTGATGATCTTTTTGGCCTTCCGGTGACATCGGGTGGTGTAGGTGTCCTGGAGGGCAAGTAGTTTGTCCCCGGTGATGCGTTGTGCAGACCTCACTACCCTCTGGAGAGCCTTACGGTTGTGGGTGGAGCAGTTGCCGTACCAGGCAGGGATACAGTCCGACAGAATGCTCTCGATTGTGCATCTGTAAAAGTTGGTGTGTTTTTGGTGACAAGCCAAATTTCTTCAGCCTCCTGAGGTTGAAGAGGCGCTGTTGCGCCGTCTTCACAACGCTGTCTGTGTGGGTTGACCACTTCAGTTTGTCCGTGATGTGTACGCCGAGGAACTTAAGAAACGTTCCACCTTCTCCACTACTGTCCCGTCGATGTGGATAGGGGTGTGCTCCCTCTGCTGTTTCCTGAAGTCCACGATCATCTCCTTTGTTTTGTTGACATTGAGTGTGAAGTTATTTTCCTGACACCACATCGAGGGCCCTCACCTCCTCCCTGTAGGCCGTCTCGTCGTTGTTGGTAATCAAGCCTACCACTGTAGTGTCGCCTGCAAACTTGATGATTGTGTTGGAAGCGTGCATGGCCACGCAGTCATGGGTGAACAGGGAGTACAGGAGAGGGCTGAGAACGCACCCTTGTGGGGCCCCAGTGTTGAGGATCAGCGGGGTGAGATGTTTCCTAACCTCACCACCTGGGGGTGGCCCGTCAGAAAGTCCAGGACCCAGATGCACAGGGCGGGGTCGAGACCCAGGGTCTCGAGCTTAATGACGAGTTTAGAGGGTACTATGGTGTTGAATGCTGAGCTGTAATCGATGAACAGCATTCTTACATGAACAGTATTCCTCCTGTCCAGGTTAGGGCAGTGTGCAGTGTGATTGCGTCGTCTGTGGACCTATTGGGACGATAAGCAAATTGGAGTGGGTCAAGGGTGTCAGGTAGGGTGGAGGTGATATGATCCTTGACTAGTCTCTCAAAGCACTTCATGATGACGGAAGTGAGTGCTACGGGGCGATAGTCATTTAGCTCAGTTACCTTAGCTTTCTTTGGAACAGGAACAACGGTGGCCCTCTTGAAGTATGTGGGAACAGCAGAGTGGGATAAGGATTGATTGAATATGTCCGTAAACACACCAGCCCGCTGGTCTGCGCATGCTCTGAGGACGCGGCTAGGGATGCCGTCTGGGTCCGGCAGCCTTGCGAGGGTTAACACGATTAAATGATTCACTCACGTTGGCTGCGGTGAAGGAGAGCCCGCAGGTTTCTGTAGCGGGCCGTGTCAATGGCACTGGCACTCAAAGCGAGCAAAGAAGTTGTTTAGTTGGTCTGGGAGCAAGACATCGGTGTCCGCGATGGGGCAGGTTTTCTTTTTTGTAGTCCGTGATTGACTGTAGACCCTGCCACATACGTCTCGTGTCTGAGCCGTTGAATTGCGACTCTACTTTGTCTCTATACTGACACTTAGCTTGTTTGATCGCCTTGCAGAGGGAATAGCTACACTGTTTGTATTCAGTCATGTTTCCGGTCGCCTTGCCATGATTAAAAGCAGTGGTTTGCGCTTCCAGTTTTGCGCGGATGCTGCCATCAATCCACGGTTTCTGGTTGGGGAAGGTTTTAATATTCACCGTGGGTACCACGTCACCGATGCACTTGCTAATAAACTCGCTCACCGAATCAGCGTATACATCAATGTTATTGTCCGATGCTATCCAGAACATATCCCAGTCCATGTGATCGGAAGCAATCTTGAAGTGTGGAATCAGATTGGTCGGACCAGCGTTGAACAGACCTGAGCACGGGCGTTTCCTGTTTTAGTTTCTGTCTATAGGCTGGGAGCAACAAAATGGAGTCGTGGTCAGATTTGCCGAAAGGAGGGCGAGGGAGGGCTTTGTATGCATCGCGGAAATTAGAGTAGCAATGATCCAGAGCTTTAACAGCCTGGGTCGCGCATTCGATATGCTGATAAAATTTAGGGAGCCTTGTTTTCAGATTAGCCTTGTTAAAATCCCCAGCTACAATAAATGCAGCCTTAGGATATGTGGTTTCCAGTTTACATAGTCCAATGAAGTTCTTTCAGGGCCATCGAGATGGCTGCTTGGGGGGGGATATACGTGACTGATTATAATCGAAGAGAATTCTTTTGGTAGATAATGCGGTCGGCATTTGTTCGGAAGGAATTCTAGGTCAGGTGAACAAAAGGACTTGAGTTCCTGTATGTTGTTATGATCACATCACGACTCGTTAATCATAAGGTATACACCCCCGCCCTTCTTCTTACCATATAAATGAACACCATCCCCACCGTCAAACATGGAGGTGGAAAAATTATGCTTTGGGGGTGTTTTTCTGCAAAGGGGACAGGACAACTTCACCGCATCAAAGGGACGATGGATGGGGCCATGTACCGTCAAATCCTGGGTGAGTACCCAGCATGACAATGACCCAAAACACACGGCCAAGGCAACAAAGGAGTGGCTCAAGAAGAAGCACATTAAGGTCCTGGAGTGGCCTAGCCAGTCTCCAGACCTTAAGGAAGTCAAACCGGCTTTAAACTTACTCTTGAAAGTTGTAATAGTAGAATGCACAATTTTGAAATTGGGTAGTGCATCATCAGTTCCTCTTGTCAGTCATTGCATACCTTAGAGAGCTATTTATAACTTGTAAGAACTGTCCAGATCAACTAGCCCATGTCAGCTAATGTTTATTTTTAGATTTTTTTGTTTAAAGATATTGTAATTTTTTTGTCACTCATATCACATGAATACACATGGCAAAATGTATATAATTGAAAGAAGGGGTGTGAACAGTTTGTCATGAACAGTGCCTGTGAAAAACTCCTGCACTAGTTAACTGTTAAACTATTATTAGCATGTATTCATGTTCTCGTTATGTCCCCAAGAACTTTCTACAGACAAAACATTTTTTGGGATGAAAGGAATGATTCACTTTGACATTTTATTAGTTTGGTTTTGGTTCAGTTGCAATGAATCGAATCATGTGAATCAAAATAATAATTTGTGGATCAGGAACAGTATTTTTTTTGTAGATACTTCCAGTTGATTTGGGCATCCAATGTATGGGACATTCAACTCAAGATGCTAGTCAGCCTGCAGAGTAAACACCAAGTTAGCTAAGAAACATAACTAGAAAAGGTCAATTTCCTGAAGAAAATTTGTGGGTTTGCTTCAGCTGAATAAAAAGATTTGTAGCCAACCACAGCCACTTAATCTTTGATATATTGAATGAGCGAATTATTTCAAAAGTCATAAAATGTATTTGGTTGTAATGTTTTTCATCAAGGGTGGTCAGCCATCCTCCAGGAGAGATAATGTGTGTACTGGCTTTTGTTCTAGCCCACTCTAACAAACCACATTTTAGAGATTAGCTGCTCAACTGGACCTTGATAAACTGGCTCTGATGTGTTTGAGCAGGGCTGGATTAAAAACTTTCACCCAGTAGCTCTCCAGACTAGGGTTGACCACGTGTTTATATAGTTCCCTAACCGTTATTCAACTCTGTGGGGGTTAAGTGCCTTGCACAACAACAGGAGATGGTACATGGGATCAGAGAGCAGCCTCCCAGTGTTGATACCACATTACGCATATTTTTTATACGTACATAGAGACGCCGCCAATTGCTGGTAATGGAAATTTGGTTAAACATCATGGAGAAGTCTTGGAAACGTTATGATATTCCATCTGTCAAAATGTGTATGAACCCTGCTATTTAATGCACTAGTTTTGACTAGGGCCCTTAGGGCTCTGATAAAAAGTAGTGCCCTTTATAGGGAATAGGGTGCCTTTTGAGATGGAGCCACTGTACTCTGCTGGTAATTCACTCACATGCAGTTGCGTGCAGCCAGATCCCTGTGTATGATGCTTTTGTTGCTCAGGTACTCCATTCCACGAGCGATGTCCAACATAAACTGAATGAGCATCTGCAGTGACACCGTCTGTGTGAGGGAGAGACCGCAACATTACTTTGTTAAAACATGATTTGAAGGTATGCATCAATTAGAAAGTGTCCTGGAAAAAAAATATTTGACCCCACACTAAGACTCGTCTTTCCTGTATAGTCTTTAACAGGAAATTATGGAATGATTTAAAACATGCATCTAAACTGACAACTAACAGTGGAAGACCTTGAATGTAATATAATGTCAAGATGCATATCTTTTTATAGTGGAGATCACGTTTATAAATTGCCTGGATGGGCTGATGAGACAGTGGATAGCGCACTCAGATGGAACAGGGTAAATAGGCATTTTAACGTCATAGATTTAGCCGGTGGTAACGGTGGAATAGACACCAGCTGGAATGCGGTTTTAATCAATCAGTATTCAGGATTAGACCCGCCCGTTGTATAAAGTAACTGTGTTTGGAGGGCACAATGCATCATTATGGACATTACTGTTGGTATCAATATACACTCAGTGGCCAGTTTTAGGTACACCAACCCTGTTCACAAAAATGGTTATCCTACAGACAGTGGGTCACGTGGCTGTGATTTGCTATATAAAGCAAGCAGACAAGCATTCAGTTACTGTTTGATTGAACATTAGAATGGGCAAAACAAGTGACCTACGTGTGGTATGTTCGTCAGTGACAGGCGTGTTGCCCTGGGCTTTTCATGCACAACAGTGTCTAGGGTTTACCGAGAATGGTGCGAGAGAGAAAAAAACATCCAGTCAGCGGCAGTCCTGTGAGCTAAAACAGCTTGTCAAATCAAATCAATCAAATCAAATTGTATTTGTCACATACACATGGTTAGCAGATGTTAATGCGAGTGTAGCGAAATGCTTGTGCTTCTAGTTCCGACCATGCAGTAGTATCTAACAAGTAATCTAACAAATTCACAACAACTACCTTATACACACAAGAGTAAAGGAATGAATACGAGTATGTACATATAAATATATGGATGAGCGATGGCTGACCGGCATAGGCAAGATGCAGTAGATGGTATGGAGTACAGTATATACACATACACACATATATATATATATATACACACACACACACACACACACACACACACACACATATAATATATATATATATATATATGAGATGAGTAATGTAGGATATGTAAACATTATATAAATGGCATTGTTTAAAGTGGCTAGTGATACATTATTTCATCCAGTTATAATTATTAAAGTGGCTAGAGATTTGGTTCGATGGTAGAACGGCATAGGCAAGATACAGTAGATGGTTTAGAATACAGTGTATACATTTGATATGAGTATGTTGGATACGTAAATCTTATATACAAAATTGTTTAAAGTGGCTAGTGATACATTTGTTACATCCAATTCCTATGTTTAAAGTGGCTAGAGATTTAAGTCAGTATGTTGGCAGCAGCCACTCAATGTTAGTGATGGCTGTTTAACAGTCTGATGGCCTTGAGGTAGAAGCTGTTTTTCAGTCTCTCGGTCCCAGCTTTGATGCACCTGTACTGACCTCGCCTTCTGGATGATAGCGGGGTGAACAGGCAGTGGCTCGGGTGGTTGTTGTCCTTGATGATCTTTTGGCCTTTCTGTGACATCGGGTGGTGTAGGTGTCCTGGAGGGCAGGTAGGTTTCCCCCGGTGATGCGCTGTGCAGTCCTCACTACCCTCTGGAGAGCCTTACGGTTGTGGGTGGAGCAGTTGCCGTACCAGGCGGTGATACAGCCCGACAGGATGCTCTCAATTGTGCATCTGTAAAAGTTTGTGAGTGATTTTGGTGACAAGCCGAATTTCTTCAGCCTCCTGAGGTTGAAGAGGCGCTGTTGCGCCTTCTTCACCACGCTGTCTGTGTGGGTGGACCAATTCAGTTTGTCCGTGATGTGTACAACTTAAAACTTTCCACCCTCTCCACTACTGTCCCCTCGATGTGGATAGGGGGGTGCTCCCTCTCCTGAAGTCCATGATCATCTCCTTTGTTTTGCTGACATTGAGTGAGAGGTTATTTTCCTGACACCACACTCCGAGGGCCCTCACCTCTTCTCTGTAGGCCGTCTCGTCGTTGTTGGTAATCAAGCCTACCACTGTAGTGTCGTCAGCAAACTTGATGATTGAGTTGGATGCGTGCTTGGCCACGCAGTCATGGGTAAACAGGGAGTACAGGAGAGGGCTGAGAACGCACCCTTGTGGGGCCCCAGTGTTGAGGATCAGCGGAGTGGAGATGTTGTTTCCTACCCTCACCACCTGGGACCGGCCTGTCAGGAAGTCCAGGACCCAGTTGCACAGGGCTGGGTCGAGACCCAGGGTCTCGAGCTTAATGACGAGCTTGGAGGGAACTATGGTGTTAAATGCTGAGCTGTAGTCGATGAACAGCATTCTTACATAAGTATTCCTCTTGTCCAGATGGGTTAGGGCAGTATGCAGTGTGATTGCGATTGCGTCGTCTGTGGACCTATTGGGACGGTAAGCAAATTGGAGTGGGTCCAGGGTGTCTGGCAGGATGGAGGTGATATGATCCTTGACTAATCTCTCAAAGCACTTCATGATGACGGAAGTGAGTGCTACAGGGCGATAGTCATTTAGCTCAGTCACCTTAGCTTTCTTGGGAACAGGAACAATGGTGGCCCTCTTGAAGCATGTGGGAACAGCAGACTGGGATAGGGACTGATTGAATATGTCCGTGAACACACCAGCCAGCTGGTCTGCGCATGCTCTGAGGACACGGCCAGGATGCCATCTGGGCCGGCAGCCTTGCGAGGGTTAACACATTTAAATGTTTTTCTCACATTGGCTGCGGTGAAGGTGAGCCCGCAGGTTTTGGTAGCGGGCGTGTCGGTGGCACTGCATTGTCCTCAAAGCGAGCAAAGAAGTTGTTTAGTTGGTCTGGGAGCAGGGCGTCATGGTCCGCGACGGGCTGATTTTCTTTTTGTAGTCCGTGATTGACTGTAGACCCTGCCACATTCCTCTTGTGTCTGAGCCGTTGAATTGTGACTCTACTTTGTCTCTATATTGACGCTTAGCTTGTTTGATTGCCTTGCGGAGGGAATAGCTACACTGTTTGTATTCAGTCATGTTTCCGGTAGCCTTACCCTGGTTAAAGCAGTGGTTCGCGCTTTCAGTTTTGCTTGTGAATGCTGCCATCAATCCACGGTTTCTGGTTGGGGAAGGTTTTAATATTTGCTATGGGTACAACATCACCAATGCACTTGCTAATATACTCGCTCACCGAATCAGCGTATACATCAATGTTGTTGTCAGATGCTATCCGAACATATCCCAGTCCACGTGCTCAAGCAATCTTGCAGCATGGAATCAGATTGGTCGGACCAGCGTTGAACAGACCTGAGAACGGGCGTTTCCTGTTTTAGTTTCTGTTTGTAGGCTGGGAGCAACAAAATGGAGTCATGGTCAGACTTGCGAAAGGAGGGCGGAGAATAGCCTTGTATGCATCACGGAAGTTGGAATAACAGTGATCCAGGATTTTACCGGCCGGTGGCACATTCGATATGCTGGTAAAATTTTGGGAGCCTTGTTCTTAAATTAGCCTTATTAAAATCCCCAGCCACAATAAATGCAGCCTCAGGATATGTGTTTCCAGTTTACATAGAGTCCGATGAATTTCTTTCAGTGCCGTCGATGTATCAGCTTGAGGGGGGGATGTACACGGCTGTGATTATAATCGAGGAGAATTCTCTTGGTAGATAATGCGGTCTGCATTTGATTGTAATGAATTCTATGTCAGGTGAACAAAAGGACTTGAGTTCCTGTATGTTGTTATGATCACACCACGTCTCGTTAATCATAAGACACACACCCCACCCTTCTTCTTACCAGATAGAAGTTTGTTTCTGTCGGTAGCGATGCGTGGAGAAACCAGGTGGCTGTACCGACTCTGATAACGTGTCCTGAGTGAGCCATGTTTCCGTGAAGCAAAGAACGTTGCAGTCTCGGATGTCTCTCTGAAAGGCAACCCTCGATCGGATTTCGTCTACTTTGTTGGCGATTAAAATACTCGGGAGAGGTGCGCGATGCGCCCGTCGACGTAGCTTGACCAAAAGACCGGCGCGTTTCCCTCTTCTCCGGCGCCGCCGTTGTTTTGAGTAGCCACGTGCTATCCAGTCTGTTGTTGTGTTTGGGTTAGCAAACCGAGAATCCTCTTTGGGAAAGTCGTATTCCTGGTCGTAATGTTGGTAAGTTGACGTTGCTCTTATATCCAATAGTTCCTCTCGGTTGTATGTAATAAAACTTAATATTTCCCGGGGTAACAATGTAAGAAGTAATACATAAAAAAACAAAATACTGCATGGTTTCCTGAGAACGTGAAGCGAGGCTGCCATCTCTGTCGGCGCCGGAAGTTGGAAGTTGTTGATGAGAGAGGTCGAAGGAGAATGGCAAGAATGGCAGGCCACAAACAGGCAAATAACGCCGCAGTACAACAGTAGTGTGCAGCACGGCAATTTGGAACACTCCTCGGTCCTTGTCACGGATGGGCTATTGCAGCAGACTACCACACCGGGTTCCACTCCTATCAGCTAAAAACAACAAGAAGCGGCTAAAATGGGAAGGCAATCACCAACACTGGACAATTGAGGAGTGGAAAAAGATTACCTTGTCCAATGAATCCCAGTTCCTGATGGCAGAGTCAGGATTTGGCCTCATGGAGAGTCCATGGCCTCATCCTGCCTGGTGTCCATGGCCTCATCCTGCCTGGTGTCCATGGTACAGGCTGTTGGTGTAATGGTGCGGTGAATGTTTTCCTGGCACACGTTAGGTCCCTTGATGCCAATTGAGCAACGTTTCTATTCCCTGAAGAATTCAGGCTGTTCTGGAGGAAAAGGGGTCCGACCCGGTACTAGATGGGTATACCTAATAAACTGGCCACTGAGTGTTTGTCCCTGTTTTGGGTATCTATTTTAGTATGCATACAAGTATGTATAAAATGTATAGGTGACACTCACAAAGGGCTCGTCTCCAAGGCGGGACATGAGCAGAAAGGTGTGAAGATCCCCATGCTTCATGAAGGGCAGGATAACCATTGGGATGGGCAACCGTTGCTGAGGTCGTCTGTGCAAACTCACTCCTAGAGAACAAAAATATATTCAATCAACAGCTCGGCAGAACAAGTCAGTCGAAGCCAGGACTGGCTCCAGGCATAAGCAACATAAGTGGTCGCTTAGGGTTGCAGGCTGGTTACACTTTATTTCTTAAGAACTCTCTAATGAGTGTAAGATTAGATTAGTAGAATACACCAGGTGCAATTTAAAAATGTGGTTGTGCATCAGCAGTTGTTATGTCAGTCCCTCAATTAGCCATGCCAACTAACAATTTTTAGATGAGTAGTTTGTCTAACCAGCTATCATGGCCAAATACCGACAGGGCACTCGCCCAGGGGCCCTGACCTCCAGGTTGCCCCCATTGATTTTGTTTGCCATTTTCACTCATATCATATTATTTTTCCACCCCATGGCAAAATGAGTAGAATTGCAGGAAACTTCATTTAAAACTGCAACATTTTCTCTACACCCCTTGGCAAAATGTGTAGAATTGCAGGAAATTAACTTAAAACGTCATATGTTTTGATTGATGGGCAACTCTTAAAACACTCCGTTTCTGATCCTAAGTAGCCTACTTGTTGTTGTGGTTGTATTACACGTGGAAGCTGTTATTATTTGGAATCTGGCAATGCCTTTCTTAATTGCCCCTAAGGGTATAAATAAAGTTAGATTTAATTGAAGTGAGTCGTAAATGTGTCTTCACTACCACTAACCAATGAGCTGGATGACATTTGGATGGTGGAAGTCCTTCATGTAAGCAGCCTCTTTCAGGCACTGCTCAATATCACATGATGAGTTGATATCCGCTGATGTAAAAAGGACAGAGAACATAACAATTATCATAACTTCCAAGGACTTATTAGTTCACATTATACAGGTACAATTATCATGTGTATCAATGTAATATCCACTGACACACTCATAAGAATAGGGGTGTTAACCCCGGTATCATGGCTAAATTCCCAACTTGGGCCCATTACACCATGGCCATCTAATCATCCCCCTCATTCCTAATTGGTATATATTACTCCTCACCTCTCCACCTGATAGCTGATGTGTGGTGAGCGTTCTGGCACCAAAATGGTCGCCGTGCATCACCCAGGTGGATGCTACACATTGCTTGGTGGTGGATGAGGGGAGTTTCCCCCTACTATGTAAAGCGCTTTGAGTTCCTACGTTGGTAGAAAAGCGCTACATAAATCCGATAAATTATTATGATATAAAAGGCGGTTAAAATGTAAAGTCCAAAGTCTCACTTTTTAGCACCTTCACTGCAACCTTCTGTTGTACAGTGCTGTCCTCCATCTTTAGGAAGGCCTCACGCACTGAGCCAAATTCACCTAAACAGACACAGAAACATCACTGGCAAGTTACTCCTGAAACAACTCAACATATTCCAAAATATAATACAGACATGGTTATTTAGCAATACACAGTTATGGTTATAGGCCATGCCAGATTTTTGTAACTGCTCTCTATTTCAAATCAAATCTTTTCACATGCTTCATAAAAACAGGTGCAGACCAACAGTGAAACGCTTGCCCTTCCCAACAATAGAGAGAAAAAATAGAAAGTGAAAAATAATAATAAAAATAATAATAATGAGGAATAAATAGAAAAATAACCAGGAATAAATACACAGTAACGATAACTCGGTTATATACACGGGTTACCAGTACCAAGTCCATGTGCAAGGGTAGGAGGTAGCTGAGCTATATATGTACTATACAGTGCATTCGGAAAGTATTCAGACCCATTGACTTTTCCCACTTTGTTACGTTACAGCCTTATTCTAAAATGGATGAAATTTTTTTCCCTCATCAATCTACACACAATACCCCACAATGACAAAGCAAAAACAGATTTTTGGAAATTGTTGCAAATGTATTAAAAATAAACAGATACCTTATTTACATAAGTCTTCAGACCCTTTGCTATGAGACTTGAAATTGAGCTCAGGTGCATCCTGTTTCCATTGATCATCCTTGAGATGGTTCTACAACTTGATTGGAGTCCACTTGTGGTAAATTTAATTGATTGGACTTGATTTGAAAAGGCCCCACAGTTGACAGTGTATGTCAGAGCAAAAACCAAGCCATGCGGTCGAAGGAATTGTCCATAGAGCTCCAAGACAGGATTGTGTCGAGGCACAGATCTGGGGAAGGGTACCAAAAACATTTCGATTGCAGCATTGAAGGTCCCCAAGAACACAGCCTCCATCATTCTTAAATGGAAGAAGTTTGGAACCACCAAGACTCTTTCCTAGAGCTGACCACCCGGCCAAACTGAGCAATCGGGGGAGAAGGGCCTTGGTCAGGGAGGTGACCAAGAACCCGATGGTCACTCTGACAGAGCTCTAGAGTTCCTCTGTGGAGATGGGAGAACCTTCCAGAAGGACAATCATCTCTGCAGCACAACACCAAATCAGGCCTGTATGGTAGAGTGGCCAGACGGAAGCCACTCCTCAGTAAAAGGCACATGACAGCCTGCTTGGAGTTTGCCCAGAAGGCACCTAAAGGACTCTCAGACCATGAGAAACAAGATTATCTGGCCTAATGAATTCAAGATTGAACTCTTTGGCCTGAATGTCAAGCGTCACGTCTGGAGGAATCCTGGCACCGTCCCTATGGTGAAGCATGATGGTGGAAGCATCATGCTGTGGGGATGTTTTTCAGCGGCAGGGATTGGGAGATTAGTCAGGATCCAGTGCTAAGGACCTCAGACTGGGGCGAAGGTTCAGCTTCTAACAAGACAACGATCCTAAGCACACAGCCAAGACCACGCAGGAGTGGCTTCGGGCCCATGATGAATATTTTCAGCCTGCTGAGGGGGAAGAGGCGTTGTCGTGCCCTCTTAAACGACTGTGTTGATGTGTGTGGACCATGAAAGTTCTTTAGTGATATGGACAACGAGGAACTTGAAGCTCTCGTCCTGTTGGGAGTGCATCGACAGCCCTGTCGATGTGGGAGTGCTCGGCCCTCCTTTTCCTGTAGCTCCTTTGTCTTGCTGACGTTGAGGGAGAGGTTGATGTCCTGGCACCACACTGCCAGGTCTCTGACCCCCTCCCTGTAGTCTGTCTCATCGTTGTCGGTGATCAGGCCTACCACCATCATGTCATCTGCAAACTTAATGATGGCGTTGGAGCACGCACCCCTGAGGGGCCCCCGTGTTTAGGGTCAGCGTGGTGGATGTGTTGTTGCCTACCCTCACCACCTGGGTGCGGTCCATCAGGAAGTCCATTATCCAGTTGCAGAAGGAAGTGTTTAATCCCAGGTTGTTTAGCGTAGTGATGAGCTTGAACACTGAGCTGTAATCAATGAACAGCATTCTCCCAATTGGAGTGGGTCCAGGGTATCTGGGATAATGGCCATGACCAGCCTTTCAAAGCATTTCATGGCTACAGACGTGAGTGCTACAGGTCAGTAGTCATTTAGGCAGGTTACCTTGGTGTTCTTGGGCACAGGGACTATGGTGGTCTGCATAAAACATGTTGGTATTACAGACTCGGAGAGGGAGAGGTTGAAAATGTTGGTGAAGACATTTGCCAGTTGGTCTGCGCATGCTCTGAGTACTCGTCTTGGTAATCCGGATGGCCGAGTGGCCTTGTGAATGTTAACCTGTTTAAAGGTCATACATCGGCTACGGAGAGCGTGATCACAGTCGTCTGGAATAGCTGATGCTCTCATGCATAGTTCAGTGTTCCTAGCCTCGAAGCGCACATAGAACGTATTTAGCTCGACTGGTAGGCTCGCGTCACTCGACAGCTCGCAGCTGGGTTTCCCCTTTGTAACCCGTGATAGTTTGCCAGCCCTGCTACATACGACGAACGTCAGAGCTAGTGTAGTAGGATTCAATCTTGATCCTGTATTGACACTTTGCCTGTTTGATGGTTCATCGCAGGGCGTAGCGGGATTTCTTATAAGTGGCCGGATTAGTGTCCCGCTCATTCAAAGTGACAGCTCTAGCCTTTAGCTCAGTGCAGATGTTGCCTGTAATCTATTACTTCTGGTTGGGATATGTACGTACGCATGCACGCACGCACGCACGCACGGTCATTGTGGGCTGGGGGTATTCTATTACTGCTAGATATTACTACACTGTTGGAGCTAGAAAACAAGCATTGCGCTGCACCTGCAATAACATCTGTACATTTGTGTACGCGACCAATAAACTGATTTGATTTTGCACATTTCAGCATCAAACAATACATTGTAAATTTCTAGCTAAATGTACTTTATCCGTTGAGCACAGTTATGTGAAATAAACAGAGGATGTCCCACCAACCTTTTCCCAAGATGTGTCCGAGGGTCAGTAGCCTTTCTGGGATCAGAACGTCTCGAAGCTTGGCCTTCAGATCGTCGTTGATACCCAAGCTGTCCACTGGTGGAAGACCGAGATACAATTCATTATTCACAACCCAGGTCCACTACAGTACGGGTCAATAGAGGCACCTTTTCCCCTATGTAGTAGGCCCGAAGGGCTCTGATCAAAAGTAGTGCACTATATAGCGAATAGTGTGCCATTTAGGATGCAACCGCACTGTAGTGCTTGTGCCCTGTGTGTCAATAGAGAAAACTTTATTTGTGGAGGCTACAAGCCAAACATGACTGACTTTACGTACAGGTGGATTCTGGGGGCTCAGAGCAGGTTCTGTTGAATGACCTGGCTGCAGTGAAGGAGACCGTGCTCTCAGTCCCCGGTGGCTTGAACACAGACCTGCAAGGACAAGCAGAGCCCTGTTATCCCATCTTTACATTGGTGTTGTAACCTTGCAGATACATTGCCCCTGCCCCTAAAATCCATCCTTCATCCCTTCCTAGAGATAATCCACTGATCAGACCAAAACATTGTTGAAGGGAATCACGTGGAAACCTTGCTTTTCCTTATCCAATCATGTCAGCTCAGAAGAAAGAAGTGAGGAAGGATGCTGTCAAAGTATTCAAACAATGCCTCGGATTCTGGTATATACTGCAGAAAAATCTGCCTATATTTGAAGGGGTGGTGTGCTGCTTTCAGCCCATGAATCATTATCACCCCAAAAATTATGTCTAGAGATCTATACAGAATGAATGGCTGTATTCTAGTAGAGCGAGAGAGACAATCATAGCCTACCCAAACTGTGTTTCCTTCCCTCTGCGGTGCACTAGGACTGTCAGGACAAGCCCTACCATGGTGGCCACCAGCAGACCCAGCAACAGACCCACCCACATATGGCCTCTCTGAGTCTGAGCTGCCACTGCTTTGTGGAACATAAACACACACACACAGTATAACAAACTAGCTTTACATACAACACAAAGCTGTGTCACCTTCAAATTTGGAGCATAGGTTTTAAAACAACTAGACTACTAGTGGATAGTGACAGAATACCTAATAGTGACATAGGGACTAATAGTGGATAGTTTTTAGACTCAACAGTTCATACAGATTTTGTTTTCTGATCATGGAATTCCCAACACGTCATACGTCTACATTTAAATGTGTCCACATTGTGTCCGGATTCCCATTTCCTAGGTTATATTGAAATCCCAGTATGCAAACGGTGGAAAAGGCTAAATCTAATAACACAATAACTTGATAGCAGTAGCCAACTACTATAGCTAATTAACCAACTAACCTCTGTAGTCAGCCAGCAAAGCTAAAGGGATTGCAAACAGGTTAGCATAACTCTAACCAAACAAAAAAATTGTTTTCATAATTAGCTAATAATGAAGCCAGGAAACACATTCCTCACATGCTAGGAATTTATTTCCTCCAACGTTTAATGAAAGAAATGGTGCCTTTCGCTTCCAAAACACAAGTTTTCTGGAGACTTGTGTTGGCAAATGCTGATGATGTTTCCCACTGTATGCACTTTCTGTAGCCTGATTGCATCCAGACAGGAGAAATCCAACCGCAATGCGTCCCTGGTCAGCCAGATCTGAACACAATCCGACCACAATGCGACTTGTTTGTATTTTCAATGCGATCTTCATATTCTGATAGAAGTCGCATGTAAGTGTCAAGTGTACACAGCCAGCGTGACTGATAGTGGCTGAGTGACAGAAGGGCTCACTGACCTGAGGCGGGCATGACCAGAACAGGCTGGCTCCAGGGCCCACAGCCGGCCACTGTACACGCCGACACCTGGAAGGTGGCGTTGAAGAACCGACCTCCGCCAGACAGATGGGCCATGTTCTCTTTAAAGAGCAGCTCCTCCTGGAACACAACAACCAAACGTATGTCAATGTGTGGTCTATTAAAACCTTTTGCTTTGAATTTAAGAGACTTAAAACAAAGCTTCCATTGCAAATTAGATCCAAGTAAGTGCTTAATTTATTTATTTTTTGAATTCTCTCCATTATGAGAGAAGATTACATTGAAGACCATGCAAGAGGACTTGGAATACATTTAGCACATTAATTTGGTGTTACAATTTCAGCAACAAAAATGTTCATGATCTTTAAGGGCACTGTGTCACTGAAGTCTCATAATGTTATATGTTGCTGTTTACCTTTTGAGTTAATCCTTATATAGTACCTTCAGAAAGTATTAACCTCTACGGGATCGGTGTCCCCCCACCTCCACGGGACGGTTGAGCTAATATGATTAGCATGAGGTTGTAAGTAACAAACATTTCCTAGGACATTTCTGCCCATATCTGATATGGACAGAAAGCTTAAATTCTTGTTAATCCAACGGCACTGTCCAATTTACAGTAGCTATTACAGTGAAAGAATACCATGCTATTGTTTGAGGAGAGTGCACAATTATGAACTTGAAAATGTATTAATAAAATAATTAGGCTCATTTGGGCTCTTGATACAACATTTTGAACATATATGCAATGGTTCATTGGATCAATCTAAAACTGCACATACACTGCCATCTAGTGGCCAAAATCTAAATTGTGCCTGGGCTGGAATAATACATTATGGCCTTTCTCTTGCATTTAAAATATGGTAAAAAAATAATAATCTTTGTATTATCTTTTACCAGATCTAATGTGTTATTTATCAATATTAATTTCACATTTCAAACTTCAAAGTGTTTTCTTTCAAACGGTATCAAGAATATGCATGTCCTTGCTTCTGAGCTATAGGCAGTTAGAATTGGGTATGTCATTTTAGGCGAAAATTGAAAAAAATTATCCGATCCTTATTAATACCCCTTGACTTATTATATTGTGTTACAGCCTGAATTCAAAATTGATTAAATATGTTTTACATCTACACACAATACCCCATAATGACAAAGTGCAAACATGTTTCTAGAATTCTGGGAAAATGTATTGAAAATGAAATACATAAATATCAAATTTACATAAGTGTTCACATCCCTGAGTCAATAGTTTGTAGAAGCACCTTTGGCAGCGATTACAGCTGAGTCTTCCTGGGTAAGTCTCTAAGAGCTTTCCACACCTGGATTGTGCAACATTTGCCCGTTATTCTTTTCAAAATTCTTTAAGTTCTGTCAATCATTGCTAGACAGTCATTTTCAGGTCTTGCCATATATTTTAAAGTAGATTTAAGTCAAAACTATAACTCGGCAACTCAGGAACATTCCTAGTCTTGGTAAGCAACTCCAGTGTAGATTTGGCCTTGTGTTTTAGGTTATTGTCCTGCTGAAAGGTGAATGAATCTCCCAGTGTGGTGGAAAGCAGGTTTTCCTCCAGGATTTAGCCTGTGCTTAGCTCCATTCCATTTCTTTTTTAATGCCCAGTCCTTAACGATTACAATCATACACCATAACATGATGCTTGAAAATATGGAAAGTAGCACTCAGTAATGTGTTGTATTTGCCCCAAATATAACAATTTGTATTCAGGAGAAAAAGTGAATTGCTTTGCCACATTTTTTGCAGTATAACTTTTTAATGCCTAATTGCAAACAAGATGCTTGTTTTGGAATATTTTTATTCCGTACAGACTTCCTTATTTTCACTCTGTCAATTAGGTTAGTATTGTGGAGTAACTTCAATGTTGTTGATCCATCCTCAGTTCTCCTAGCACAGCCATTAATAAACTGTAATAAATGTTTTGGCCTCATGGTGAAATCCCTGAGTGGTTTCTTTCCTCTCCGGCAATTGAGTTAGAAAGGACGCCTGTATCTTTGTAGTGACTGGGTGACTTACACCAATCCAAAGTGTAATTAATAACTTCACCATGCTCAAAGGGATATTCAATGTCTGCTTTTTAAATTTTTTACCTATCTACCAATAGGTGACCTTCTCACTGCTCTTTGTGGTAATTGTATGTGTGGGGTACAGAGATGAGGTAGTCATTAAAAAATCATGACATGGAGTGAGTCCATGCAACTTATTATGTGACTTATTCAACCCTTTTATTATGGCAACACTAAGTAAGTACAGGGGTATAAATGTGCTTAATATTTTTACTCCTGTACTTATTTAGTGTTGCCATAATAAAAAGGGTTGAATACTTATTGATACAAGACATTTCTGATTTATTTTTAATGAATGTGTAACATTTTCAAAAAACGTATTTCCACTTTGACATTATGGGGTACTGTGTGTCTAGGCCAGTGACAAATCAAATTGTATTGGTCACATACACATGGTTAGCAGATGTTAATGCGAGTGTAGCGAAATGCTTGTGCTTCTAGTTCTGACCGTGCAGTAATATCAAAAAAATTATCAAACAATTTCACAACAACTAACTTAGACAAACAAGTGTAAAGGAATGAATAAGAATATGTACATATAAATATATGGATGAGCGATGGCCGAACAGCTTAGGCAAGATGCAGTAGATGGTATAGAGTACAGTATATAAATATGAGATGAGTAATGTAGGGTATGTAAACATTATATAAAGTATCATTGTTTAAAGTGACTAGTGATACATTTATTACATCCAATTTTTTATTATTAAAGTGGCTAGAGATTTAAGTCAGTATGTTGGCAGCAGCCACTCAATGTTAGTGATGGCTGTTTAACGGTCTGATGGCCTTGAGATAGAAGCTGTTTTTCAGTCTCTCGGTCCCAGTTTTGATGCACCTGTACTGACCTCGCCTTCTGGATGATAGCGGGGTGAACAGGCAGTAGCTCGGGTGGTTGTTGTCCTTGATGATATTTTTGGCCTTCCTGTGACATCGGGTAGTGTAGGTGTCCTGGAGGGCAGGTAGTTTGTCCCCGGTGATGCGTTGTGCAGACCTCACTACCCTCTGGAGAGCCTTACGGTTGTGGGTGGAGCAGTTGCCGTACCAGGTGGTGATACAGCCTGACAGAATGCTCTCGATTGTGCATCTGTAGAAGTTTGTGAGTGTTTTTGGTGACAAGCCAAATTTCTTCAGCCTCCTGAGGTTGAAGAGGCGCTGGCGCTGTTGCGCCTTCTTCACCACACTGTCTGTGTGGGTGGACCACTTCAGTTTGTCCGTGATGTGTACGCCGAGGAACTTAAAAAACGTTCCACCTTCTCCACTACTGTCCCATTGATGTGGATAGGGGGGTTGCCCCCTCTGCTGTTTCCTGAAGTCCACGATCATCTCCTTTGTTTTGTTGACATTGAGTGTGAGGTTATTTCCCTGACACCACACTCCGAGGGCTCTCACCTCCTCCCAGTAGGTCGTCTCGTCGTTGTTGGTAATCAAGCCTACCATTGTAGGTCCACAGACGACACAATCACAATCACACTGCCCTAACCCATCTGGACAAGAGGAATACTTATGTAAGAATGCTGTTCATCGATTACAGCTCAGCATTTAACACCGTAGTACCCTCAAACTCGTCATTAAGCTCACCCCGCCCTGTGCAACTGGGTCCTGGACTTTCTGACGGGCCGCCCCCAGTTGGTGAGGGTAGGAAACAACATCTCCTCCCCGCTGATCCTCAACACTGGGGCCCCACAAGTGTGCGTTCTCAGCCCTTCTGTACTCCCTGTTCACCCATGACTGCTTGGCCATGCACGCCTCCAACTACAACACATCTACGTGTGAATACTTTCTGGAGGCACTGTATGGTCATTATACAATTCTAGTGGCCAAGAAAAAAAAACAGAACACATGTAGCGAGCTAAAAGGGCTTAGATATTTCACCTGAACACCTGACAGATTGGGAGTCAGAAAGGAGAGTAAAAATACTTCTGACCCATTTTCTAAAGCAATGTCCCTATTAAAAACAACTAAACCCCTAGTATGGCCATAGCAACTTAGAAACTTCTGGTATGACCATAGGATTGTGAACGTTGTCATACTGTAATGTACCACATTCCATAATAACAGAAACATAGGGATTGTAATGAATAAGAAGTAGTAGATTGTTGACAGCAGCTGAAGACTGGTGTCAGCTGGCTGTGGTTATTGTATGCTCTACTGACCAATGTCTACTATGACTGAGAATTTGGCATATTAAATTACTGAAATGTGCATTGATCTGCACAGCCAGAGACTATTTTCTTCCGTTTATTTTCTTCCTGCATCTTTGCTACCATCTGAGGTGTATACCAAATTTCTTCAGTGTGTACAGGTGTATGGGTCTGAACCTGTCCCTCTCCTCCCAGGTTCCACTGGACTTTGTAGGCCATCAGTTTCCCCTGCAGCTCCTTGTCGTCCAAGCTTGCCCACTTCAGGGACAGCTGCTGTTCAGTTAATTCAAAGGTCAGGTTCCGGGGGGCAGCAGAGGGCACTAGGAAGAAAGAAGACACAGGGACAGTGTCATGACAATACTTTACATTTCATCAAAGAACAATAAGGGGTTGCCATTGTATATGTCCATGCTGTCATCACTCCCTTGGTCCTCCCTTGGTCCAGATCTAAAGGGTCTGGATAGGTATAAGCAGTATTGCTTCCACATCTGCAAACATATGGACATTTATTTATTAATCACTGCTACAGATTGTCGTTTGTTTATTTTTTATTATCATTTTCATTATTTTATTTTTATTTAGTCCTGCATGTTGGAGCTCGGAGCCTAAGATTTTCACTGTACCCTCCAATCACACCTGCAACCCTGTACATGCGACTATTAAAACACACTGAATCGAATGTAAGGGAAAGGGCCAAGATTAAAGGTATTCATCTGGATTTTGGCAATGAGGATATCTACTCCAGTAGTCATGTCTCTGTGTCCAGTATGAAGGAAGTTCGAGGTAGTTTTGCAAGGCAATGCTAACTAGCTTTAGTATTGGGTATTTAGTTTATGGGTATTGACTGGAAGTCTATGGTATCTGCTATCATGCTAGTAGATATCCATAGACTTCCAGTCATTGCTAGTTAGCAATAGCTTGCGAAACTACTTCGAAGTTCCTTCATACTGCACACAGAGACATAAATGGTATCCACAAGTTCATCTGATAATCCAGAAGCAAATTGGGACCCCAGTCATCCCTGCAGTGGCCTCCTTGACCAGCGTGTGTCGACAATGAGACAACAGGGTTTAGTTCAGCACTGCAGCACATTGATATGGATTGAGGGCATGCACAATGGTTCATTGTACAAGTGGGACTGGAATCCACTGGCCTGTGTCCAGCACTGGCAGTTTACAAACATACAAACAAGGTCGCCACCAAAACCCCCACTACACTGCTCCCCTCAGACTAGCTCCCATGATCACCTCTAAACTCAGCCGCCTGTACCAAACTCAGCCGCCTTATCTTTACAACCCTCATTTAAAACTGCATATCAACTTAGACCGTATCCTATATGAACAATTAGGGGTGGATTCCCAGATTAAGCTAATGCTAGTCCTAGACTAAATAGACAACTCAATGGAGAATCTCTGTCAAATTCTTTTTGGTCCAGGATTAGGGTTAATCTGTGTCCGCATAACCACCTCTAAATGTTTCATGTTACTTTGACAGAGTAACAACTTTGAAAGGTTGTCCGTGGGGCTGTGAGACACAGAGGGCCACAAACACAGAGAATCATTATGTTCCCATTGTGATAAGGTTGCTACTCGCCATACTGTTGCATGGATCGTCACATGCTATTGATGTCCAGCTGGTGATGTGAGTGCAGTTGGTAGAAAATGACAACAACAAAAACATCTGTTGAACAAAAGGGGCTAAGTCCCAAATGGCACCCTAATCCCTTTATAGTGCATTACTTTTGACCAGGGCCCATAGGAATAGGGTGCCATTTGGAACTCAGCCCTGGTCTTTTGTTCAGCCCCAGATATGTCATCATCTATTCTAGTGACTGGATGCACACCTGCTTCTGGTGTCTGAAAGTCCAGCCAGCCAGAGAACGGGGATGTCCCCACCTCATTGTCACAGGACACTCTAACACTGTAGTTGGAGTAGCAGCTCAGCCCACTGAGGATCTGTTGGAACGGTGGAATCTTCACACGCTGGTCTCGAACTTCCACCTTCCTCCCAGAGTTCTTAGACATCTGTAAAAGGTATGAAGGAAGTTAGCGGTAGTTTAGCATTAGCTGGCAAAACTACCTCTAAATTCCTTCATACTGGACACAGAGACATAAAAATGGTATCCCGGAGTTCATCTGACTGGGGAAGTAGATAAAAGGCCTCGTTGCCAAAATCTCGAAGTATCTCTTTAAAAATTGTCATGTTTCCATTGCCAAATTCTTACATTCCAATATTGAAACTGAGGTCTAAATACTCAGGGTGTCGTTAATTTGAAAAGAATGGGTATGTGGTTTTCATTATCTCAGTCTAGGCCAAACATTCATCCAAGGCTTTAATGGAATTCTGATGGTTGTCACTCCCATCTTAAAATAGCACTGACAACAACCACCAGATTTCATAATTATAACTAATTTATCCACTGCATATTATGGTTGCTTTATTGAAAATCTAAAATGTAAGAATTAGGTCAAGGGGTTCTTTGTTATATTAATTTAGTACTGACACAGGACATCTCAGTCATGTTGGTTCAGTCTTAGTTACTGTACCTGGATGGTGCAGGCTGACAGGTCAGAGTGTCCAGTGAAGCCAGGGCTCCAGGCCAGCGTGACATTGTTCTCCACCATATGGACCACCTGCACACCTTTAGGGGCTGCTGGGAGGACTGCAGTCAATGAAAGAACAGGGTTTTATATTTACAAACAACCAACTCTGAACAGAATCTGGACTAGGGGCCGATAAGCCTAGCTAAATTACAGCAGCATACTGAAACGTGCATTGACTAACCGGTCTTCATCAGGCAGCGTATTCTAATCTGAAAAATTACTTAGTCACACTCATGACAGCGTTGATTATTCATGAAGTTCTCACCTTTAATGTGCACAGTGCCTGTTCGAGATACTGAGATACCTCTGGCATTCTTGGCTTCACAGTAGAACTTGATGCTGTTATTAACACCTACAGGGAACAAAGGAGGGAGACATGATGTACTCATGATGTGACGTACTCAACAGCATGCCAGAGCCCTTTTAAAAAGGTAAGCTGCCAGTTTATGCCAACAGAGAGAGTTAAACCAGTCCCCTGCAATCGTGCCTGACCAACAGTCTTTCTCCAATGTAAATGAGCAGTTCTCACACACTGGACAGTAGGCAATGCATACCACAGTGGAGTACTGTATATGAAGTGCAGTGAGTGTTTGATCCTTATGAGCCAAGTCTACTACAAAGAGATTTTGGCACTACCAATTTGAACAAACCAGCTACTGAAACTACACAAGGAAACAAGGCAAGCACAATGAATAACTCCTAAACTAGACTGTCTGATAAGCCTGTTGTATCCCTCCATTAAATAAATGTCCTTGGGCTAATCCTTCATGACAAATATGTTTACAGAAAGGCAGGTGTTTGTGTGTGTACTGTACAGTGATTACTACCAGGCACTGCAGGACACTGCCTGGTTAATCATCAACTGACTGACAATCACAAAAAACATGTCAGAGTCATAACAGAGATCCATCAGCTGGGCTGAAACGTTTCTGGTTACTCTTACATTCCAGTGAAACATCAGTCGCTGGGAGTCAGATAGGAAAACATCAACGCCTGTTAAGTTGACTATATGGCTGCCGCATTCCTGACTCAGAGTTAGCAGCAAATTATTTGTATACGCCCAAATGGAACCCTTTTCCTCATATAGTGCACTACATTTGACCAGAGTCCAATGGGCCCTGGTCAAAAGTAGTGCACTACATTGGGAATGGGATTCCATTTGTGACGCAACCTTATAATGATGGTCAGTAGTGTTGATTGAGATGAATGAGATGAAAGGGCCAGGCAGGTCCAGTTACATGGCAGAGTGTAGGAGGCTCCTTATTACTGAAACAGAACCAACTCAACATAAACAAGAAATGAAAGAGGAGAGACACTAAGATGAAAAGCTTGCATATCACGAGAACGGAATGAAACGGACAACTAATGAAAAACCCAGTCAATCCACTTTGGTGGATGGGATGTGACAGAGTGGCTGGCTAGTGTCAAACAAAACTTGTACACTTTTATGTTTTAAACCAATTACAACACATTTCCAATCTCAGTTCAAGACATTTGTCTTTTTACATAAGGGGAAACATTATATGGCAGGTGAGGTCATAGGTTCACCCTCCATATAAAAAAAAGTCAAACATTTGGTGCTGTGCGTACTCTCATTGAAGAATGTATTAAAAAAATATATATTCAACCTTTATTTAACTAGGCAAGTCAGATAAGAACAAATTCTTATTTACAATGACGGCCTACCAGATGGTAAAAGGTCTCCTGCGGGGATGGGGGCTGGGATTAAAAATACATTAAATAAAAATATAGGAAAAAAAAATCACACATCAGGACAAGAGAGACAACACTACATAAAGAGAGACCTAAGACAACAACAAAGTATGGCAGCAACACATGAAAACAAAGTATAACAACAACATGGTAGCAGCACAAAACAGGGTACAAACCATTATTGGGCACAGACAACAGCACAGAGTACAAGAAGGTAGAGACAGCAATACATCACGCAAAGCAGCCACAACTGTCAGTAAGAGTGTCCATGATTGAGTCTTTGAATGAAGAGATGGAGATAAAACTGTCCAGTTTGAGTGTTTGTTGCAGCTCTTTCCAGTCGCTAGCTGCAGGGAACTGAAAAGACCAGCGACCCAGGGATGTGTGTGCTTTGGTGACCTTTAACAGAATGTGACTGGCAGAACAGGTGTTGTATGTGGAGGAGGAGGGCTGCAGTAGATACAGTTGTAAGTCGTAAGTTTACATACACCTTAGCCAAATACATTTAAACTCAGTTTTTCACAATTACTGACATTTAATCCTAGTAACAATTCCCTGTCTTAGGTCAGTTAGGATCACCACTTATTTTAAGAATGTGAAATGTCAGAATAGTAGTAGAGAGAATCATTTATTTAAGCTTTTGGGCCAGTGGGTCAGAAGTTTACGAACACTCAAATAGTATTTGGTAGCATTGCTTTTAAATTGTTTAACTTGGGTCAAACGTTTCAAGTAGCCTTCCACAAGCTTCCCACAATAAGTTGGGTGAATTTTGGCCCATTCCTCCTGACAGAGCTGGTGTAACTGAGTCAGGTTTGTAGGCCTCCTTGCTTGCACATGCTTTTTCAGTTCTGCCCACAAATTTTCTATGGGATTGAGGTCAGGGCTTTGTGATGGCCACTCCAATACCTTGACTTTGTTGTCCTTAAGCTATTTTGCCACAACTTTGGAAGTATGCTTGGGGTCATTGTCCATTTGGAAGACCCATTTGCGACCAAGCTTTAACTTCCTGACTGATGTCTTGAGATGTTGCATCAAAAATATCCACATAATTGTCCTTCCTCATTATGCCATCTATTTTGTGAAGTGCACCAGTCCCTCCTGCAGCTAAGCACCCCCGCAACATAATGCTGCCACCCCGTGCTTCACGGTTGGGATGGTGTTCTTCGGCTTGCAAGCCTCCCCCTTTTTCCTCCAAACATAACGATGGTCATTATGGCCAAACAGTTCTATTTTTGTTTCATCAGACCAGAGGACATTTCTCCAAAAAGTTGATATAGGACTCGTTTTACTGTGGATATAGATACTTTTGTACCTGTTTCCTCCAACATCTTCACAAGGTCCTTTGCCGAAGTTCTGGGATAGATTTGCACTTTTCGCACCAAAGTACTTTCATCTCTAGGAGACAGAACGCGTCTTCTTCCTGAGCGGTATGACGGCTGCGTGGTCCCATGGTGTTTATACTTGTGTACTATTGTTTGTACAGATGAACGTGGTACCTTCAGGGGTTTGGAAATTGCTCCCAAGGATGAACCAGACTTGTGGAGGTCTACAATTTTTTTTGGAGGTCATGGCTGATTTCTTTTGATTTTCCCATGATATCAAGCAAAGAGGCACTGAGTTTGAAGGTAGGCCTTGAAATACATCCACAGGTACACCTCCAATTGACTCAAATTATGTCAAGTATCCTATCAGAAACTTCTAAAGCCATGACATTTTCTGGAATTTTCCAAGCTGTTTAAAGGCACAGTCAACTTAGTGTATGTAAACTTCTGACCCACTGTAATTGTGATACAGTGAGTTATAAGTGAAATAACCTGTGTGTAAACAATTGTTGGAAAAATGACGTGTCATGCACAAAGTAGACGTCCTAACCGACTTGCCAAAACCTATAGTTTGTTAACAAGAAATTTGTGGAGTGGTTGAAAAATTATTTTTAATGACTCCAACCTAGGTGGTGCTATGTACATTTCCGACTTCTACTGTATCTCAGATAGCTGGGAGTGAGGCCTAAGAGGGTTATATAAATAAGCATCAACCAGCGGGCCTTGCGACAGGTATAAAGAGATGACCAGTTTACAGAGGATTATAGAGTGCAGTGATGTGTCCTATAAGGAGCATTGGTGGCAAATCTGATGGCCGAATGGTAAAGAACATCTAGCCGCTCGAGAGCACCTTTACCTGCCGATCTATAAATTACATCTCTGTAATCTATCATGGGTAGGATGGTCATCTGAATCAGGATTAGTTTGGCAGCTGTGGTGAAAGAGGAGCGATTACGATAGAGGAAACCAAGTCTAGATTTAACTTAAACCTCCAGCTTTGATATGTGCTGAGAGAAGGACAGTGCACCGTCTAGCCATACTCCCAAGTACTTGTATGAGGTGACTACCTCAAGCTCTAAACTCTCAGGTAGTAATAACACCTGTGGGGAGAGGGGCATTCTTCTTACCAAACCCTTGGTGACAGAGCAAGACAGCCCTTCAGTAGCCTTCCACCCACTGAGAATAACCTTTAGCTTAATTCAAACAGTTATATTTCCAACTCATGGGCAGAGCTCAAAGACCAGTGAGAATGCTATAAAACTATAATCCATTCCTTGTAATGACTAATGGCACTCTTACAACAGATGGACGGCAGTCCACCTTATTGAACTTACAGTATGTGAAAATGACACACTGATCTGACTCAATCTTATGATTCATCATATCACTGTTAATTTAACCAGCCAGAGGAAGGGGAGAAGCAGCAGAAATAGGATATTGCTCAGTAGACTATACTCGGTTCTTCAAATCATCTCTCTTCACCTCCTAAAAACCTTCTTATTGGAGGAGAGGGCCCGAGGGGAGGAACCTCGGATCTTCTCCCCCAATGCATTTTGAGAAGGTGAGAGATGATGCAAGGAATCAAGGAAAGATTGAGAAACAGCCCTGGTATAGACTTACCATTAACATGGAGTACAGATGGAGAGGAAGTGACATCTCCCTCCTGTACTCCTCCCAGCCACCACAGCACCTCCACCGGGCCCGGGGGACCCACAGCAGTACACGTCAGGTTAAAGGGCATGCCAGGGATCGTGGCTACGTCTTGGGGCTCAAGTGTAAAGTGGGGGACACCTTGAGAAAGAACCAGAAAGTATGACCACGATATCAGGATAATACATTTGATCAAGTTATTGAAAAAAGGCCATTGTGTTGAGAGAAAGAAAGAGACAGACAGACAGGACAACATTTAATTGATTTAAACGCATTGATTGATTTACCCTCTACTGTTATCCAGGCGGGTTCTGAAGAGATGGTCGAGCCTCTGAACTCTACCTCACACCAGTACTTCCCTGCATCCTGCTGCTGGACAGACTTCACACTGAAACCACCCGGACAGACAGACATACTCAGTGATTCCCCTAGTACTTAACTTGACATGATGCAAAAAATAAATAAACATTTCAAAAGGATGTAGTAATTCTATAAACCAAATTATTCCCTGAGCACACCCAAAAACAAGTGGATTAGTACTGATAGATAAGGGGAGAACCACTAGGCAGAATGGAGGTAAAAGCCCATCACATATAACTGGGTAGAAAAACGGACAATAGAACAATAAAGATAAAGAACCACTGGAGGATATGTTGAGAGATTAACTAGGTGGTTGTGGAAAAAGTACCCAATTGTCATACTTGAGTAAAAGTAAAGATACCTTAATAGAAAATGACTAATGTAAAAGTTAAGTCACCCAGTAAAATACTACTTGAGTAAAAATCTAAAAGTATTTGGTTTTAAATATATTTAAGTATCAAAAGTAAATGTAATTTCTAAAATATACTTACGTAACAAAAATATAAATCCAGACATACTTTTTTTTTTTTTTTAAGGATAGTCAGGGGCACACTCCATCACTCAGACATCATTTACAAACTAAGCATTTGTGTTTAATGAGTCCTCCAGATCAGAGGCAGTAGGGATGACTAGCGATATTCTCTTGATAAGTGCGTGAATTGGACCATTTTCCTGTCCTGCTAAGCATTCAAAATGTAACGACTACTTTTGGGTGTCAAGGAAAATGTATGGAGTAAAAAGTACATAATTGTCTTTAGGAATGTAGTGAAGTAAAAGTAGTCAAAAATATGAATAGTAAAGTAGAGTACAGATACTTTAAAGTACTACTTAAGTAAAACACCCCAACAATTACGTAAGTACTTGGAGCAATAAACTAGCTTGGGGAAAATTTAACTTAGCAGGAGTACACTGTGTATTTGTCTTAGGAGTCACTCAGGAAACCATTGCCTGCATTGACAGGTCCTACTCACTCATAGATTGGTCAGTTGTTTAGCAACAAAACCGATGCGTGCGCAACTGTGGAGCAAAATAGGCGGAGTCTGCTTTAGAATCAAAGGATTGTTGACAACGTGTATATTTTCTCTCCAAATCTTTATTGAAAACCTACATACGTTTGCACAATGAGCACTTGTCTCTAAAATACATTGTTACAATTGTTGGTTAGCTAGCTAGACGAGTCAAAACACCTCAAAACATGGTATCGATAACAAGATACAATGAGCTGAAACAAGCCACCTACGATTACCCATAAGACAGCTTGTTGTCATTGTTGATAGCTACAGTGGTAAGAAAAAGTATGTGAACCCTTTGGAAATACCTGGATTTCTGCATAAATTGGTCATAAAATTTGATCCGATCTTCATCTAGGTCACAACAATAGACAAACAGTCTGCTTAAACTAACAACACACAAACAATTATGAGTTTTCATGTCTTTATTGAACACACCCCGTGTAAACATTCACAATGCAGGGTGGGAAAAGTATGTGAACCCTTGGATTTAATAACTGGTTGACCCTCCTTTGGCAGCAATAACCTCTAAAATATTTTTTTTGTAGTTGCAGATCAGACCTGTACAACGGTCAGGAGGAATTTTGGACCATTCCTCTTTACAAAACTGTTTCAGTTCAGCAATATTCTTGGGATGTCTGGTGTGAACTGCTCTCTTGAGGTCACCCCACAGCATCTCAATAGGGTTGAGGTCAGGACTGACTGGGCTACTCCATAAGGCATGTTTTCTTCTGTTGAAGCCATTCTGTTGTTGATTTACTTCTGTGTTTTGGGTCGTCATCCTATTGCATCACCCAACTTCTGTGTAGCTTCAATTGGCGGACAGATAGCGCTAAAATTCTCCTGCAAAATATCTTGATAAACTTGATTTTTTTTTCTTCCATCGATGATAGCAAGCTGTCCAAATGGTTCACATACTTTTTCTTGCCACTATATCTGACTGTCCAGAATCGTAACAACACACAGACTTCTGCCCCATCGACGCGCACGCATCGTTTTCGTGACGTTGTCAGCTAACCCCGTGTATGGTATCCCACTTCTGACAACAATCACATCCAAACTCACCACTCCAATCAACAACCAATGAAAGACTAGTCACTAGACCAAAGATATTAAATCATTCTATCACTTCTATCATATATTTCTATCAATCCTGTCATTCTAGTTCCGTAGACTAGACACAGCACATGGTGGATGTCCGTGGTATCTAGGACATTGTTGTGTGATGAGCATGAGCACACAGAAGGATACAGGAAAAAGGTCAAACTAAAGATCTTTTAGCTTCAGTGCCTAGCGCATGTGCATGAGATTAACAGAAATGGCTGCCACTGGCAATGCAAGTTCACTTAACCATTAGGTCTAGCTGTCTGCATCAAGCTTTAGGTCACTCAGTCACAGGCAGCTGAATGCATTCCAATCCAGCCTGCCCCTGCCCCTCTTTGGGGCCTGGTTTACCTGCTAGGTGGGTTACGGTAGGGGTAGACCCGTCTCTCCACTTCCGCCATGTTACAGTTTTTTTCTCTTTCTGCCAGGGACAACTCCTCCCCAAGCCAATCATTAAGCCTCACCCACATCCACCTCGCCCCCAAAACTACAAGTTCAGTTCCGCCATGTTGAGCAGACCTGAGTTCAAATACTATGTGAATAGCTTCAAATACTTAAGCTGTGCTTGATTGAGCTTACCCATTGCCATTTGAACCAATAGAAGTGTCCCAGAAGTGCAAATCCCACCTACTTGGCACTCCAGGCAGGTTAAAACAAACGCTGAAAGTATATGAAATATTTCAAATAGTATTTGAACCCAGGTCTGATGTTGAGTCAAAGCCAGGAACAGCAACAGTACCTTTATTTACAGTATTACACTGCATGTTTCTTAATAACACTAAACAAACTCATACCATAACATACCGTGCCTGCCTACATGCTGTTGGCTATTCCCTGTAGTTTACCTCCAAACATCAACAGCATATTTAAGTTTGAATTTACACAAGGGCAAAGAATTTTGAAGAATAAAAGGTAATGCAATGATTCAATGTACAAGCACCTTCTCTGAAATAGTAACCAACCGTCAGGACACCTGACCTCTTGAGAAGCTGATCTAGGGGTTGTGAGCTAAGTGCTTTGCAACACTACAAGGTTAGTTTGCTTGTGCTTTACAAGACAGATTCCCAATGATTTCTGGTGAAATGCAACACAATAAATGTGACGCTATGATGAAAGGTCTGAAGACATCTTCCAATCAGCCTAACTAGTGGTAAGGGTAACAGGACTACTGAAGCACTGACCTGTGGAAGGTCTCCCAGTGGTGTTGCTCCAGGGGGATATACATCTGGTCTGTACTGTACAGCTTCTCCCCGTCCTTCATCCACACAATCTCCGGCTCACTCAGGCCCTCGATGGAACAACCCAGGCGAACCATGTTGCCCTGGGTTACCGTGAGGTTGGCGGGGTTCTTGGTAAACCTGAGTCCTAAAGGTCAAGGGGTAGGAGTCACCAGAGACTTGAATGAGTCATTCATTAATAGCCTAAGTCCTAGTCATTTCATCTTCACTACTCTAAATGCCATTCAGAAAATATAATGGACGGGATCTGAGGCTACATCAGATTCCAACACATATGCAGCATTGAGCATTACAGGAGAGCTAGCTAGATACCCCTTAAAGGTAGCCTACAAAATGGTGTTTGTTCAGTTATTTAATGTAATGTGCAGACAAAACATTTTGAAGTAGAAATTGTGACATATGAAAATGGTTTTGCGAAGATATTTGAAAAAGTAGTTTTTGCAAGAGTCTTTTGTCTTTAGAACTGTTTGTCTCCATTGTGTTGCTTGGGCCATTGCATGCATCTTGGCCGAGTATCTGCATGCTCCGACTTGAGCCTGGGTGCAGACAGAGCAGACGTCATACAAGGCTGTAGAGGGCTGAAAGCTCTCCACTGTGGCAGCTCAATACAGCTGCTGGGTTTAGCTGCCTGCAACAGACCAACGGCCAGAGGAGTAATATCAATGACCATATTATACTGCACTGCTCAGAGGCAGGGGGAGTGTCCATGTAATCAAGCTAAATGTCGCCTGTAGGCCTACCTTTCCTCCCACACCTTCACTCTGTTTAATGAATGTCTCATTAGTACATGTCCAGTCCAATGACCTGTTACCCAACTGCTATATAAGAGGGGGGTGGGGGGAGCCTTCAAAAACATGGGCCTATGTAAAATACTTATACGTATTTGGATCCAATGGAATAGTCCCAAAAAGTGTAAATCAATCAAGCGCACCTCAAATACTTGAGTATGTATTTGACGCAGATCTGGTCTGGAAAGGGAAAAGGCAAATGACCTCTACTTTTACATTTGAGTCATTTAGCAGGAGCTCTATCCAGAGCAAAAGACAGTAGCGAGTGCATAAATTTTCGTACAGGTCCCCCCATGGGAATCGAACCCACAACCCTGCCGTTGCAAGCACCATGCTCTTCCAACTGAGCCACATTGGACAAAATCTCAGTGAGATATGTGCTCAGTTTTTACTGGTTATTTTGCTTTTATGATAAACATTGTTACAAGAAAGAGATCCACTTCAGTATTATAATTTTTTGAGAACAAGGTTGAGAATATGCCTACTGAATTTTGTGCAAAACTTCTCTAGACTGTGGTCCCTTGTACTTGTGTGGTGAACAACAATAGTGGAATTGGCAGTTTGCCAATTGGATTAAAGAATGCTAAACAATGTTGGAATTCAACAAATGATAATTCATTAATTTGACCCAAAAAATATTTTTATAGTTCTAGTGCACGTGACGATCAAAAAACAAACTTCACATTGTGAAGGTATTAGACTTCAGAATTGCATTGCGGGCATACTTACATGCACTGTACTGCCTAACCTATGGATTGTGCCATGAAATGTGGTACCAACCTACTCAGTGACATCTACAGAACACAATTATGTAGAGTTTACACAAATATTAGCATCTCAGCTCTTATTACAGGACTCGACTGTAGGAAATCACCATCCCAGTCAGTCTATTGTGTGTATTGGACATTCATATTGCACTGTACATGGATTGTGCACTCATGAAATGGGGTATCAGCCTAATCAGTGACAGCATACATTTAATTAGATGAGTTCATTTATAAGGATTAATTCTAAAATCATTTCACAACAGGCATATCATCAAATTATATCACTCAGTTAGAGCTTTCTAAAGAAGTGCTTTGTTTTCTGTCAACATTTTACATTTCAGTCGTTTAGCAGACCCTGTTATCCAGAGTGACTTACAGGAGCAATTAGGGTTACATCCCTTGCTCAAGGGCAGACTGAATTTTCATCTTGTCAACTCATACAACCGACAGTCTCATTGCTTTGCCCTGAAACGACTGCTTTGGAAAACAAACATACATACAGTAGATACCACAACTGAATTCTTTATGACAGAATTCATAATCAAGGACAATATCCATCACAACTTTATTCAATGCCAAGTATTGTGTCTTGCTGACTTGTCACATTACTCACTCTATTCTCCATGTCAATTGCTATGGCAACCCATTGTGATGACTTGACATTATCACTACAACTCAGAATGCCACCAATTGAACTCTTCTATGGTGTTCTGTGGTTGTCACGGAGTAGACTGATACCACATTTCATGGGGGTTTTTGAATGTCCAATAGACTGACTGGAAAGGTGATTTCTCACAGTCAATGTCCTGTAATAAGAGCTAAGACGCTAATATGTGTGTAAACTCTACATAGTTGTGTTCTGTTGGTGTCACTGAGTAAGCAGATAGCATATTTCATGGGTGCACAATCTATAGGTAAGGCTGTACAGTGAAACATAAGTATGCCCCCAATGCAGTTATGAAGTCTAATTAAATATGTCACCTGCATAATTAAATGTCTTTACCAGCTATGCAGTAATATAAAAAAAAAAAGATTTTATATTCGTCAAATTAACTAAATAATTGTATTTTGTTGAATTTGTGTAATAACATTCTATCCTTGTTTGGCACCATCTAGTCCAATTGTGGCATGTTTTCACAATTTGTATCAGTTTGCATGTTTCAAAGAGGGGACTTATTTTGAAGGCGAACCGCCGATTCCACGATTGTTGCGTACACTAATGTTGTTCACAACACACTGGTGTCTAGAGACGATCATCCACCCTTGAAATAGGCTAAAATCTATGCGTTGACAAACGCTTACCGCGCAAATGTACTGAGTAGCAATATAAAATAATATTACATTACACATTCATGAAAAGTAGCCGTGTCATGCAGTATAGGGATAACTTTTCAAACTTACCCGGGATTGCTCTACTACTTTGTGCCAAGAAGAGTATGGTCCAAAGATAAATGGTCATCTTTTCATCATCTGGTTCACAATGTGAGGCTATTTTCCACAAATATACTAATCCCAAGTGCTGAACAGTCGAATGAGTCGATGCCCTGAACTAAACGTCTTTTCGGGGCTCCAAAGGTTTCCACACTAGAAAGTGACCGCTTGAGATTTTGTCAGTAATTTATCCAACGACGTTGATACACAATTCACCAAGACCGGGTTTGTCAGTAAAATCCTTTCCGGGATGATAGACAAAGTATGTTGTTTTCTTCCCCCTCGTGAATAACTGGCTACACTTCTTTCAATAAATTCGTGGACTTTTGTCTTCTAGGCTGATATACACGTTCTAGCCTCATACTACAAGAGGACGAAGTGCTGCTCTCTTGAGGAATGGCAATGTACATTACCGCCGCCTAGTGAGAGAGCGGGACATAAGATTCCCAGTAAGAAGTGATATGAAACAAAGTTTCAATACAACGACTATTGAACTTAACTAAGGCACAGCGACACATAAGCAATTGTATGTATTATATCTTTATTATGAGAATTTGCGATGAGATGCGGGGTATATTAAATTACTGCATGTACTTTCCTTTCACAAAATTAAGGTTGTGACAACCTGATATGAAATGGTCTGAATACTGTACACTCTTGCACAAAGCTGTGCAAAAAATGGAATCATATTTAAGGAAAATTAAATAAAAGCATTCAAATGAAACAAAGTTAAGTAATTATACATAAATCGGTGTTAGTATATTGACAATTCATGGAGAGTATTCTGTTACAATTAAATTACATACACCTGATAAGTTATATTTCTTGTTAATGACAGCCTAATGCTACTCTTCCTTTCACAGAAAGTGCCCTGTTGATCAGCAACACTGATTAGAAAACAGACAGGAATGATCCTCTTTGTGAGGTTGTCTTCAATCTAGTAATAAAGGTTACTAGACTCTTGCCCAATAAAATAATATGAAGAGGATCCATCAACACTTCTTTCAGGGTCAAATTTCCAATAGTGGTGATCCTGTTTTGTGGTTTTTATCTGATACAATCACACACACTTCTTAAATGTATACAAATGATTTAAAGAGTTAAATTACTAAAATAGTAAGGATGTGTTCAACAGACCAACTGAAGATAAATAACACATGAATACAAATCAAGTCCAAATAATATAACTACTGAGCATTCAAAAGCAATAAGAGTATGCTTGCAAAGAGCCAAATATTCTGACCAAAAAAATAAACGCAACATATAAAGTGTTGGTCCCATGTTTAATGAGCTGAAATAAAAGACCCCAGAAATGTTCCATACGCATTAAAACCTTATTTCTCTCAAAATGTTTACATTCCTGTTAGTGATCACGTCTCCATGGCCAAGATAATCCATCCACCTGACAGGTGTGGCATATCAAGAAGCTGATTAAACAGCATGATCATTACACAGGTGCCCCTTGGACTGGGGACAATAAAAGGCCACTCTAAAATGTGCAGTTGACACACAACACAGTGCCACAGATGTCAAGTTGAGGGAGCAGGCAATTAGCATGCTGACTGCAGGAATGTCCACCAGAGCTGTTGCCAGTGAATTTAATGTTAATTTCTCTACCATAAGCTACCCCCAACACCATTTTAGAGAATTTGGCGGTACGTCCAACCGGCCTCACAACCGCAAACCATGTGTGACCACGCCAGCCTAGGGCCGCCACATCCGGCATCTTCACCTGTGGGATCTTCTGAGACCAGCTACCCAGACAGCTGATGAAACTGAGGAGTATTTCTGTCTTTAATAAAGCCCTTTTGAGGGGAAAAATATATATTTTGATTGGCTGGGCCTGGCTTCCAAGTGAGTGGGCCTATGCCCCTGCCCAATCATGTGAAATCCATAGATTAGGGCCTAATTTATTTAAATTGACTGATTTCCTTATATGAACTAATTCAGTAAAATCATTGATATTGTTGCGTTTATATTTTTGTTCAGTATAGATTTGTTTACATTTAGGCTGTGCTTTTCTTCATTCTTTCACAGCACCAGAAAATAGAGCTCTGGTCCAGGGTTTTATGTGTGGCATGCTGATGCGACAGCTTTCCTCTGCTGAAAATAAACACTGGACCGGAGCTACAGAAAAAATGTGACATCCCATTCCAGATCCACAGGGTAAGCCTTAATGCAAAATGGAGCTTTAAAATCATTATCTCATTCTGGGTCTATGTAGTGCAATTGTCACTGCTTTGACATTCTGTACTACAGTTTTCATTCGCTTGCTTGTCACGGCACAAATACTATCTGACAGGCAAAACAACACTGCTTGATACTGAACCGAGGAGTTTGACTTCTGCAACAATTGTAGTGTTTGATCATTTAGATTCAGTTAAAAGCCTATGTATGTAGAGGGACATTTTAGCCCACTGTACTATTTAAGTATAACCTGCTTAGGTTTTTGTCGGAAATTAATATTCAAGATGCAATTTCTATGAATATCGTAAGTGAATGCACTGTCTATCGTCCACATAGTTCTCTATAACCAACCATGGTATCCTTTTGCTGTCATACACAGATCATAGCATGCTCTCAATCAGTACTCATTCTACTGTGGTTCTTGCTCTATTGTAACCTGTTGCTGTAGTGCAGAAGCCATATATACTGTAGTAAGACAACCACTAGGGAGGGTGCTTGGGTGTAGTGCACAAGCTGAACTCAGGGGGATGCTCCCTCTCTCTATTCTTCAGGCAAACTTCTTCTTGGTTGCAGTGAAGCGCTCCATGTACTGTTGGGTAAACAAATGAGATCGCCATCAGTCACATCTGGGACACTATGGACAGCATAACAACTGAAGAGATTAGCTATTAGTGTAAGCACTGAATGGTTGGTCCAAGTTCTAACTATTATAATAGGCAAACGGTCATATTAGATTAGACCTTGATTATCCCAAGCTTTGGAAATTAAATTGTCATTTTAAGCTTCACAACATAATTTCAACACTGTAATATCATCATGAAACGTCATAGATATATTTAGTGTCAGGGGATATATTTGACCGCTGATTATTTCAAGTGAAGGGATTATGGCTGGGAAAGAATACTAGAGCTGTCTGAGCCACAACTTTCTTTACTTGATCCTCCTTATGTTGAACAGGAAATCCCATTATTGTTGAGGTAGTCCACCACTCTGGGGAAAGAGTCTTGTTTCCACACTGATCACAAACAAATTACGTCAACCATGAGGGCCAGACATAATTCAAACCAATGCCTTTGAAACTCATGAGTGGTTTAGTTTACAATAGATATAAAGAAAGCTTAGTGATTTAGTGCAGCAGCATGACTGTTCCTTGCTTTAACCTTGACCATTCATTTGGTAGTAGCCAGCAAGTTAAAGAAACAAGAATTTGCTTCACGCCTCACCTTCTCATACCCTTCTAGGTCCCGCATATTCTTCACCTCGAACAGGTTGCCCTCCACAGAGAGCAGAGACACCTGGGAACTGGTGAGGATGGACACAGGGATGGAGGCAAGCTCTAGACAGTTCTCCTCAAGTCTCAGCACCTTTAGCCTCTGGCAGGTTGACACCTCCGCAGACACCACTGAAATCTGGGATCATCATTTATATAGATTTGATTCTAGATTAGGTCCCTGGTTAAAAATAGTGCACTATATAGGGAATAGGGTGCCATTTGAGATGCACCCATAAACACCTGATTACCTGGTTCTGGTTGAGATTGATCTCGATGGCCTGCAGGGCAGCTACCTCAGCAGGCACAGCCTGGATGTGGTTCTTGGACAGGTCCAGGACGTCCAGGTGTCGTAGGGAGCCGAGTCCGCCAGGAAACTCCCGGAACTTGTTCCCAGACAGGCTGAGTGTGCGCAACGCTTTCAACTGTCCTACGCCGCTAGGGAGCTGCGTCAGTTGGTTCCCGTTCAGCAAGAGGGTCTCTAGTTTCTTAAGCTTCCCAATTTCATCTGGGAGACTTGCTATGTAGCACAAAACAAACACACTAACTTAAATGTATATCCTAGCTATAGAGACTGATTGAAGCAGAGGAATTCACATCAATAATCAATGCATCTAATGGGCATTCATTATTCAGTGAAACAAAGGGTTAACAATTTGTCATCAACAGATGCTGTAGTATAAGACAGAAGCTGAGGAGATGTAGCAACCACTTACTGAGTTTATTACAGTTTAAAGTCAGACTCTTCATCTGAAGGAAGTTTCCTATGGCGGCAGGCAGCACTTCGATCTTGTTGGAAGACAGATCTACAGTCCGTAGGTTTCCAGTCAACCTCTGGAGCTCCTCGGGGAACTGAAATATATTTGTGGGAATAAAATACACTGAACAAAGATAAACACACCATGCAACAATTTCAAAGATTTTACTCAGTTAAAGTTCATATAATGAAATCAGTCAATTGAAATGAATTCATTAAGCCCTGATCTATGGATTTCACATGACTGAGAAGACAGAACTGAATATGTTGGTCACAAGCACTGTACCTTAAAAAAAAAGTAGGGGAGTGGATCACAAAATCAATCCGTATCTGGTGTGACCACCATTTGCCTCATGCAGCGTGACACATCTCCTTCGCATAGTTGATCAGGATGTTGATTGTGGCCTGTGGAATGTTGTCCCACTCCTCTTCAATGGCTGTGCAAAGTTGCTGGATATTGGCAGGAACTGGAACCCGCTGTTGTACATATTGATCCAGAGTATCCCAAACATGCTCAACGGTTGACATGTCTGGTGAGTATGTAGGCCATGAAATAACTGGGATGTTTTCAGTTTCCAGGAGTTGTGTACAGATCCTGCGACATGGGGCCATGCATTATCATGCTGAAACATGAGGTGATGGTGGCAGATGAATGGCACGACAATGGGCCCCAGGATCACGTCACGGTATCTCGGTTCATTCAAATTGCCATCGATAAAATGAAATTGTGTACGGTGTCCGGAGCTTATGCCTGCCCATACCATAAGCCCACCGTCACCATGGGGCACTCTGTTCACAACATTGACATCAGCAAACTGCCTGCCCACATGACGCCATACAAGCGGTCTGCCATCTGCCCAGTACAGTTGAAGCTGGGATACATCTGTGAAAAGCATACTTCTCCAGTGTGCCAGTGAAGGTGAGCATTTGCCCACTGAAGTCAGGAGGTCGACGAGCACACATGAGTTTCCCTGAGACGGTTTCTGAGTTTGTTCAGAAATTATTTGGTTTTGCAAACCCACTGTTTCTGTACGAGCGGCTGGCCTCAGATGATCCGCCGGATGTGGAGTTCCTGGGCTGGGGTGGTTACACATGGTTTGCGGTTGTGAGGCCGGTTGGATGTTCTGCCAAATTCACTAAAACAACGTTGGAGGAAGCTTATGATAGAAAAATTAACATTAAATTCTCTGGCAACAGCTCTGGTGGACATTCCTGCAGTCAGCATGCCAATTGCACGCTCCCTTAAAACTTGTGACATTTATGGCATCCGGTTGGGTGACAACTGCCCAGTCCTTTTTACTGTCCCCAGCATAAGGTGCACCTGTGTAATGATCATGCTGTTTAATCAGCTTCTTGATATGCCACACCTGTCAGGTGGGTGGATTATCTTGGCAAAAAATGCAGTATACATACATTCAAACCATCGAAGACAACATTCAGCTAAATAAACGAAGCACCAGTTAACAGACTGCTGTGGAGTGCTGATTTTAACAAGCAGACTATAAATGGGGTGTGTGTGCATGCAATTCTTACCTCAGGGAGACCTTTCCCTGTCAGCTGAAAGATCCCGGTCTTCTGTGAGTTTTCCAGATGGGCTTTGATTGCACTGTTCCCCATCTTTGTTGTAGTTTCCCGCTTATGCGGCTATCCTAAGTGATGATCTTCAACTTTACAGTTGGTCACACGCTTATGTTATCAGCTAGCCTATTATTGTGATGGTGGTGCCAGATACTGTGGTTGTGCCTTTAAGATAGATACTTCCCTGGTTGTCAGTGTGGCCCCTATAAGAGATCAATTATACAAATCAATCATTAATTGCTGCTGCCGGCGTTTAACTATGCGTTAACAGTAGCTGACAAACAAGAAAAGGAGGAACATGATGTAAGAAGCTAGCACTATCTAGCTAACGTTAGCTACCCTACTACTAGTACTGTCTGAGGCAAGCTTTGAGACATATTCATGCATATTATTGAAATTGGGAGTACTATAACAGCAAAGGGTCATACATATTTGTTCTTTTAAATAACATTTTCCTAAGGATGGTAAATATTTTTGAGGCTGTTAGCATAGCTCGCCAGCGAGTTAACGTTGGACCATCTGGGGTTTTAGTTTACTTACCTCACGAGCTGAATTGTCCTTCTCGTGCAATACTTGTCTGCAAATTGTAACTTATATATTAGGAACAGACAACTATGAGGGTTATTGGACTAGTCAAACCTAAACACAAGCCTAGGACATAATAGTGCTGCTCGAACAATAAACGTCATTGGGAAGCTAACAGCTTGACGTCAATGCGCATGTCTGTATGTGGCTAGCTCAGCCAATCCGCTAGCTGGCAGTAGAGCAAGAACAAATCCAGAAGCCATTCATTCATCAAATGGAAAAGAAGCAACTACATCGGCGGGCTAAATTTGAAAGAATTGCAAAAAACATCACTAAAAAAGCTATTCCTGTAAATACACCATGGCTACTCCTGTATTCAGTAGTTGATCTAGAAGTGTTGGAGAGACTACAGAAAGATAGAGAGGGTGTTGATCCATCTGATTTGATTAATAGACGTCTGGATACTGTGTATCAGGATTTGGTGGCCATTTACACAGACGGTTCCAAAGATCCAAGGGCAGTACGTACTGGGTCAGCATATGTAGTGCAGGAATGTGGGGTAGCAGTCAGGAAATGTATTACATGTCATCTGGCTGTATGGGAGAGCCGATGCCCATACTGTTGGCCTTGCAGAAGGTGAAGGAAGTCAAGCCAGATAGTAGTTATTTGCGCTGCATTCATGTACAGTGTTGATGAGTCTGCAGTCCTTTAGCTCACGTAGCAGACATGACCTGCTTTATGAGTTACTACAAGCCCATGACAGGATTAGACTGATGGGTATACAGATAAGATTTACTTGGGTCCCAGCCCATGTGGGGGTGGAGGGGAACGAGGCAGTTAATGTACTGGCTAAACAAGCACTTAGTAGTGGGGATGTTGATGTTGTAGTTTCAATGAGCAAAGCTCAGCCAAAAAGCCTGATATAGACAGTGATGGTGCAGAGATGGCAGGAGCAGTGGAATAGAGATACTAAGGGCAGGCATTTATTTATTTAACCTTTATTTGAAGTACAGAGGAAAATTGGGGAGGGGAGGACGACAGAAAGGGACAGAAGAGAGGAGGCTATTTTTACAAGATTAAAGGTGGGACACAGCCGGTTGAATAAGACTATAAATGTGATAGGAAAGCATCCAACAGGAAAGTGTCATTATTGCTAGGAAACAGACCGTGGAGCATGTATTGCTACAGTGTGGGCAGTATCAGGGGGAAAGAGAGAGGACGAGATCTAATATCAGGGAGAAGGGGATACAGGAAATTAGTTTAAAGAGTATATTGAGTAGAACTTAATAAGATATAGTCTCAAATATTTTGTTATCTTTTTAAAGAGCGACGTGGCTGGCAGGTAGGATTTAGTTTCTCCCTGTCCCTGGCCAACACTCCAGTACAGTAGGTGGCAGTAATGCACCATAACGTTGGATGCCAACCACTGATAAACCCCACCAAAGAAGAAGGAGAATCACTAAGAAAAGTTGACTTACACATTCCAATATGTTGGTGCATATTGGTAGCTGTATAAGAACTTGGTAGTTGTGGGAATGTGGTAAATTTAGGTTGCTATCTTAATGTAGACAAAACAATGCTTTATCAGCTAGCACAACCTAGCTAACTAGCTAGCCCTTACGAATACGAGACTGGACATACTAGCTAGCTAATGTTAATTACAGCAGATAATATAGCTAGCTAGCTAACTGAGATCCCCTGGCTATATTGACTACACATCTTTGCTTTTTCACAGCTACATATTTTCAAAGTTTGATGACGCCACCAGCCTTACAAATGAATGCGTGGGACCTTACTCCAGGCTCATATCACTTCCACCTTACCTGACACCCTAGACCCACTTCAATTTGCATACTGCGCCAATAGATCCACAGATGATGCAATCGCCATCGCACTGCACACTGACCTATCCCATCTGGACAAGAGGAATACCTATGTCAGAACGCTATTCATTGACTATAGCTCAGCCTTCAACACTATAGTACCCTCCAAGCTCATCATTAAGTTCGGGGCCCTGGGTCTGAACCCCGCCCTGTGCAACTTGGTCTTGGACTTCCTGATGGGCCGCCCCAGGTGGTGAAGGTAGGAAACAACACCTCCACTGCGCTGATCCTCAACACAGGGGCCCCACAAGGGTGCATGCTCAGCCCCCTCCTGTACTCCCTGTTCACCCATGACTGCGTGGCCATGCACACCTCCAACTCAATCATCAAGTTTGCAGACGACACAACAGAAGTAGGCCGGATTACCAACAATGACAGGACAGCCTACAGGGAGCAGGTGAGGGCCTTGGCGGAGTAGTGCCAGGAAAAATTACCTCTCCCTCAACGTCAACAAAACAAAGTAGCTGATCGTGGACAGCAGAGAGAGCACGCCCCTATCCACATCGACGGGACCACAGTGGAGAAGCTGAAAGGCTTCAAGTTCCACAGCGTACACATCACTGACAATCTGAAATGGTCCGCCCTACGCATCACCAGGGGCACACTGCCTGCCCTACAGAACACCAACAACACCCGATGTCACAGGAAGGCCAAAAAGATCATCAAGGACATCAACCAACTGAGCCACGGCCTGTTTACCCTGCTATCATCCAGAAAGCGAGGTCAGTACAGGTGCATCAAAGCTGGTTTCCCGAGAGACTGAAAAACAGCTTCTATCTCAAGGCCATGAGACTGTTAAATAGCCACCACTAGCCGACTACCACCCAGTTACTCAACCCTGCACCTTAGAGGCTGCTGCCCAATGTAGATAGACATGGAATCACTGGTCACTTTAATAATGGAACACTAGTCACTTTAATAATTTTTACATACTGTTTTACTCATTTCATACAGTACCAGTCAAACGTCCCTGCAATGAGTAGATGTGTCCAAAGTTTGACTGGTACTGTATGTACACTACCGTTCAAAGGTTTGGGGTCACTTATAGAAATGTCCTTGTTTTTTAAAGAAAAGCACTTTTTTTTGTCCATTAAAATAACTTCAAATTGATCAGAAATACAGTGTAGACATTGTTAATGTTGTAAATGACTATTGTAGCTGGAAAATGAAGATCCTTTATTGAATATCTAAAAGGTGTACAGAGGCCCATTATCAGCAACCATCACTTCTGTGTTCCAATGGCACGTTGTGTTAGCTAATCCAAGTTTATCATTTTAAACGGCTAACTGATCATTAGAAAACCCTTTTGCAATTATGTTAGCACAGCTGAAAACTGTTGTTCTGATTAAAGAAGCAATAAAACTGTCCTTCTTTAGACTAGTTGAGTATCTGGAGAATCAGCATTTGTGGGTTAGATTACAGGCTCAAAATGGCCAGAAACAAAGATCTTTCTTCTGAAACTCATCAGTCTATTCTTGTTCTGCGAAATGAAGGCTATTCTGTGCGAGAAACTGCCAAGAAACTGAAGATCTCGTACAATGCTGTGTACTACTCCCTTCACAGAGCAGTGCAAACTGGCTCTAACCAGAATAGAAAGAGGAGTGGGAGGCCCCGGTGCACAACTGAGCAAGCGGACAAGTACATTAGAGTGTCTAGTTTGATAAACAGACGCCTCACAAGTCCTCAACTGGCAGCTTCATTAAATAGTACGGGCAAAACACTAGTCTCAACGTCAACAGTGAAGAGGCGACTCCGGGATGCTGTAGCCATATCTCAGACTGGTAAATAAAAATAAAAGATTGAGATGGGCAAAAGAACACAGACACTGGACAGAGGAACTCTGCCTAGAAGCCCAGCAACCCCTAGAAGGCCAGTCGCCTCCTCACGGTAGTGTAGGTATTAAGACCCTTAGCTATGAGACTTGAAATTGAGCTCAGGTGCATCCTGTTTCCAATGATCATCCTTGAGATGTTTCTACAACTTGATTAGAGTCCACCTGTGGTAAATTCAATTGAATGGACATGATTTGGAAAGGCACACGCCTGTCTATATAAGGTCCCACAGTTGACAGTGTATGTCAGAGCAAAAGCCAAGCCATGAGGTCGAAGGAATAGTCCGTAGAGCTCTGAGACAGGATTGTGTAGAGGCACAGATCTGGGGAATGGTACAAAAACATTCTGCAGTGGCCTCCATCATTCTTAAATGTAAGAAGTTTGGAACCACCAAGCCTTTGTCGCTTTGTTATTATGGATATTTTGTGAAGATTGATGAGGATAAATTTTTTTTCATCCATTTTAGGATAAGGCTGTAACTTAACAAAATGTGGAAAAAGTCAAGGGGTCTGAATACTTTCCAGATGCACTGTATATACATGACAAGAAGATTGTGTCGACTGAACATTTTTTGTGTTAGTTTACAACATCCCCCCTCAATGTGCAATGTCTGTCCTAACTAATGGTATCTTTGTAAATAAATCTTGTTATTATGAGGTACAATGACCTGTTGTTTCATAAAGTGTAAGGCAACACTGTCACCTAGTGGTATCTGGAACTTGTCATTTGAGTGAACCCCCTTGTACCATCAAACATGTTTTCACTTTAAACTAAATATTCCCTGGGGTGTATTGATTAATGCACACAAGTTTCTTATTGGACAAATTGACGTAGTCCCTTCCTGTTTCCTTACAATTTATTTAGTTTGGTTCCTAGTCATTTCTTGTGGACGGACGCAAGTAACATAAATAGCATTGTAGCAAAATAGTCGAGTACCTGGTGCCAGTTTTTCATTCTGGGCTGCCGAGGTTAGGGTTTCTATTGAATATGACCCTAATGTTTCTGTTTGGTGTCCCCTGTCTGACCACAGGTCTCTCTCTCAAATTGTCAAACACACATTCCATTGTTGATGGGGGTCTATGAAACCAGAGAGAGAAAAAACACTGGAGAATATACACTTTATTAGCAAGTATTTGTGGACCCAGAGCTCAAAAGCATAATTAGTGTAAAGCAGAATATAAATAAATTCAGAGATACACACTTGACTATAGACTGAGTGCCATAGAGTCAGAGCCAACAGCAATAAAGTGCATTTAAAAAATCTACAGGTTGCCTTTCTTTCCACTACACACACGCTCTCTCTCGTTGGCAGGGAAAGCCTGGCACTAGCTGTGTTACTTAATGCTTGGCATATCAATGACACTGGTCAAAGCGGAAGAGGGGTCACTCTGACAACGACAGCAGGCTGATTCATATGAGCAGGGTGTCATTGACTTAGGAGTTTGAAAAGTGGTACATTTGGGTTTTTCAGATTTTGCTGAATTTGATACCATAACCACAACTTTTTCTCTGTATATAGCATTGATAATTGCGATAATACATTTGACACCTTTCAGGGCACTCAAGGACATCTTACATTAAAAGTAGGCCTAGGTAAAATCAGGTGCCAATCAAATGTTATTTGTCAAACATATGCCGAATACAACAGGTTTAGACCTTACCATGAAATGCCTACTTACGAGCCCTTAACCAACAATGCAAAGGTTTAAAAAAAGAAGTAAGAAGCATTTGCTAAATAAACTCATGGAAAAAATAGTAGCACAATAAAATAGCAATAACGAGGCTATATACAGGGGGTACCGGTAACGAGTCAATGTGCAGGGGTAAGGGTTAGTCGAGGTAATTGAGGTAATATGTACATGCAGGTAGGGGTAAAGTGACTATGCATAGATAATAAACTGAGAGTAGCAGCAGTGTATGTGAAGAGTGTGAATGTATGTGTGTGCGTAAATATGAATGTGTGTGTTGGAGTGTCAGTGCAGTATGTGTGAGTGTGTGATTAAAGTCCAGTGAGTGTACATCGAGACCATGCAAAAGAGTCAGTGCAAAACATAATAACAATAAAATAAGGGGGTCAATGCAAATAGTGCGGGTAGCCATCTGATTAACTGTTCAGCAGTCTTATGGCTTGGGGTTAGAAGCTGTTAAGGAGTCTTTTAGTCCCAGACTTGGCACTCCGGTTCTGCTTGCCATGCGGTAGCAGAAAGAACAGTCTATGACTTTAGGGCCTTCCTCTGACACCGCCTGGAATAGAGGTCCTGGATGACAGGAAGCTCAGCCCCAGTGATGTACTGGGCCGTACCCACAACACTCTGTAGCACCTTGCTGTCGGATGCTGAGCAGTTGTCGTGCCAAGCAGTGATGCAACCAGTCAGGATGCTCTCGATGGTGCAGCTGTAGAACTCTTTGAGGATCTGAGCTACCTTTCCAAATCTATTCAGCCTCCTGAGGGGGAAAATGTATTGTCGTGCCCTCTTCACGACTGTGTTGGTTTGTTTGGACCACGATAGGTTCTTAGTGATGTGGATACCAAGGAACTTGAAGCTCTCAACCTGTGCCACTACAACCCCGTTTATGTGAATGGGGGAGTGCTCAGCCCTCCTTTTCCTGTAGTCCACGATCAGCTCCTTTGTCTTGCTCACGTTGAGGGAGAGGTTGCCAGGTCTCTGACTTCCTCCCAATAGGCTGTCATTGTCGGTGGTCAGGCCTACCACTGTCTTGTCACCGGCAAACTTAATGACGGTGTTGGAGTCGTGCGTGGCCACGCAGTCGTGGGTGAACAGGGAGTACAGGAGGGGACTAACCGTGTTGAGGGTCAGCGAGGCAGATGTATTGTTGCCTACCCTCACCACTTGGGGGCGGCCTGTCAGGAAGTCCAGGATCCAGTTCCAAAGGGAGGTGTTCCGTCCCAGGGTCCTTAGTGCCCTCCAAGCTCATCTCTAAGCTATGGCAGGGATCATCAACTAGATTTAGCCGCGGAACAATAAAAATAAATATCCTGACTGGATGGTCGGGGGCCTGAACATAAATACAAATAATTTGTAGACTGCAAATTGACCACAAGAAGCCCAAACCAATATATTTGACGAACATAATTGGAGCTGATTTTCTGGAGTTTACAGTCTTATGTCCAACAATAAAAATTCATCCTAAAATATATATTTTTTTATTCAGAAAACTACATTTGACCCGCGGGCAGTCAGTTGGGGAACCCTGCACTATGGTGTTGAACGCTGATCTGTAGTTAATGAACAGCATTTTTACATAAGTGTTCCTTTTGTCCAGGTGGGAAAGGGCAGTGTGGAGTGCAATAGAGAGTGCGTCATCTGTTGGAGCGGTATGCGAATTCGAGTGGGTCCAGGGTTTCTGGGATGATGCTGTTGATGTGAGCCATGACTAGCCTTTCAAAGCATTTCATGGCTACAGATGTGAGTGCTATGGTGCGGTAGTCATTTAGGCAGGTTACCTTGGCGTTCTTGGACACAGGGACTATGTTGGTCTGCTTGAAACATGTAGGTTATACAGAATAGATCAGGGGGGAGGTTGAAAATGTCAGTGAAGACAATTGCCAGCTGGTCAGTACATGCTCTGACTACACATCCTGGTAATCCTTCTGACCATGCGGCCTTGCTTCTGACCATGCAGCCTTGTGAATGTTGACCTGTTTAAAGGTCTTGCTCACATCGGACAGCGTAATCACACAGTCGTCCGGAACAGCTGGTGCTCTCATGCATGCTTAAGTGTTGCTTGCCTCGAAGCGAGCATTAAAGTTATTTAGCCCGTCTTGTAGGCTTGCGTCACTGGGCAGCTTGCGGCTAGGTTTCCCTTTGTAGCCCGAAATAGTTTGCAAGACCTACCACATCCAACGAACATCAGAGCCGGTGTAGTAGGATTCAATCTTAGTCCTGTATTGACACTGCCTGTTTGGAAATTGTGGTAAAATGCATATTATAATGCATATTATAAACTTGGAGGTAATATGTACATGTAGGTAGAGTTATTAAAGTGACTATGCAAAGATGATAACAATAGAGAGTAGCAGCGGTGTAAAAGAGGGAGAGGGTGGGGGGGCAATACAAATAGTCTGGCTAGCCATTTGATTAGGTGTTCGGGAGTCTTATGACTTGGGGGTAGAAGCTGTTTAGAAGCCTCTTGGACCTAGACTTGGCGCTCCAGTACTGCTTGCCGTGTGGTAGCAGAGAGAACAGTCTATGACTAGGGTGGCTCGAGTCTTTGACAATTTTTAGGGGCTTCCTCTGACCGCCTGGTATAGAGGTCCTGGATGGCAGGAAGCTTGGCCCCAGTGATGTACTGGGCCGTTCGCACTACACTCTGTAGTGCCTCCGACTGCAAGGCATTACAGAGGGTAGTGCGAAGATTTCAGATGACTGGGAATACTATTATGCATCTGTTCTTCACAGATACTGTACCTTTAGAAGAAAAAGTAGGGGTGTGGATAAAAAAAAACAGTCAGTATCTCGTGTGACCACTATTTGCCTCATGCAGCGCGACACATCTCCTTCACTTAGAGTTGATCAGTTGCTGTATAATGTTGGAAACTGGAACACGCTGTTGTACGAGTCGATCCAGAGCATCCCAAACATGCTCAGTGGGTGACGTGTCTGGTGATTATGCATGACATGGACAAACTGGGACATTTTCAGCTTCCAGGAATTGTGTACAGATCCTTGCGACATGTGGCCGTGGATTATCATGCTGAAACATGAGGTGATGGTGGCGGATGAATGGCACGACAATGGTCCTCAGGATCTCATCACGGTAGCTCTGTGCATTCAAATTGCCATTGATTAAATGCAATTGTGTTTGTTCGTAGCTTTATGCCTGCCCATACCATAACCCCACCTCCACCACAGGGCACTCTGTTCACAGCGTTGACATCAGCAACCGCTCGCCCACACGCCGCCATACACGTGGTCTACGGTTGTGAGGCCGGTTGGACGTACTGCCAAATTCTCTAATACGATGTTGGAGGCTGCTTATGGTAGCATTAAATTCACTGGCAACAGCTCTGGTGGACATTCCTGCAGTCGGCAAGCCAATTGTACTCTCCCTCAAAACTTGAGACATCTGTGGCATTGTGTTGTGTGACAAAACGGCACATTTTAGAGTGGCCTTTACTGTCCCCAGCACACACTGCACATGTGTAATGATCATGCTGTTTAATCACCTTCTTGATATACCACACCTGTCAGATGGATGGATTATCTTGGCAAAGGAGACATGATCACTAACAGGGATGTAAACACATTTGTGCAAAACATTTGAGAGAAATAAGCTTTTTGTGCAGATGGATAATTTTATGAAACATCGGACCAACACTTTACATGTTGCGTTTATATTTTTGTTCAGTGTATATATACGGTGTGTGTGTATATACAGTATGGACATTTTATGAATAGAAAAGGTGTGTACAGCAGTTATATAGGATGAGCTGTGACTATAATACAGTATATACATATAAAGTGGGTAAAACAGTATGTAAACATTGTTAAAGTGACCAGTGTTTAATGTCTCTAAATACTGTACAGGTGCAGGACAGAGTACCGGGCGGTACCGCTCTGAGGACGCGGTTTGGGATGCCATCCGGGCCGGCAGTCTTGCGAGGGTTAACACGCTTCAAAGTCTCATTCACGTCGGCCACAGAGATCAAGAACCCACAGTCCTCATGAGCATCGGGGGCCCCCATCGACTTGGTGTTGTTGTCCTCAAAGCGGGCAAAGGTGTTCAGCTTATCTGGGAGTGAGGCGTTGATGATGTTGTTTGATGAAGTTAGGAGCATATTTTGTTATATCTAATTACTTTAGACACATATTTCCTGCCTGTTCATGACATCAGTCCTAAATCACTGTTTCATACACCAGAACCAAGCAGATGTGGCGCTCCTAGTGGCCGGGGACTTTAATGCAGGCAAACTTAAATCAGTTTTACCTAATTTTTACCACCATGTCACATGTGCAACCAGGGGGAAAAAATCCTAGACCACCTTTACTCCACACACAGAGATGCATACAAAGCTCTCCCCCACCCTCCATTTGGCAAATCTGACCACAATTCTATCCTCCTGATTCCTGCTTACAAGCAAAAACTAAAGCAGGAAGTACCAGTGACTCGCTCAATACGGAAGTGGTCAGATGACGCAGATGCTAAACTACAGGACTGTTTTGCTAGCACAGACTGGAATACGTTCCGGGATTCATCCAATGGCATTGAGGAGTACACCACCTCAGTCATCGGCTTCATCAATAAGTGCATCAACGACATTGTCCCCACAGTGACAGTACGTACATATCCCAAACAGAAGCCATGGATTACAGGCAACATCCACATCGAGCTAAAGGCTACCGCTTTCAAGGAGCGGGAGACTAATCCGGATGCTTATAAGAAATCCCGCTATGCCCCCAGACGAACCATCAAACAAGCAAAGCGTCAATACTGGATTGAGATTGAATCCTACTCCACCGGCTCTGACGCTCGTCGGATGTGGCAGGGCTTGAAAACTATTACGGACTACAAAGGGAAACCCAGAAGCGAGCTGCCCAGTGACGCGAGTCTACCAGACGAGCTAAATGCCTTTCATGCTCGCTTCGAGGCAAGCAACACTGAGGCATGCACAAGAGCACCAGCTGTTCTGGATGACTGTGTGATAATGCTCTCGGTAGCTGATGAGAACACAACCTTTAAACAGGTCAACATTCACAAAGCCGCTGGGCCAGACAGATTACCAGGATGTGTACTCAAAGCATGTGCGGACCAACTGTCAAGTGTCTTCACTGACATTTTTAACTTCTCCATGAGTCTATAATACCTATATGTTTCAAGCAGACCACCATAGTCCCTGTGCCCAAGGAAGCGAAGGTAACCTGCCTAAATGATTACCGTCCTGTGGCACTCACGTCGGTAGCCATGAAGTGCTTTGAACTGCTGGTCATGGCTCACATCAACAGCATCTTCCCGGACACCCTAGACCCACTCCAATTCGCATGTCGCCCCAACAGATCCACAGATGATGCAGGACTCTGGGACTAAACATCTCCCACTGCAACTGGATCCTGGACTTCCTGACGGGCCGCCCCCAGGTGGTAAGAGTAGGCAACAACAACGCTGATCCTTAACACTGGGGCCCCTCAGGGGTTTGTACTTAGTCCCCTCCTGTATCCCCTGTTCAACTATGACTGCATGGCGAAACACGACTCCAACACCATCATTAAGTTTGCTGACGACACAACAGTGGTAGGCCTGATCACCGACAACGATGAGATGGCTATAGGGAGGAGGTCGGAGAACTGGCAGTGTGGTGCGAGGACAACAACCTCTCCCTCAATGTGAGCAAGACAAAGGAGCTGATCGTGGACTACAGGAAAAGGCGGGCCGAACAGGCCCCCATTAACATTGACGGGGCTGTAGTGGAGCTGGTCGAGAGTTTCATGTTCCTCGATGTCCACATCACCAACAAACTATCATGGTCCAAACATACCAAGACATGTCGGGAAGAGGGCACGACAAAACCTTTTCCGGCTCTGGAGACTGAAAAGATTTTGCATGGGCCCCCAGATCTTCAAAAGGTTCTACAGCTGCACCATCGAGAGCATCCTGACCGGTTGCATCACCGCCTGGTATGTGGCAAATAAAGTTTGATTTGATTTTGACTTGGAATAGAGAAACGGAGAGATATTCTGTTTGCATTCCAAACTTCGAATTGGCAGTTTTAACTTTGCCCATGACTTTCACTCTTAATCCTCTCCTGTCACTCCACACTATTTCCTCTTCCACTTTATCCCATCTCTCTCTCTCTCTCTCTCTCTCTCTCTCTCTCTCTCTCTCTCTCTCTCTCTCTCTCTCTCTCTCCCTCATTCTGCCTTGTATCTTCCTTGAACTCAATTGTGTTTATGTAACGTGTCATGAGAAATTGATTTCAGCATTTAAAGGGAAAATTCATCCTATGTTTCTGGAACAGTTTTTGTGGATAGAAATGGTCTTTTGAAACCTGCTTCCATTACAGAAAATCAAGATATGTGTTTCAAATGCCACACTATTCCCTTATTGTCCCTGGTCAAAAGTAGTGCACTATATATCCCTCTAATTTATTCCAAAGTCGCTTTATTGGCATGGGAAACGTGTTTACATTACCTAAGCAAGTGAAATAAAGAAATAAAAAACAGCAATGACAAAAACCAACAAAGCAAATGAAACAAAACAAAGACAATAAATCTGACTTTAACACAAAATCTCTCTATATATACAGTACCAGTGAAAAGTTTGGACACACCTACACATTCCAGGATTTTATTTATTTTTAATATTTTCTACATTGTAGAATAATAGTGAAGACATCAAAACTACGAAATAACATATATGGAATCCTGTAGTAAATTCTAAATATATTTTATATTTGAGATTCTTAAAAGTAGCCACCCTTTACCTTGTTGACAGCTTTGCACACTCTTGGCATTCTCTCAACCAGATTCATGAGGTAGTCACCTGGAATGCATTTCTATTAACAAATGTACCTTGTTAAAAGTTAATTCTTGGAATTTCTTTCCTTCTTAATGCGTTTGAGCCAATCAGTTGTGTTGTGACAAGATAGGGTTGGTATACAGTAGAGAGTAAAAGACCAAGTCCATATTATGGGAAGAACAGCTCAAATAAGCAAAGAGAAATGACAGTCCATCATTACTTTAAAGGCATGGAGACATTGGCTTGAGGAGGCTAAACACCCTTTTCTCATCTGGACTGACCACCGCAATCTGGAGTACATCTGGGCAGCGAGGAGACTGAACCCTCGCCAGGCCAGTTGGGACATGTTTTTCACCCGTTTTGTTTTCACCCTGTCCTACAGACCAGGTCCCCAGAACGCTAAGGCAGACACACTGTCCCGGATGTATGACACAAGAAGAGCGGCCCATGGATCCCACTCCCATACTCCCGGCCTCCTGCCTGGTGGCACCGGAAGTGTGGGAGCTGGACGCGGACATTGAGCAGGCGCTACGTGCAGTGCCCACAGCTGGGCGTCTGTATGTTCCGTCGGTGGATTTTCTTACTGATCTTCCTCCCTCACAGGGTAACACCACGATCCTGGTCGTTGTGGATCGTTTCTCGAAGTCCTGCCGTCTTCTCCCACTGCCCGTTCTCCCTACGGCCCTACAGACTGCGGAGGCCTTGTTCACACACGTCTTCCGGCACTACGGGGTGCCTGAGGATATAGTGTCTGATCGGGGTCTGGAAGGCGTTCATGGAACGTCTGGGGGTCTCGATCAGCCTTACCTACATAAGGCATTTGAATGGCATTTGCTGTATGTTTGATGAGGATCTGCATATTGCAAATGTACGGTCCCTTACTAGACGTCCGCAAATGTTTCAAAATAGGCCGACGGCCTCGGGCCATGCCCCAGGGCCAGATCTTCCGGGAAGTCATCGAACGAAGTCTGTCGGACATTCGGTGTCCGTTTAATAAAACACTTACATTTTTGTCATTTTTCTGCCCTTCCGGTAAATTCCACCAGATGGCGAATGGCTTCTTATTGCAAATGTACAAAACATACACCTAATTGACATGGCCATTTCTCCTAAACGGAAAAGACTTCGGAGACGAAACTCGGTGAGCATGGGTTTGGCCAAATGGGCTATTAGCCCCGAAACAAGATGGTGTCAGGGACTCACGGTTTTTGAGTTAACCTCTTAAGGAGCAGCAAGGTGCGCTGGGGCGCTAGCGCCCCACTCCCGACACTACCCGGTGAAATGCAAGGCGCCAAATTCAAAATCCAAAAGTTGAATTATTAAACATTCATCAATATACAAGTGTTGCATAGTCATCAAAAGCTCTGCTTCTTGGCAATATCACAGCGTTGTCAGATTTCAAAAAGGCTTTACGTCGAAAGCACTACATTTGATTGTTTGAGGGTAGCACCTCCAATATTTTCCATTACCATAAATTCATAAACCATCGTGGTTCACACAAAACACATTTCACAGCGAAAACAAATCAATTACCTTTTGAAGAACTTCTGCTGAGGGCTTCCCAAGTGTCCAACGAAGACAATCTATGGTTCTTTTGTTAGAAAAAGTCATGTATTATATCCATAAATCTCTGTTTGGTTGGTGCGTTATGATGAGAAAATACAGTGTCCACTCGCCCATTGAACCGTGAAGGGTCCTTCTCTATGGGCCGAGGCAATTCTAATGCACCTAGCCTTGTGACTGGGACTTTTCTAAATGTTGTCATTTCACCGGGTAGTGTCGGGAGTGGGGCGCTAGCGCTGCTCCTTAAGAGGTCAAAATGGAAATAGAGCGCTAATTTGACATCTTCACGTCAAAGTACATGAACCTACAGTGTAAGGAAAAGAAGAACCAGACATTTATCTATTGTAATTTTCGAGAAATCGTAAAATGTACAATTGGTCATGTTGAAAGAAAATAGTTTTTTTCCCCAAAAAAAGTTATAGATCCAGTTGCAGCGTGTTCAGACGAATCCGTTAACGTGGGTTTCGGAGCTCTACGTGATTTCTGTGATTTTCTGAAATCACACACACACACACAGTCAATGGGGAGTGACACAGTGAGGGGCTTACAGACACACACTGCCTGCAATAGTTACTTTCGTTCGAACTATCAAAGAACCGTCAGACCTAGAGCTCTGAAACTTTAGAAACCTATTCTAGAGCTTATGTCGATAGTGCATGGTGAGTTATGGGGCTCTAGAAGGTTCGCAGGCCGAGAAACAGCCTCGTACATTTGCAATAACTTCAATTCATTTTTAACATTGTGAAAATGACAACATTTAGAAAAGTCCCGGTCACAAGGCTAGGTGCATTAGAATTGCCTCGGCCCATAGAGAAGGACCCTAACGTTTCTGCACCAATTAAGGTCGCTGCTCAGGCTCCGAATGACCTATCGAGCCGAAACTCGGGATTCGGGGTCACCTCAGCTAGGCCGACACATAATGTCGGAACTGGACCCGCAACTAGAACGTAACTACGTGTTTTACGTTTTTATTATGGTTTAAGACAGGAAGGTCAGTCAATCCGGAAAATGTCAAGAACTTTGAAAGTTTCTTCAAGTGCAGTCCAAAAACCATCAAGCGATATGATGAAACTGGCTCTCATGAAGACCCCCACAGGAAAGAAAGACCCAGAGTTACCTCTGCTGCAGAGGATACGTTCATTAGAGTTACCAGCCTCAATTAACTGCGTCTCAGATTGCAGGGAGGAGATAAATAAATGCTTCACAGAGCTCAAGTAACAGACACATCTCAACATCAACTGTTCAGAGGAGAGTGAATCAGGCCTTCATGGTTGAATTGCTACAAAGAAACCCCTACTAAAGGACACAAATAATAAGAAGAGACTTGCTTGTGCCAAGAAAACACGACCAATGGACATTAGACCAGTCCAAATGTGAGATTTTTGGTTCCAACCGCTGTGTCTTTGTGCAGAGTAGGTGAACGGATGATCTCCGCATGTGTGGTTCCCACCGTGAAGCATGGAGGAGGAGGTGCTATGGTGTGGGAGTGCTTTGCTGGTGACAACAAACTGGTCAGTGATTTATTTAGAATTCAAGGCACACAACCAGCATGGCTACCACAGGATTCTGCAGCGATACGCCATCCCATCTGGTTTGTGCATAGTGGGACTATCATTTGTTTTTCATCAGGACAATAACCTAAAACACACCTCCAGGGTGAGTAAGGGCTATTTGGCCAAGAAGGAGAGTGATGGAGTGCTGCATCATATGACCTGGCCTCCACAATCAACCGACCTCAACCCATAGGAGATGGTTTGGGATGAATTGGACCGCAGAGTGAAGGAAAAGCAGCCAACAAGTGCTTAGCATATGTGGGAAATCCTTCAAGACTGTTGGAAAAGCATTCCATGAAGCTGGTTGAGAGAATGCCAAGAGTGTGCAAAGCTGTCATCAAGGCAAAGGGTGGCTACTTTGAAGAAGTGTAACACTTTTTTGGTTACTACATGATTCCATGTGTTATTTCATAGTTTTGATGTATTCATTATTATTCTACTATGTAGAAAATAGTAAAAATAAAGAAAAATCCTTGAATGAGTAGGTGTGTCACAACTTTTGACTGGTACCGTATATATATACTGTATGTTTTTTCCATGTCAACTGTGCACATATCTTGTGAGTCTGGTTGGATAATTTATTTCAGTATGTGACCATGAGTGAGTATTAAAGAACCTGGTATTCCTTATACATTCATTGAAATACTGTTTTAGATTAATTTGCTTTAGAGAAGACAATGTCTTGCATTAGCAAAACCTTCCATTCAAATAGAAACCCTTTAAGACTTTAACACAGCAATTAAATCAGCATTTTATTACCTTAATGAAAGTGGTAGACCTATAAGTGCCACCATCGATAACAATTAGACAAAAGTTAGACAGCAATATTCCTTGGTTTTAGTTACAATCACTTAGGCCACATTCAGGAATACATTTAATGGACTCTCATTTCTAGGCATCTACGTAGTCCGAGTTCCCGCATATCACCCCCGCGTCCTCGTAATGGGCACAGTTATGCATACCTACGCCTGTGTGTTGACAGCCCAGGAGGCTCTCCTCTGTCCCCTCACACTGTACATCATCCAGAAGAATCCGGAGACTCTTCCCTTCTCCGAACTCCGAGTGCTTGGACGCCTTCAGGGCGAACCGGAACCCCAGCTGTCGACAAACCACTGCTGCGTTTTTCGTATTCCACAGGTCGTCGCACACCGTTCCCCACTCCCCGTTGGCGAAGATCTCCACCCTCCCCCGGTCGTCCCGCCCCTGCTCGTCCCCCGCCAGTCTCACCACCCCATTCTGTGGCACAGCTGCTGACGCCGACCTGCTCTCTGACCGATGCTTGCCCTTCTTCCTGCGATTTTTCCGTCGTGTGTGCCTGGGTGGTTTGGTTGTGGTTGTGGTTGGAGGAAGTGTGGTGGTGACGGCGGCAGCCTCTTGCTCCTTTAGAATGTCCATGAGCTCCTGAAGCCAGTCCTTGTCGGACTCACTTTCTGCAGACTCAGTGGGATGGGGTCTGACGGGCTCTTCTGGCAGGGAGAGATTTGGTCGCTTGGTTGGTAGTTCAACTCCTGTTAATGCTGTAGAATATAAGTATAGGATAACTACATGGACAAGCCTAATGTATAGTTGTGGGAGATTAGGTTATAATTAGCATGTAGGCCTATCTACAGTGTAATAGGAATCTGGCATTCTCAGAGGTCTAAAAACATCTCTCAAATGAATTAATGATCTGTGAATTGACGATGAAGTGAATAATCTAATTGAATCAGTGAGGTCTAGTGTGTATTTTACTGACATAAGTGCTTGATTGAGCAAAGGAGGAAAAATAAAACAAACAAAATAAAAGCAGACAGACAGACGGACAGAGATTATTGTTGAGAGCCAGCATACTCACTTTCCTTTGGTTTGAATTTGATGAGCTTGCTCTTCACTCTGACAGGCAGCGGGTCATAGTGGCATTGTCTTGGCGGTGCCCGTCTAAAACAGACAAAAGACAAAAATAAAAGTCTTCAGCAGGGAAGAAAACTAAATCAGAGGGTGAGAAGTCAGAGGTTTGCACCAGTTTCATCAGACTCTGTTGAGACCTTGGCTCTTTAGATGTATTTGATTAGGTTTCAGCTGGTCTCTTTGCCAAAATTCTGCTATTCTACTCTTCCCTTTCCAAACATTGCTGTGGTAGAGACTAATTAAAATCAGCTTCACGAATGAGTGAAAAACAAATAACTTGACACAATCGTATATAGTGCAGCAGCCAACAGAGAGAGAGAGAGAGAGGAAGAGAGAGAGGGAGTGTGAGAAAGAGAGAGTTTCACACCGCTTCTTTCACTTCTTTCACCTAGAAATCTGGTGAAAGGGAGGGTGAGACAACCTCAACAATCACCAAATCAGAGAAAGAATGCCGTTCATCAGCAGTGTTGCTGTAAGAACACAGAACACACAGAGACTGAATTGACCATGGAAATCAGATTAAGAACTACAGGCACATTCTTCTGATTTAAAAAAACCAGATCAGTAATCATGAACTGATGCTCAACATGTTTCACAGATTTAATTAGTCTTTGTCTCTTTTAAAAAGAGTGTCTATGACAGTGTTGATAGGCTTCTGCCATCTTCAAGAGAAGAGAAGTTGGCCACTAAACTTTGTTAAAACCTCACCTAACCAAACAGTGGCAGGGTCAGGCTGTTGAAATGGCAGATTATGGCTTTAAATCCTAACCTTGAGGGATCCACCAGTTTGTAAACCACACCGGTGGGAGATGTGGCACTGGGCACTCCAGTTGACATGAAGTACAGTTCTCCTGTTGAGACAGAAAAAAAAGTCACCTTCAGTAATTTAAAATCTAGCTAGTTTCCTGGACTCGATTTGATTCTCTAATGAGCATGATTTTTAGTCCAGGACTAGGCTTAATCTTGGTTTGGGAAAATGGCATAATATCTGCAGCCTAGAGATCTGATGTGGTAAAAACCTTTTCCATTGCCTGTGACCAAGGGCAAACAAAAAGAGCTTTAATGTGACTCCTCTTACCTGCCTCGTCCTCCGCAAATGAGATTATGTACTGGTAGTAGTTGTTGATTAAACCAGGGAAGGCGCAGGTCAGACCCATGCCCATACAGATCTCATGGTAGTCCCACTGACCCGTGTTCTTATTCTCCTGGAGGCTCATCATACGCCTATAGGGAAGAGACTCTACATGTTAGAATTCATAACATTTTCCTGTTTGCTTTCCTTTTAGGCTATATATGAAAACATAAAACAAAACCTTCTAAATATATAAAAAAACACCTGCTATATAGTATCAACATCCATAAACCCGTTTAGGATTTGGATTGAAATTAAAATTATGAACACGCACAGTAGGGAGCCTTACCCGCTCATAAAGTCTCCAAATATGTACATGCCGTTCAGATTGGGGTATTCACAGCCTCTGTACACATAGCCGCCAGTCACAGACTTGCCCATCTTGTGAGGGTAGGCATAGATGGGGAGTACATCATCTGGAAGAGAACAGAAGCAGGAGATAAGAGACTTCGTGTAGAGCCTGTTATTTTCCAGAAATCCTGGTCTGGAGGATTCCCGGATTTCCTGCTTATTCCCTCCTGAGCACTTCCCTTCTAAGCACATAATGACCCTGGAGACTGTGGTTCAATCCCCAAGTCAGGTCCACCCTTCCCATCTCATCCCACTCTGGATCCATTACTGTCTAAGGATAAAGAAAGTACAGTTGAAAATAAAACAACTGAAGGAAATCACAGAACAAAACACACCGTGACCCAGCCACAGGATTCAGGCATGACAATGAGCATTGGAGATGGCTATACAGCACAAACACATCTTGGATTAGGCTAAACTACAGGATGCCCACCTAGAGAGCTGTTGGTGCACAGCTTCTTGTCATAACAGGAGAAGCCCTCTTTGGCCCTCCAGCCGTAGTTCCTTCCCTTCTCTATGATGTCGATCTCCTCAAACTTGTTCTGTCCCACGTCCCCGCAGAAGATGCGTCCCTTGCCCTCCTTAGTCAGGGGGTCTCCCCGGTCCACAGAACACCTCCGTGGGAGAAACATGAACAAGTCGACTAATAAAACAACTTAAGTGTGGCCAAGGTCTAGCGGTCTACCGTGTCGGCATAGATTTGAATCCGGCCTACTGCCCTTTGATACAACCTGTCTCTATGTGTTCAATAAAGTCAGAAAATACCTTAAAAAACTTAAGTAATTACACAAAATAATTACAACTAGTTTACATTTTATAACTAAGTTATTACTTATTTATTCCATGCAGTAATGTAAACTTAGTTGTCAGTGTAATGTTTCATGAATGAAAGCATATTACGTTGTAAAATTGTGGAAAAAAGGAGCACCTCCACATGTTGCGCACCCCGTAAGCATAGACCTCAGGGCGCGCCCCGCGGTCATGCACGAACGGGTTGTCAGAAGGGATCCTGTACAGGGGACCTCTGTCATTGTCATCAACATCGATACGGAGAACTTTGCCTAACAGGGCTGACCTGCAGAAGACAGCAGAATGAATGTGGAAAATAACACTGTCTTTCTGTAAGTATGATTACTGATTGTCTTTGTGGTTTTTAATGTTATTTTTTTATGTAAATAGAAGTAACGTATTATTAGCAACAGTGTTAATGTTAACAGCTGTAACTAATTGTTCAAGGTATATGATTCAATGTGAGTTCCACAAGTTTTCCTCTCTTCTCTCACTTGTTCTGAGAGTTTCCATATTTCCCAAAGGGGTCACCAGCCATGCCCCCGTCTCCAGTGAAAATGTACAGGTAACCGTCATCAGCAAACATCACCATTCCTCCGTTGTGATTGGACGCAGGCTCGTCAACCTCCAGAATGATCCTGAGAAAGTGTTGGACACAGAGAAATCGGTGGTAGAAAATCATACCGTAAACCTATTGGCATAGATTTTGTTTGTGCAAAATGTCTTATAGAGAAACCTCCCATTGAAGTTCTGTGCAATGACACACTAATCACCTGGCTCTCTCCTCAGTGAATCTTAAGCTTGCTGCAAGCTTCACGTGCATAGATCTACGTGTGTGCGTGCACTTGGGTGGAGTCCGATTTGTGGAGCAGCAGACACCTTTTGGTAACATGATACCTCGCTGGTCCATGCATTTCTAAACTCTCAAAATAGCAACGTTCGCAAGAGGGCGATAGCAGAGATCTTTCTGTTGTTGTCTTTCCATTTGAGTTGGGCAAAGAAGAATCACGTTGAAAACATCCCCACAGTACTGTTTTCAATTTGAAATAAAACCAACTGCATATTTAAGGAATAGCTAGGCCTATGTAATGAAAGTTTAAGTTTGATTAACATTACCTCGTTTTGTGCCTCCCAGTAGGCTGTAGGTATATCCGCCAGCAGCTTGCTAGCCAGCTGGCTAAAAACAGCAAGAAAGCTAGCCTTTTAGCTTCCCACAGCTCCTCCATTTGAAATAACACGATTTATAAATAATTAGCCCTGGCAAATATTCTTACTGTCTACTCGCCAGTGTAACCTACAACATTATCCCAATTTGATATGCTGTTTCAATGTATTCGCTCCCATATCAGCTAAAAATAGATTGTCATCATATCATGGAGAAATGGCACATGGCTACCAGCTGTTTTTACCATGTAGCATTAGTTATTACTTCTCAACAAAATACATTTTGGGGGGGATTCTACACTGAACAAAAATATAAACGCAACATGTAAAATGTTGGTCCCGTGTTTCATGAGCTCAAATAAAAGATCCCATAAATGTTACGTATGCACAAAAAGTATATTTCTCTCAAATGTTGTGCATAAATGTGTTTACATCCCTGTTAGTGAGCATTTATCTTTTGCCAAGATAATCCATCCACCTGACAGGTGTGCCATTTCAAGAAGCTGATTAAACAGCGTGATCATTACATATGTGCACCTTGTGCTGGGAACAATAAAAGGCCACTCTGAAATGTGCAGTTTTGTCACACAACACAATGCCATTGATGTCTCAAGTTGAGGGAGCATGCAATTGGCATGCTGACTGCAGGAATGTCCACCAGAGCTGTTGCCAGAAATTGAATGTTGTGTGGGCGAGTGGTTTGCTGATGTCAATGTTGTGAACAGAGTGCCCCACAGTGGCGGTGGGGTTATGGTATTGGCAGGAATAAGCTACGTACAACGTACACAATAGCATTTTATTGATGGCAATTTTAACGCACAGAGATACTGTGAAGAGATTCTGAGGCCCATTGTCTTAGCATTCATCCCCCACCATCACCTCATGTTTCAGCATGATAATGCATGGCCCCATGTCGCAAGGATCTGTACACCATTCCTGAAAGCTGAAAATGTCCCAGTTCTTCCATATCCTGCATACTCACCAGACATGTCACACATTGAGCATGTCTGGGATGCTCTGGCTCAATGTATGACAGAGTGTTCCAGTTCCCGCCAATATCCAGCAACTTCGCACAGACATTGAAGATGAGTGGGACAACATTCCACAATCAACGGCCTGATCAACTCTGTGCTAAGGAGAAGTGTCTGCATGAGGCAAATGGTGGTCACACCAGATACTGACTGGGTTTATGATCCATGCCCCTACTTTTTGGGGGGGTTATCTGTGACCAACATATGCATATCTGTATTCCCAGTAATGTGAAATCCATAGATTAGGGCCTAATTAATATATTTAAATTGACTGATTTCCTTATATAAAGTGTAACTCAGTAAAATCTTTGAAATTGTTGGATGTTGCGTTTATATTTTTGTTCAGTATAAAAAGGCTACAATGTTGTTTGGTTTATTGTTTGAACAGTTGCTGAGATTATATTTGGTTATCAATGCAGAATATGCTACTTTGATGCATAGTTTCAGATCAGATCAAGGAACCAAGTGACAACACTGCCCCCACGGCTCCGCAAGGAATGATATGCCGCGTTTCAATTTTCAGCTAGCACAAAAGTATGTAGAATGCCAGAGCGTATTACAAGGAGCCGCCCCTTTTGTGACGAAAAATGACATTGCAACACTGTGCTACGTTCCGTATCACCTACCTTACAAAAATTGGCTCTGGCAAATTTGCTGCTAACTAAATAGTGTGCCACAAATTGTTTCCAGAAGTTTGCAAATATTTTCCAATAGTGTTGAATCTGCATTAAATAGAGTTTATTGCCACTAGTGAAAAAAGTTTGCCAGAAGCTGTTTCTGGTGAACACATGAGTTCCAAGACCAGTAACAGTTGACGACCAATCAGGAGGACTAGATGATCAGGAGGACTAGACTAAATGGAAAACAAGCTATCTAGCTAGCTACCTATTAAAGTTGTCCGATGAGTGTCAAATCAAATGTTATTTGTCACATGCGCCGAATACAACAGGTGTAGACCTTCAGTGAAATGTTTACTTACAAGCCCTTAACCAACAATGTCGTTTAAAGAAAAATAAGTGTTAAGTAAAATATAGACAAGAAAAAAATTTAAATAACAAATAATTTGGCGAAAGGGGGATACCTAGTCAGTTGTACAACTGAACGCATTCAACTGAAATGTGTCTTTCGCATTAAAACCAACCCCTCTGAATCAGAGAGATGCGGAGGGCGCCAAAGATGACATCCATGTCTTTGGCGCCCAGGGAACAGTGGGCTAACTGCCTTGCTCAGGGGCAGAATGACAGATTTGTACTTTGTCAGGTCAGGGATTCGATCCAGCAAACTTTCGGTTACTGGCCAAATGCTCTAACCACTAGGCATAGAGCAGCAGTAAAATAACAGCAGCGAGGCTACAGTATATACAGGGGGTACCGGTATAGAGTCAATGTGACTTTAGAGTCAATGTATTTTTTTGAGGATCTTAGGACCCATGCCAATTGTTTTCAGTCTCCTGAAGGGGAATAGGCTTTGTCGTGCCCTCTTCATGATTGTCTTGGTGTGTTTGGACCATGATAGTTTGTTGGTGATGTGGACACCAAGGAACTTGAAGCTCTCAACCTGCTCCACTACAGCCCTGTCGATTAGAATGGGGGCATGTTCGGTCCTCCTTTTCCTGTAGTACACAATCATCTCCTTTGTCTTGATCACGTTGAAGGAGAGGTTGTTATCCTGGCACTACACTGCTAGGTCTCTGACCTCCTCCCTATAGGCTCATCGTTGTCGGTGATCAGGCCTACCACTGTTGTGTCGTCTGCAAACTTAATGATGGTGTTGGAGTCCTGCCTGGCCATGCAGTCATGAGTGAACAGGGAGTACAGGAGGGTACTGAGCACGCACTATGGTGTTGAACGCTGAGCTGTAGTCATTGAATAGCATTCTCATGTAGATGTTCCTTTTGCCCAGGTGGGAAAGGGCAGTGTGAAGTGCAATAGAGATCATCTGTGGATCTGTTGGTGTGGTATGCAAACTGGAGTGGGTCTAGGGTTTCTGGGATAATGGTGTTGATGTGAGCCATGACCAGCCTTTCAAAGCACTTCATGGCTACAGACGTGAGTGCTATGGGGCGGTAGTCATTTCGGCAGGTTACCTTAGAGTTCTTGGCCACAGGGACTATGGTGGTCTGCTTGAAACATGTTGGTATTACAGACTCAGTCAGGGACAGGTTGAAAATGTCAGTGAAGTCACTTGCCAGTTGGTCAGCGCATGCTTGGAGTACATGTCCTGGTAATCCGTCTGGCCCTGTGGCCTTGTGAATGTTGACCTGTTTAAAGGTCTAACTCACATCAGCTCCGGAGAGAGTGATCACACAGTCGTCCGGAACAGCTGATGCTCTCATGTATGCTTCAGTGTTGCTTGCTTCGAAAAGCGAGCATTGAAGTAATTTAGCTCGTCTGGTAGGATCATGTCAATGGGCAGCTCGCGGCTGTGCTTCCCTTTGTAATCTGTAATAGTTTGCAAGCCCTGCCACATCCGATGAGCGTCGGAGCCAGTGTAGTACGATTCGAGGCTCATAGCATAGGGTCTGAATACTTATGTAAATAAGATATTTCCTTTTTTTTATATTTAATACATTTGCTAAAAATTCTAAAAACCTGTTTTTCGCTTTGTCGTTATGGGTATTCTGTGTAGATTGATGAGGATTTTTTTTTAATCCATTTTAGAATAAGGCCGTAACGTAACAAAATGTGGAAAAAATTGTAAATATACAACAATAAACAAATATAATGCTAATATTACATCATTCTCATAAATGTAGCCCTTACATTCATTATTTGTAACAATTAGATATTTCATTGCTTTAAACTAGTAGCTAGCGCATCTCGATCCTGTATTGTCCCTTCTCTCTTTCTAGAAGCAATCAGTTACAACTAAAAAAGACAGATTGAGGCCTTCAATCAAACTGAAGACAGAGAAATATGTGTGCACCATGTCAAGGCTTCTTGCATGGATGGCTTTGAGATTTCAGTTAATAATAATTCATTTTGGAAAAATAATAGGAATTGCCATATTAAGCATAACTAAATGTTATGTTGCTTTTCTTCCACCCAAGCCTTAAAAACCTGAGCAAGGAAGAAGAGACAACTAGTAGACAACTGTCTCTTAATAAGGAAGTTCCAGGCTAGATTGAATATCATAATTAGTTGATTAGTTTGAATCAATTGCTTTGAGACTTGGCTGGAGAAACATTTTGTATACTGTGGCTCTCTAGGAACAGTTGGCCACACATTTAAAGGTAGATTTTGTAGGCTTAAGTCCCAGTTTATGCTAGCTACATTGTTTGTTTATATAGCATTTATGCAAGACAGAAACATTGTTTCCTTGCTGAAAAATATATAGAATGACAGTTCTAGTTAGAAGCATAGCAACATCAAGGCAACTTTGTAACAGCTGACCTCGTTTTTCAAAAGCCAAACCCGCCCATTAGCTGCTGAGTCTACCTTTCAAGATGCCAAAATATAAAATGTTTTCAGTAATTGTTTTCAGTATCCTAATTTTGTTTTAGTTTGGTGTTTTCTGATTGGTTGAAAGCTATTTCTCAGTTATCACTTGGCTCATGTAAATTCTGTAGTTGCCCCTTTAAACATAGTAAGGTCAACATACCCATAGTGTTCACATTTCTCTCATGTTAATGTTGTAGCTACATAAAAATATTAAATAAACAATTTATTTTGGAAATATCCAGTCTTTGTTCTTTTCTTCATTAGCATGCAGACGATTTCAAGTTGTATTTGATTTATTTTTATCTGTTAAGACATTGAATACATGTTGTCTAGTATATTTAGTACATATGTTCATATGTTTAGTTCTCTGTGAGAAGCATGTTCATTTAAAGTGATATGTGGTTGGTATATGTAGATACAACATTTCAATGTTGTTAACACACAGTAACCAAAAACCTGATCTAATTTGCATATTCATATTGAGTTTGCATCAAATTTGCAGCAAACAGTAGAATGTTTGCCACAAGTTTCCCAGAATTGGTTGCCAGAAGTTCACAAGTCGCCGTAAATTTGCTGCAACAGTTTACCACACAATTAACTGCATGTGAAAATATGAGCTGGCCCAAAGGTTTGCCACAACAGTTTGCCAGAAGCCAGTTTTTTCGGTAAGGGCTGCCTCTGTAGAGTGTGTAGACCCCTTTACAGAACATGGAGAAAAAGATGTGTGCTAATGGGGTAATGCGCATTCAGCAGCCATTTTTGGGGCCAGAACACAACACACTGCACATAACTGGTACCTCTCAGAGCCGTGGTCCACCACGTTCATGTCGCCGGGGGAGACGCGGAACTCGCTGATCCTGATCCTCTCATCAAAGCCAATCTCCACGGAGTAGTATACGTACAGCTTCCTGTTGTACTTGTAGTTGGGGTGAAAGGTCATGCCCAGGAAGCCCCTCTCGTCCCCCTCCCAGGGCGACGTCAGAACGGCCTTGGTGATGTTCAGGAACGGCTTCTCCAGCTTGGAGCGGTCGGGCAGGTACGTCCACACCAGACCCACCTACGATACAATAATAACTTTATTACGGAAATTCTTTTTTGTGAGGCCAACCTACACATACAACAAAATACACAAAATCAATTCACTATAGGGCGGTTTCGAGGACGCAGATGAAACTTTTCTCCATTGAGCTTAATTTTGAGGCCAGGTCAGGACTTGTCTTAATCTGTGTCTGTATGGGAAACTGCCCCTAATATACCACAAGGCAATACAAAAACTGTTAAAGGAAAGTGAGCACACACACCTGCTCTGCTATAAAGAAGCGGTGTGTTCCGTCGTTAGCGTAAACCATGGCCAGGGGGTTCCGCAGGCCATTGGCTATTTCCTCCAGGCAGAGCTGCAGGCAACCCTCGGGGTCGGCCCGGACCCGGCCCAAGTTCTGTGTCAGCTGTTCGTTGCTGAGGAAGTGTGTACAACCGTTTTTTAATTGAATCAATTAAACTGTACAGTCAATAAGAATCCCATAAAAATGTTGAACATTTGCCCTACCACACCCCCAATTCCAAGCAAACCCTTGGAAGCCCCACCTGAGAAGGTGTGGGTAACAGTAGTCTGGATCCTCCAGCTCCAGGTGCTGGCAGAAGCGGTCCTGGTCCGGCTCGGCTTCTGCTAGCTGCGGGTCGTCGGAGAGCAAGGTAATGGTGGAACGGCATTTGAGCCAGAACTGTGAACAGTAGTCAGGGCAGAGGCCAGGGAGGGTTCTGATAGGGGTGCTGGGGTCCTCAGCATCAAAGAGGTGAGCTGCATATGGAGAGCATTCCTGAAGGAGGGGAAAAAGAAGGGGAATGGGGAAGGTGGAGAAAATGGAGAAGTGAGAAGGGAGTCAGGGACCAACCAAACTCTTTCATTTGGGCAGCCCCCCTGTCATCTTAGGCATTTTGCCTGGTTCTGTGAAGCACGTCCACTTTCGATTTGAGGAGATACGCTTGTTATGACAACATGCATCTTATCAGTTTAAGCTTATTTCTCTCAAATTTTGTGCACAAATTTGTTTACATCCCTGTTAGTGAGCATTTCTCCTTTGCCAAGATATTCCATCCACCTGACAGGTGTGGCATATCAAGAAGCTGATTAAATAGCATGATCATTACACAGGCGCATCTTGTGCTGGGGACAATAAAAGGCCACTCTAAAATGTGCAGTTTTGTCACACAACACAATGCCACAGATGTCTCATGTTTTGAGGGAGCATGCAATTGGCATGCTTACTGCAGGAATGTCCACCAGGGCTGTTGCCAGAGATTTTTTTTGGTAATTTCTCTACCATAAGCCATCTCCAACGTTGTTTTATAGAATTTGAATTGATATTTTTGTTCAGTGTTGATAGATAGTGTGGCATGGGTGACAGCACTTCAAAAAATGTACTATAGCCTTAACATCTACTGTTATGTTTTTGTAAAAAAAAAATAAAAAAAAAATACTCAGATTAAAACGGAATGATTTTCAACACTCCCAAGTCCCAACTTTGGCAGACAAGTTTCAAATTCTCGCTGAAGTTTCTACCCACAAGCATAAACTAGCTAGCTGGGAAGGGCTCATCCGGATGATTGACAACTGACCGAACCGAATTTGTTTGTCTCCACTTGACTCTCGCTGCTCCACAAACCTCATCAATTTGGACAATAATCATACATTTTGGCACCAGGCATGTCCGTAAATCCTCTCCCCAGTTGTATAGTTAATCTCATGCTATTCTACACATTTTGCCAATAACTATTTTCCTGTAAAAAAAAAAATCATGGCTTATGAAGTGTTCATATGCTATCTGGGAGGCCTCGGGGACCCCAACAAAGCTTTGGGTTGGGGGTCCCAAAGCCCGTGAGCCCCCCCCCCCACCTTGTGGGTGTGTGTGCCAGGCTATGCCAGTGCCTAAATACGAAAGTCAGATCAGACCATTTTATTTGTAATTAGATTATCTTTCTTTGGGTGAAAGTGCTGCTATATAACAAGAATATGCCTCTACAAACATGCCGGGACTTGCTAAGAACAGATGGATGATGTAATTCTGAAAACAACCAAGTAACGACCTTTAACCGCGCTTTGCTTACCTGGCAGAGAAGGTCCTGCACATACCCAGCACAGCTGGCATATCCATAATAGTCGAAATTGTCCATGATCTTATAGAATTTCGCCATCAATTCCGTGTCCTTGGCAGAGTCACAGCATCCGAAGTTCCTGTACGTTGCGCAGAACTGGAGGTCATCTTGAGGCTTGAAGGGGGGCTTGAAATCCAAGCATTGTGGGTGTAAGAACACAGATGCTACACAAAATGCCAACAAATATAAGCGAATGATCGGTGAGTGCCAAACACCGCCGAGTAAATCACAACAATACAACATTCTGACGTTACTTCAGGTCACCCGGTGCCCCACTCGAACCTCATGGATCAGAAATGTATGCAAACTAGAAAAAAACGAGTCTCCCTTCGGTTCTACAGTCCCGTAGACGCCTTGTATGTGTTTGAGAGAGAGCGATCGGTTCACTTCACTTTGCTCTATATCTTTAATAATCAACTTTCGACGGAATGCAGTCCATTTCATTTGTTATTCCACCGCGCAAGACAGTACGTCGTCTCCGTCTCTTTGAAGCCTATATATAGGCTAGTTTATAGTTCTCGTGCTACCCGTCCCGGCCCCGTCTTAAGAAATGCAGCAGAGTATTTTTCTGTCTGTTTCCTCCGTTTTGTAAGTGCGCTTGATCGCAGACGTAACTCATCTTTGCTCCACTATTACTATTCATATCCCCTATCTGCCTTGATACCCGCACAAAACACAACAATAGGAGAGGAAGTCATGGTAACAGTCCTGTCTGAGACAGTTGTGTTTTCAGACAGGCATCAAAACATTGAGAAAAGGCCTAACGCAATAAACAGAAGACAAATCCACCGGAGGTATTCCACTTCTGTGGATGACATCAATTGGTGTCTGTTCTTAGGATATGCTAAATATGACTTTTGTGACTGTCAGTCAATTAACTCATGCTTGTGTTATTCTAATAATACAATCACTCATTTAGATATGTTAATACAGTATTAATATAGCTAAATTAGATAATGTATTATTATGTTCCACATGAATGCAATTTCTAATTCCACACCAATAATTGTATTTCTTTGATAGAACCATTTCGTTCTAGCATTTATTTATTTTTGGTCCGGATATTCTCAAGATTATTTTTCAGAATTTCGCATCGTATGCATGAAGAGGTTTTGCAACAATGTAGCCTATACTGTTTCATGGTGGAATAAAACATTTATGCAACTGCCTTGGTGCAACATCATTGCAGTTTTTGGTACAATGTTGTCTTTGCCACTAGATGGCAACCTGTTCACACAATATTCTTGAAATATTGTTTTGGTACAAGGTCCCAACATGGCCCCACAACTTGTTGAACTTAAGTAAACGATCAACAACTTTCACATAATTGTATCATTATTTTATTATTGATCATAATATTTATGGTCAGCTACTAACCTCTTAAATGTAGGAACTAAATGTAATCTAAAATGTAATCTACATAATCCTCTAAGGTAATTCTTTATCACGGGGGCCATACAAAATAACTAGTAATGCTGCATACTCCAATAAAAGTTAAAATCTCACCTTTCTTGTAAAACGTTTTATAAATTGCTGAGGTGTAGTCACTTTTGAGGACACAAGCTCAAGTACACAGTACAAATATGATACAAATATGTAAAAAAAGGAAAAAGCTTTTTTGCTTTAAAATCAATGTCGTAGGCCTATAGTTCTCAGTGGTCTCTCCCCCCTACAACTCCTGACAGTCAACTCTTGTGGTAATTTAAGTTGGGGTGAATGAGGAAGAATATATGCATATATGCATAATAACTATGCATCAAACTCCCAGGCAAATAATGAGAAGACACATAATCTGTATCTACAGCCATAGCTAATAATTGTTCTACAATATACTATTTGTATTTGTTAATTAGACTCCCATTTGTCACATTCCATAACATATTCCCATACAGTATCATGCAAAGTTAGGCATAGGCTACTCTGTTATAACTCTATTATTAGCCAGTAGCCTAAAGAGTATTTCAATTGTTTTTTTTTATTATCCAGAAAAATGATGGGCAATAGGCCTTTTTACGACCACACGCACTTCAGTTTACTTTGTGAAACTCCAATTGGAGATGTTCGCGTCATGAAATCTGCCAGCTGGCCCTTTAAGAAGACTGAACAGTGGAGTCAAAGTACAAGGCTCTACTTTTATCTACCTGCTCCAACTACTACGTTACTGGTTTCTACTAGTCCCTGATTGGTCGCCCGAACAAATCGTATTGCGTTGGTTGCGTCAAGCTTGAAGCTGACAGGGTGATGAGGTCAGAGGGCGAATTCAACGAAGTCTGATTCCAGCCTTGCTACCTTGATTGAGGACATCATTTGATCAGAATTCTATCACTTTAGTGCATGTCGGTCTTGCTTGTAAAGGAGGAATTGCTTTATGAGCTCGTCTGCGCTTGTTAGCGTAAACATGTCTGTCTTTTGAATGAATATTGCCGGGCTGAAAGCAAACCTGCGCTGTGGACACTAAAGCTCTGACATTGCGAGTGTATGCAGTGCTTGCTGAGGATCAGCGAGGCTGTGGGAGATCCTTTCAAGTCACTCGGTGAATCCGATGTCCAAAGAGAACCATTTCTCTCCCGGTCTGTCCGGTGCGTAAAAGCGGGCACGGTGTCTCTCCAAACTCCACTCTGAGAGCAGTTACCGGGAATGAAAACGAAAATATGTTTTTTTGCTGAATTTTACAAGGGGATTATCTACGGTACGGTTGCGTGCCTGCCTGCTTACTTGCCTGCCTATTTGGGTCACCTGCTTAGCTCCAACGCGTTTCTATTAGGCTACAAATTCCTGGCGTGTTGAAATCATCGTTATCCTTCCTTCATGTCGCATTTGAATAACTTCATCTATCATGGATTTTATTTTCTTTACAAAGTCAAGGTTTAGGCTCGGTTAGACATCCTATAGATTCGGACACTGTAGAGTGCAATCGAACCCACGTAGCAGCGCAACACCAGGAGGGGAACATGGACAGAAATGCCCCAGACGGACTGTTGCTGGATGACTTGAGCAAACTCACGGACGAGGAGCTCTCTAGGTTCGGAAAATGTGAGCTCATCAGGAGGCTACGGAGAACGGAGAACGAGAAAATGAACTTAATGGTGGAGCACGGGAACATGATGAAAGACGTGAACAGGAGACTACAGGTCCACCTTCACGAGATCCGCAGCCTCAAGGAGATCAACCAGAAGCTACAGGACGACAACCACGAGCTCCGGGAGCTCTGCTGTTTCCTGGACGACGACAGGCAGAAGGGCAAGAAGCTGTCTCGGGAGTGGCAACACTTCGGCCGCTACACTGCCGGATCGATGTGGAAGGATGTCGGGGTGTACCATCAGAAGCTGAAGGATCTGGAAGCCAACCAGGACTCTGTGATGCGGGACAACCTGGAACTGAAGGAGATCATTCTGATGTTGGAGGAGGAGAGGAACGGAGCCGGGTCACGGAGCTCTATAGACTCCCAGTCCAGCCTGACCAACCTGAACGGGGGTACCAGAACCATTAGGGACGTCGGGGACGGGAGTAGTACCTCCAGCACCGGCAGTGCTGGTAGTCCTGACCACAACCACATACACAAGCCGGCCGAGGGGAAGATAGCATCCCTGCGGAGGTCTATGGACGACCTGTCGCCGGTGTCACACATCCACAGGAGCATCCCTAATGAACTGCATGGTGAGTCCACATAAAATCCTATGAATGATAGAATCTGTGTGGGTGAGTTTCACTACAGAGTTCCACAAGACCCCCAACTTGTGCAGTGCTCCTTATTATTGAAGATAATGGGAATCTTCATTTTATAGGCTACATCTTTAGTTTGATATATAGGACTCCAATGTGTGAATGGTTGGTAGGTGGCCTAGTGCTGTCCTTTTATGCAGATTTATTAAATGTATAGCCTACAGATATGAGCCATTCTGAAGTCTGCCCTAGCTGGCTGTGTGAGTAGAGAAAGTGAGTGATTAATATGCATATTGCCAAGAACACAAGTTACTTGTAAGTGTGTGATAGAATTGGTTTGAATTGAAGCCCTGCCCAAAAAAACATACATTAGGGTTACTTTTGCGTCTTGTAGGGCACTATATAGGGAGCCATCTGGGACACAACCTAGAATTATAGACAGATGCCCTTAACTCACACCTCTGACACCAGAGTGTTCCAGTGACATCATGATAAAAGCAGTCTTATCAGGAAGGAGTCAGGCCAGTTTGGAACATGCCCAGGTCATCATGACCTCCTGACCTGTTAATGGTCCACAAGAAGACATGGAGAGTCCGATAAGGACCTACCCGGAAACCAGACCGTCTTTAAAACAATGTCCCTCCCACCTTTGAATGCGGTCTGCATTTCAATCTAATTTGTGCACCCATAACCACACCTTGCACTGTATCTTATGTCATATCACAAGAGACTTATGTGCAACCTAATGTAAAATGTGACAAATGCTTATTTATTGGTTCATGGTCAGCTAGTATGCTATACATAAACACCTCCTTGGAAGGTGAACTAGGCCTTTCTGTCATGCCCTGTTACATAGTAATAACACGGTGGCTGACTGGGTTCAGAGGAAGTTTACATTACTGCTGCTGTTAGTGTTGAGTGGTAGATAAGAGATGTAGAGATATGTGGATGTGGGTATTTCCAGTGGGTTCCCCACCCTCACCCCTCTCCACACACCCTGACCACCAAGGTACAGTACTAGTCAAAAGTTCGGACACACCTACTCATTCAAGGGTTTTCTTTATTTTTACTATTTTCTACATTGTAGAATAATAGTGAAGACATCAGAACTATGAAATAACACCTATGGAATCATGTAGTAACCAAAAACAAATCAAAATATATTTAATATTTGAGATTCTTCAAAGTAGCCACCCTTTGCCTTGATGACAGCTTTGCACACTCTTGGCAATCTCTCAACCAGCTTCACCTGGAATGCTTTTCCAACAGTCTTGAAGGAGTTCCCACGTATGCTGAGCAATTGTTGGCTGCTTATCCTTCACTCTGAGGTCCAACTCATCCCAAACCATCTCAGTTAGGTGTGTTTTGGGTCATTGTCCTGTTGAAAAACAAATGATAGTCCCACTAAGCGCAAACCAATTGAGATGGCGTATTGCTGCAGAATGCTGTGGTAGCCATTCTGGTTAAGTGTGCCTTGAATTCTAAATAAATCACAGACAGTGTCACCAGCAAAGCACTCCCACACCATCACTCCTCCTCCTTCATGTTTCATGGTGGGAACCACACATGCGGAGATCATCCATTCACCTACTCTGCATCTCACAAAGACACAACGGTTGGAACCAAAAATCTATAATTTGCTCATCAGATCAAAGGACAGATTTCCACCAATTTAATGTCCATTGCTCGTGTTTCTTGGCCCAAGCAAATCTCTTCTTATTATTGGTGTCCTTGAGTAGTGGTTTCTTTGCAGCAAATTGACCATGAAGGCCTGATTCACACAGTCTCCTCTGAACAGTTGATGTTGAGATGTATCAGTTACTTGAACTATGTGAAGCATGTGTTTGTGAGGCTTGTAACTCTAATGAACTTATCCTCTACAGTAGAGGTAACTCTGGGTCTTCCTTTCTTGTGGCGGTCCTCATGAGAGCCAGTTCCATCATAGCGATTGATGATTTTTGCGACTGCACTTGAAGAAACTTAAACATTTTCGTGATTGACTGACCATGTCTTAAATTAATGATGGACTGTTGTTTCTCTTTGCTCTATTTGAGCTTTTTTTTTGCCATAATATGGACTTTGTCTTTTACCAAATAGGGCTATCTTCTGTATTCCACCCCTACCTTGTCACAACACAACTGATTGGCTCAAATGCATTAAGAAGGAAATAAATTCCCCAAATCAACTTTTAACAAGACACACCTGTTAATTGAAATGCATTCCAGGTGAAAACCTCAAGAAGCTGGTTGAGAGCATGCCAAGAGTGTGCAAAGCTGACATCAAGGCAAAGGGTGGCTACTTTGAAGAATCTTCAATATAAAATATATTTAGATTTGTTTAACACTTTTTTGGTTACTACATGATTTCATATAGAGTTGAAGTCAGAAGTTTACATACACCTTAGCAAAATACATTTAAACTCAGTATTTCACAATTCCTGACATTTAATCCTAGTAGAAATTCCATGTCTTAGGTCAGTTAGGATCACCACTTTATTTTAAGAATGTGAAATGTCAGAATAATAGTAGAGAGAATGATTTATTTCAGCTTTTATTTCTTTCATCACATTCCCAGTGGGTCAGAAATGTACATACATTCAATTAGTATTAGTAATTGTTTAACTTGGGTCAAATGTTTTAGGTAGCCTTCCACAAGCTTCCCACAATACGTTGGGTGAATTTTGGCCTATTCCTCCTGACAGAGCTGGTGTAACTGAGTCAGGTTTGTAGTCCTCCTTTGCTCGCACACGCTTTTTCAGTTCTGCCAACAAATTTTCCATTGAATTGAGGTCAGGGCTTTGTGATGGCCACTCAAATACCTTGACTTTGTAGTCCTTAAGCCATTTTGCCACAACTTTGGAAGTATGCTTGGGGTCATTGTCCATTTGGAAGACCCATTTGCGACCAAGCTTTAACTTCCTGACAGATGTCTTCAGATGTTGCTTCAATATATTCACATAATTGTCGTTCCTCATGATGCCATCTATTTTGTGAAGTGCACCAGTCCCTCCTGCAGCAAAGCACCCCCACAACATGATGCTGCCACCCCCGTGCTTCACGGTTGGGATGGTGTTCTTCGGCTTGCAAGCCTCACCCTTTTTCCTCCAAACATAGCAATGGTCATTATGGCCAAACAGTTCTATTTTTGTTTCATCAGACCAGAGGACATTTCTCCAAAAAGTATGATCTTTGTCCCCATGTGCAGTTGCAAACCGTAGTCTGGCTTTTTTATGGCGGTTTTGGAGCAGTGGCTTCTTCCTTGCTGAGTGGCCTTTCAGGTTATGTCAATATAGTACTCGTTTTTACTGTGGCTATAGATACTTTTGTACCTGTTTCCTCCAGCATCTTCACAAGGTCCTTTGCTGTTGTTCTGGGATTAATTTGCACTTTTCGCACCAAAGTACGTTCATCTCTAGGAGACAGAACGCGTCTCCTTCCTGAGCGGTATGACGACTGCGTGGTCCCATGGTGTTATACTTGCGTACTATTGTTTGTACAGATGAACGTGGTATCTTCAGGTGTTTTGAAATTGCTCCCAAGGATGAACCAGCCTTGTGGAGGTCTACAATTCTTTTTCAGAGGTCTTGGCTGATTTCTTTAGATTTTCCCATGATGTCAAGCAAAGAGGCACTGAGTTTGAAGGTAGGCCTTGAAATACATCCACAGGTACACCTCCAATTGACTCAAGTTATGTTAATTAGCCTATCAGAAACTTCTAAAGCCATGACATCGTTTTCTGGAATTTTCCAAGCTGTTTAAAGGCACAGTCAACTTAGTGTATGTAAACTTCTGACCCACTGGAATTGTGATACAGTGAATTATAATTACAATTGTTGGAAAAATTACTTGTGTCATGCACAAAGTAGATGTCCTTACCGACTTACCAAAACAAGAATTTCTTGTTTACAAGAAATTTGTGAAGTGGTTGAAAAATTAGTTTTAATGACTCCAACCTGTTAACTTCCGACTTAAACTGTATGTTATTTCATAGATTTGATGTCCTCCCTATTATTCTACAACGTAGAAAATAGTAAAAAATAAAGAAAAACCCTTGAATGAGTAGGTGTGTCCAAACTTTTGAATGGTACTGTATATCTGTTTCTTCACAAAAGTTGTGCACTGGGCCTTTACAATGTCTCTATTAGCAACCAATATAGCCGTCTGCAGCGCGGGCAATTTCTTTCTTCTTCAGCATCGCCACCTCTTTCAAATCAAAACAGAGCCCACACTGCAAAGGGGTTACTCTTCTCCATGTGACCTACTTGTTGTGTGTATGTACTGACATGTATGTGCAACTGATAGATGCACACTACATGTTCATGTTTTTAAATGTAAATTGTAAAGTCTTTCGTCTGTAATTTCTTTTTTGTTATATGTCAGACCCCAGTATGACTAGCTGTCGCCATTGGCGTCAGCTAATGGGGATCCTAATAAATTTGACTCAACACCGAGCTGCCTGTAAGCTACTGTAAAATTACTACTGTCAAATTCACAGTTTTTTATAAAAAAAAAACGTGAATTTGACAGTAGCTTTCAGTCAAATTCTGTATTTCATATTACAGTACACTGACTGTAATATACATACATTATCAAAGCAAGTACTGTGTAATGACACCCAGTACCACACCGTAAAATGTATTATATTATACTGTAAAAAAAAAAATTGCTACCGTAACTGAATAATTGAATGATTGAATAAATGGATGAATTATTTCATTTTCATAATTTCCAATCTGTCCCCTACACAAATTATGGGGCACTATAACAATTTATGAGTTAAGTTGGTACAGCGTTCTCACTCACAGGTGCAACAAATATAGCCTCTTACAAGGTACGCCTCCAAATATGTTAATGAGCAAGAACCAACAATACCATGCACCCACAATTCTTTCCACGCCCACAACATTTTCCCACAATGCACCATCATTTACAGTATGCAGCAGGAAAACGTTTGAGTATTTTACTGTTGATAATACCCCAAATTAGCGTATAATTTACAGTTTTCTGTTACAGTGCACTGATTGAGCTCTGCAAACTGTCCATGTGTTGACATGTTAAGTAGGACCGACGCCAGGCCTCATAGTAGTCAAACTTTATTCAACTTTTAGACAAGCTATGTTTAACTTCCTAGAAATCTAGCTGTGTTGAAAAGTTGATGGGACCCAGTCTGCTAATGGATCCTCCCTATAAACCAAGTCTTTATCTTATCTTAGATATGCACTTATCACTATCCACTGCTCTCCACTCACTCCTCCTAAACTAGCTCTATCCTATCTTTCCACTACTCCCTACTCCCTCAACCCCCCTTTTCACCAGATGATACACTCTGTGGACCATATGCTACTCTTACAGTAAGGACAGTTGGCTGGACAATACATCACATCAAATCAGCTACAGTCCAGACTGTCTCGTCAATACAGCTACAGTACAGACCGTCTTGTCAATACAGCTACAGTCCAGACCGTCTTGTCAATACAGCTACAGTCCAGACCACCTCGTCAATACAGCTACAGTCCAGACCGTCTTGTCAATACAGCTATAGTACAGACCGTCTCGTCAATACAGCTACAGTCCAGACCGTCTCGTCAATACAGCTACAGTCCAGACCACCTCGTCAATAGATCTACAGTCCAGACCATCTCGTCAATACAGCTACAGTACAGACCACCTCGTCAATACAGCTACAGTCCAGACCACCTCGTCAATAGATCTACAGTCCAGACCACCTCGTCAATACAGGTACAGTCCAGACCGTCTCGTCAATACAGCTACAGTCCAGACCACCTCGTCAATAGATCTACAGTCCAGACCATCTCGTCAATACAGCTACAGTCCAGACCGTCTCGTCAATACAGCTACAGTCCAGACCACCTCGTCAATAGATCTACAGTCCAGACCACCTCGTCAATACAGCTACAGTCCAGACCGTCTCGTCAATACAGCTACAGTCCAGACTGTCTCGTCAATACAGCTACAGTACAGACCTTCTCAATAAATTAATCAAATGTATTTATAAAGCACTTCTTACATCAGCTGATGTCACAGAGTGCTGTACAGAAACCTAGCCTAAAACCCCAAACAGCAAGCAATGCAGGTGTAAAAGCACGGTGGTTAGGAAAAACTCCCTAGAAAGGCCAAAACCTAGGAAGAACCCTAGAGAGGAACCAGGCTGTGAGGGGTGGCCAGTCCTCTTCTGGCTGTGCCGGGTGCAGATTATAACAGAACATGGCAAGATTTTAAAATGCTCATAGAACAGGAAGAACAGTTGAAACTGGAGAAGCAGCACAGCCAGGTGGACTTGGGACATCAAGGAGTCATCAGCCCAGGTAGGCCTTGAGGAATGGTCCTAATGCTCAGGTCCTGAGAGAGAGAGAGATAGAGAGAGAGAGAGAGGCTGGCTGTTGTATTCTGGTTGGTTCATTGTCACAGTGTCACAACGGGTGTAGACTAACAGTGAAATGCTATCCCCACCAAGGCTAATGTTTCTCCTCCAGCATTCTCTCATCTGTGTGCGATGCAGTGGTCATGGTGGGATCAATCAAAGAGTTATAGCAAGTTTATTGGTTCCTTCTGCTCTCTGGCCTATTAAATCACCCGCTGAAGCTGAGGGGAACGAGGTGGCACAGTGTCGCTGTCAGTTTTACCCCCTGCTTTTATTTACTAGCCGGGACATGTGGGAGGGCTGTCAGTCACAGTTTTAGACTCTCTCTCTGTGTGTGTGTATGTGTGTGTGTGTGTGTGTGTGTGTATGTGTGTGTGTGTGTGTTGAGGGATATGTATGGTGAGAGATCCCACTTGTTGAGATTAGTCCGACTGTAAATTCAGAGGATTCATTCCAGCTCTGCCTCAGAGGAAAAGGCTTGGGCGGCGGGCACTCTCTCTCACAGCAGTGTGTGTGATATACACTCCTCTCATCTTAAAAGTGGCACTCGGCCCTCTTACAGTTACAGTGTGTATGTGTGTGTGTGATATACACTCACTGGCCAGTTTTCCTCTTTACCCTACAGACAGTGAGTCATGTGGCCATGGCTTGCTGTATAAAGCAGACAGACAGGCATCGAGACATTCAGTTACTGTTCGATTGAACGCTAGGATGGGCAAAACGAATGACCTAAGCGACTTTGAGTGTGGAGTGATCGTCGGTGCCAGGCGGGTCGGATCCAGTATGTCAGAAACGACTGCCCTGTTTAGGTTTTACAGAGAATGGTGCGACAAACAAAAAACATCCAGTCAGCGGCAGTCCTGTGAGCTAAAACAGCTGGTTGATGAGAGGTCAAAGAAGAATGGCAAGAATGGTGCAAGCTAACAGGCGGGCCACAAACAGGCAATTAACGCCGCAGTACAACAGTGGTGTGCAGAGAGGCAATTTGGAACACACAACTCATCGGTCCTTGTCACGGATGGGCTATTGCAGCAGACGACCACACCGGGTTCCACTCCTATCAGCTAAAAACAACAAGAAGAGGCTAAAGTGGGAAGGCAATCACCAACACTGGACAATTGAGGAGTGGAAAAAGATTGCCTGGAACATGACAGTGAGTTCAGTTGACTTGACCGGCCTGGTCAGTCCCAAGACCTCAACCCAATAGAACATGTTTGGGATGAGATGGAACGGGCTGTTCACAGCATGAATGTACTGCTGTCCAATCTACAGCAACTGCTTGATGCCGTCGCGTCAGCCTGGACCATCATCCCTGTGGAACGTGTACGACACCCTGCAGAATTCAGGCCTGTTCTATCTCCAAGGTGGCACGCCGTGTGTGTGCTTGTGTGTGACTACATCTTATATACAACCTACTGTACACCACTAAGGTGCTAGTCAATCAGCAAGGACACAGCTTTATGTTTATTTATGACTAAAATACATCACTGGACTAAAAGCTTACAGTAGTTCTCATGAGACTAAACAGGGTTCTCTCTGAAAAGGGTTCTCTCTCCCTCCATCTTGCTTTTTTTGTTGTCTCATCTACAGTATGGGAATTGCAATGACTTCACTCTTTTGTTCTATCGTTCTAAAGATTTCCCGCTCACTTATGTACTTTAGAAGTTGTTTTAATAATTTTATAATGATTATCAGGAATAATAAACTTGTCCATAACAAGAATGCCTTTCAGGAAAGGGTTTGGTCATAACGGATAACTGGCTAAATATTTTCCCCTTCTCTGTTCGCTTCACACCGCTTTGAGGTGATTGTGTACATAGTTGGCAGTGCAGTGATAACTCTTATCTTGTTTGGAGAGAGGGGAGGTGAGGGGGAAGTTGACTTTGGCTGAGACACTCAGCAGGACAGTGGGGAGGTGTGGTGGGGCCCTGAAAGCACTGAGCTGGGCTGTGTCTGATTACTGTACCTCCGTTAGGGCAGAATCTTCAGTATTCAGTAATACTGCACCTCCATTAGGGCAGAATCATCAGTATTCAGTAATACTGTACCTCCATTAGGGCAGAATCATCAGAATTCAGTAATACAGTATCTCCAATAGGGCAGAATCATCAGTATTCAGTAATACTGTACCTCCATTAGGGCAGAATCATCAGTATTCAGTAATACTGTACTTTTAATGCACCTTGAGATATTTTTGGTGCATGGGTTCCGGTTGCTCTTAGGACTGTGGTGTGATTGGTTGGCTTTGCCTTTTGGTTTATTCCTCCTGTCTAACGGTCCTACTGGAACACTTGTGCTGTTAAGCTGTGCGCTCTGTGTTATGGCTCTGTGCGCTCTGTGTTATGGCTCTGTGTGCTCTGTGTTATGACTCTGTGTGCTCTGTGTTATGGCTCTGTGCGCTCTGTGTGCTCTGTGTTATGACTCTGTGTGCTCTGTATTATGGCTCTGTGTGCTCTGTATTACGGCTCTGTGTACTCTGTGTTATGGCTCTGTGTGCTCTGTATTATGGCTCTGTGTGCTCTGTGTTATGGATCTGTGTGCTCTGTATTATGGCTCTGTGTGCTCTGTGTTATGGCTCTGTGTGCTCTGTGTTATGGCTCTGTGTGCTCTGTGTTATGGCTGTGTGCTCTGTGTGCTCTGTGTTATGGCTCTGTGTGCTCTGTGTTATGGCTCTGTGTGCTCTGTATTATGGCTCTGTGTGCTCTGTATTATGGCTCTGTGTGCTCTGTGTTATAGCTCTGTGTGCTCTGTGTTATGGCTCTGTGTGCTCTGTGTTATGGCTCTGTGTGCTCTGTGTTATGGCTCTGTGTGCTCTGTGTTATGGATCTGTGTGCTCTGTGTTATGGCTCTGTGTAATGGCTCTGTGTGCTCTGTGTTATGGCTCTGTGTGCTCTGTGTTATGGCTCTGTGTGCTCTGTGTTATGGCTCTGTGTGCTCTGTGTTATGGCTCTGTGTGCTCTGTGTTATGGCTCGGTGTGTTCTGTGTTATGGCTCTGTGTGCTCTGTATTATGTGTGTGTTTGGTTTTGCCTTGTCTCGGGTCCTGGCTCACTTCCTGGATGATGTGTTTGATCAGGCAGTGTAGAGTCAGGCTTGGGGTTGTGTGTGAGGCTGTATGGGGCTGTGGAGGTTTTTGTTCAGCCATCTCTGTTGTGTTCAGCTTGTGTGCCCTGCTTCCCTGCTGCCCCCCTCCTCCCACTACCCCCCAAACTTTTATCAATGGGTCTCTTTCTTTCACTCACTCACTCACTCACTCACTCATTTACTCTCATTTATTCTCTGTCTCTCGCTCTCTTCCCCTGTTGCACTTGTTTGCCCTCCCTATCAAGCCCTCATTTCCCCTTTCAATTCAATTCAAGGGCTTTATTGGCATGGGAAACATATGTTAACATTGCCAAAGCAAGTGAACTAGATAATAAACAAAAGTGAAATAAACAATACAAATAGTAAACATTACACTCACAGAAGTTCCAAAATAATAAAGACATTTCAAATGTCATATCATGTGGAAAAGGAAAAATAAATAAACATAAATGGGTTATGGGTTATATTTACAATGGTGTTTGTTCTTCACTGGTTTACCTTGTGATGGTATTTACCCAATAGATATGGGAGTTTATCACAAATAGGTTTGTTTTCGAATTCTTTGTGAATCTGTGTAATCTGGGGGAAATATGTGTCTCTAATATGGTCATACATTTGGCAGGAGATTAGGAAGTGCAGCTCAGTTTCCACCTCATTTTGTGGGCAGTGTCTTCTCTTGAGAGCCAGGTCTGCCTACGGCGACCTTTTTTAATAGCAAGGCTAAACTCACTGAGTCTGTACATAATCAAAGCTTTCCTTAAGTTTGGGTCAGTCACAGTGGTCAGGTATTCTGCCACTGTGTACTCTCTGTTTAGGGACAAATAGCATTCTAGTTCCCTCCTCTGTTTTTTTGTTAATTCTTTGTGTCAAATAATTCTATTTTAGTTTTCTCATGATTTGGTTGGGTCTAATTGTGTTGCCCCCTCTCTTTCTCTTTCTCTCACTCCTCCTGTTGCACTTGTTGTCCTCCTCTGTCCAAACTCTGAAACCCCCTTTTCTCTGCCTGTTGCACTCTCACATTCTCCCCCCACTCTTTCTTTGGTTTCCATTAGTGTTGTCATGATACCAACATTGTACTAATGATATGATACCAAGCCAAGTATCACGAGTATGGGGGGGGTTATTTATACTCAATGCAACACATTGATTTTAACTTCACACTCTTCAGTGTATAATAGAATACTGCATAGAATGGCTGATTTGCTCATATTGTCAAAGGCCTACCTGTGATTTTGGCTGGAGGAATGGGAGTAAGGAATATACAGTACATGCATAATAATATGCAAGCCATTGTGGCAGTAAGGGGACATCCTGTCTTGGAGCTCTACAGACAATTCCTTCAATCTCATGGCTTGGTTTTTGCTCTGACATGCACTGTCAACTGTGGGACCTTATATAGACAGGTGTGTTTCCAAATCATGTCCAATCAATTGAATTTACCACAGGTGGACTCCAATCAAGTTGTAGTAACATCTCAAGGATGATCAATGGAAACAGGATGCACCTGAGATCGATTTCGAGTCTCATAGCAAAGGGTCTGAATACTTATGTAAATAAGGTATTTAAGTTTTTATTTGTAATACATTTGCAAATACAGTTGAAGTCGGAAGTTTACATACACTTAGGTTGGAGTCATTAAAACTTGTTTTTCAACCACTCCACAAATTTCTTGTAAACAAACTATAGTTTTGGCAAGTCGGTTAGGACATCTACTTTGTTCATGACACAAGTAATTCTTCCAACAATTGTTTACAGACCGATTATTTCACTTATAATTCACTGTATCACAATTCCAGTGGGTCAGAAGTTGACATACAAGTTGACTGTGCCTTTAAACAGCTTGGAGAATTCCAGAAAATTATGTCATGGCTTTAGAAGGAGGTCACCTGTGGATGTATTTCAAGGCCTACCTTCAAACTCAGTGCCTCTTTGCTTGACATCATGGGAAAATCAAAAGAAATCAGCCAAGACCTCAGAAAATAAATTGTAGACCTCCACAATTCTGGTTCATTTCATCCTTGGGAGCAATTTCCAAGCGCCTGAAGGTACCATGTTCATCTGTACAAACAATAGTACGCAAGTATGAACACCATGGGACCACGCAGCCGTCATACCGCTCAGGAAGGAGACGCGTTCTGTCTCTGTCTCCTAGAGAGAACGTACTTTGGTGCGAAAAGTGCAAATCAATCCCAGAACAACAGCAAAGGACCTTGTGAAGATGCTGGAGAAAATCGGTACAAAAGTATCTATATCCACAGTAAAACAAGTCCTATATCGACATAACCTTAAAGGCCGCTCAGCAAGGAAGAAGCCTCTGCTCCAAAACAGCCATAAAAAAGCCAGACTACGGTTTGCAACTGCACATGGTGACAACGATCGTACTTTTTGGAGAAATGTCCTCTGGTCTGATGAAACAAAAATAAAACTGTTTGGCCATAATGACCATCGTTATGTTTGGAGGAAAAGGGGGAGGCTTGCAAGCTGAAGAACACCATCCCAAGCCAAGGAACACCATCTGTGAAGCACAGGGGTGGCAGCATCATGTTGTGGGGGTGCTTTGCTGCAGGAGGGACTGGTGCACTTCACAAAATAGATGGCATCATGAGGATGGAAAATTATTTGGATATATTGAAGCAACCTCTCAAGACATCAGTCAGGAAGTTAAAGTTTGGTCGCAAATTGGTCTTCCAAATGGAGCATACTTCCAAAGTTGTGGCAAAATAGCTTAAGGACAACAAAGTCAAGGTATTGGAGTGGCCATCACAAAGCCCTGACCTCAATCCCATAGAAAATTTGTGGGCATAACTGAAAAAGCATGTGCGAGCAAGGAGGCCTACAAACCTGACTCAGTTACACCAGCTCTGTCAGGAGGAATGGGCCAAAATTCACCCAAGTTATTGTGGGAAGCTTGTGGAAAGCTACCTGAAACGTTTGATCCAAGTTAAACAATTTATAGGCAGTGCTACCAAATACTAATTGAGTGTATGTAAACCTCTGACCCACTGGGAATGTGATGATCCTAACTGACCAAAGACAGGGAATCTTTACTTGGATTAAATGTCAAGAATTGTGAAAAACTGAGTTTAACTCTTTAGGCATCATCAGCAGTGGTGACGGTTTTGGAGAGTCTGGCATTCCCAAAGTAAAATGCCTGCCACTCCGGCCCAGAAACTAGGATATGCACATAATTAGTACTATTGGATAGGAAACACTCTGACGTTTCTAAAACTGTTAATATAATGTCTATGAGTATAACAGAACTGATATAGCAGGCGAAAACCAGAGGAATTTCTGTCCAGATTTTTTTGTTGTTGTTGTGACATTTCCTCCGTTTGATAGGCTTCCTATTGAAATCCATGTATAATAGCTCCCAGATTGCAGTACCTATGGCTTCCACTAGATGTCAACAGTCTTTAGACAGTGTTTGAAGGCTTTATCATTGAACAGAACCGTACAGAAGAAGAAATGGTGAAGGGACCACGGATGTCAATAACATTCCTGGGCACGAGACTGTGGGCAAAGTTGATAGGTATAATTTGAACGTTTTCTCTTCACTGTACAACGGGCGACTCGATGGTGGATTTTCTGAACATAACGCGCCAACCAAACAGAGATTTATGGATATAATAAATGTATTTTTCTAAGAAAAGAACCATGGATTCTCTTGTCTGGACACTTGGGATGCCCTCAGCAGAAGTTCTTCGAAAGGTAAGTGATTTATTTTAGCTCTCATATGGGTTTTGTGTGACCCGCACTGGATATGAATTCATGCTAATGCATAAATATGAGAGGTGCTATCCTCAAACAATCAAATGTTGTGCTTTCGCCATCAAGCCTTTTTGAAATCTGACAACGCTGTGATATTGCCAAGAATCAGAGCTTTTGATGACTATGCAACACTTGTATATTGAAGAATGTTTAATAATTCAACTTCTGAATTTGGAGCCTTACATTTCACCGGGTAGCGCCCCAATGATCCATAAGTGGTTTTAAATGTACTTGGCTAAGGTGTATGTACACTTCCGACTTCCACTGTATTTCTAAAAACCTGTTATTGCTTTGTCGTTATGGGGTATTGTGTGTAGATTAGGATATGTTTTTATTTAATCCCCTTCAGAATAAGGCTGTAACCTAACAACGTGGAAATGTGGAAAAAATCAAGGGGTCTGAATACTTCCCGAAGGCACTGTAGTTTAGGCTTACATTAGGCCTATAGTAATGCTACATTTTGAAGACATCTCATGATTAGCAGACCCTTTTCATTTTTTCCTGTGCCAATCAAATGTGCCTGGACCTAATGTCAAGATACACGGTTGTTAGCTAGCTAGGTAACATGACTGAACATGTTTATTAACATTGCTTGCTCTGCACGCTGCTCCAATGTAACAAACAACAGAAGACTCATCAGGGTCTGCAATCCCCCTAGACATCACAGCTTGGCTGTGTCCTGTTTCTCCCTCCCAGGCCTGAGTGGTGACTGTCTCTCTCTGGCTGGCTGGGTTGGCGATGGAGAGAGCTTAAACCATGGCAAATCAAATCCTTTCTCATACATAATGTATTTGACCAAGGTTTAAAGGCAATCTGCACAATGCCAAGCTCAGGCCCCACCCTTGTGAACAACCAAGGTTACCTCTCTCTCGATAAGACTTTTTACAGTGGCTGTTATCAGTTGGCCAAGAGTTTGAATTTTAATCTAGGTAGCTTCAACTAACACATACCTGACATTGGTGACATTCTCTATAAAATGTCCTTCAGTAACACAGGAGACAGTTAGTCCTAGTATGTGTCTGTATGTTTGAATAAACACACCTGTGGTTTGAATTGATATCTTACACCATGTAGGTCACATCCTCATTAACTATACAGTAGCGTTATAGATTCACCAACTCACGTTATAATGATGGCTCAATGTGAGAAACCCGTCTCTCGCCTGCACAATGAGTTTAGTTAGGCTGAAACATTTGTGCATTATGACCACCTGTGGCAGATCAAAATAAATAAAATATCTGGGGGAAAATGAATAATCTAGATTATTTCTTGTTTGCAGAAATCTTATTAGGTATTTTTGAAAGAATGTCTTGACCTAAATGGGAGCATTAACCTTAAAGCTTGTACAGTCTATTCAAACATCCCATGGCCTACAGTATGTACTGTAATAGGAGAATGTGGCCTGGCTTGAACCCTCAACAGTAAATACTGTAGTCTTATGTTCTCCTATGAAACATGACACCATATGGCACTGTTAAGTCTTAGAATAAACAGTCTTTGGATTTATATAAAACATGTGGATGTCAATTTATGGGCCTCATCTATGCTGACGCTATTTATCCTAAATCTGATGTTGTTTTCCAGCCAAGTGATAATCATCATGATGTTGACAGTAGGGATGGTGCCAGGTTTCCTCCAGATGTGACACTTGGCATTCAGGCCAAAGAGTTCAATCTTGGTTTCATCAGACCAGATAATCTTGTTTTGGGGGCTTCCGAGTGGCGTTGTGGTCTAAGGCACTGCATCTCAGTGCTAGAGGCATCACTACAGACCCTGGTTTGATTCCAGGCTGTATCACAACCGGCAGTGATTGGGAGTCCCATAGGGCAGCGCACAATTGGCCCAGCGTCATCCGGGTTATAGTTTGGCCGGGGTAGGCCGTCATTGTAAATAATAATTTGCTCTTAACTGGCTTGCCTAGTTAAATAAAGGTTAATTAAATAAAATTAAAAAAAATATGTAAAAATGGTCTGAGAGTCTTTGGGTACCTTTTCAAACTCCAAGCGGGCTGTCATGTGCCTTTTACTGGGGAGTGGCTTCTGCTGGTCACTCTACCATAAAGTCCTGATTGGTGACCTCCCTGACCAAGACCCTTCTCCACTGATTGCTCTGTTTGGCCGGGCGGCCAGCTCTAGGAAGAGTCTTGGTGGTTCCAAACTTCTTCCATTTAAGAATGACGGAGGCCACGGTGTTCTTGGGGACCTTCAATGCTGCAGACATTTTTTGGTAACCTTCCCCATATCTGTGCCTCGACACTATCCTGTCTCGGAGCTCTACAGACAATTCCTATGACCTCATACCTTGGTTTTTGCTCTGACATGTACAGTCGTGGCCAAAAGTTTTGAGAATGACACAAATATTATTTTTCACAAAGTCTGCTGCCTCAGTTTGTATGATGGCAATTTGCATATACTCCAGAATGTCATGAAGAGTGATCAGATTAATTGCTATTAATTGCAAAGTCCCTCTTTGCCATGCAAATGAACTGAATCCCCCCACAACATTTCCACTGCATTTCAGCCCTGCCACAAAAGGTCCAGCTGACATCATGTCAGTTATTCTCTCGTTAACACAGGTGTTAGTGTTGACGCGGACAAGACTGGAGATCACTCTGTCATGCTGATTGAGTTCGAATAACAGACTGGAAGCTTCAAAAGGAGGGTGGTGCTTGGAATCATTGTGCTTCCTCTTTCAAACATGGTTACCTTCAAGGAAACACGTGCTGTCATCATTGCTTTGCACAAAAAGGGCTTCACAGGCAAGGATATTGCTGCCAGTAAGATTGCACCTAAATCAACCATTTATCGGAACATCAAGAACTTCAAGGAGAGCGGTTCTATCGTTGTGAAGAAGGTTTCAGGGCGCCCAAGAATGTCCAGTAAGCGGCAGGACCGTCTCCTAAAGTTCATTCAGCTGCGGGATCGGGGCACCACCAGTACAGAGCTTGCTCAGGAATGGCAGCAGGCAGGTGTGAGTGCATCTGCATGCACAGTGAGGCGAAGACTTTTGGAGGATGGCCTGGTGTCAAGAAGGGCAGCAAAGAAGACACTTCTCTCCAGGAAAAACATCAGGGACAGACTGATGTCATTTCAAGGATGATCAATGGAAACAGGATGCACCTGAGCTCAAATTCAAGTCTCACAGCAAAGGGCCAGAATATTTATGTAAATAAGGTATTTCTTATTTTTTTTTTTTTTTTTAAATTTGCCAAAATATAGAAAATCTGTTTTCACTTTATCATAATGGGGTATTGTGTGTAGATTGCTGAGGATAATAATCTTTTTTTAGAATAAGGCCTTAAAACCTCTCAGGGATTGCTGGGGCGCTAGCGGGCTGCTCCCGACACTACCAGGTGAAATGTAAGGCACCAAATTCAAAATCCAAAAGTTAAATTATGAAACATCCACCAATATACAAGTGTTCCATACTCATCAAAAGCTCTGTTTCTTGGCAATATCACAGCGTTGTCAGATTTCAAGCAGCACATTTGATTGTTTGAGGGTAGCACCTCACATATTTTTCCCATAGCCATGAATCGATTAGCCATCATGGCACACACATAACACATTTCACAGCGAAAACAAATCAATTACCTGTTGAAGAACTTCTGCTGAGGTCATCCTAAGTGTCCAACGAAGACAATCCATGGTTCTTTTGTTAGAAAAAGTAATGTATTTTATCCATAAATCCTCCATTTGGTTCGCGCGTTATAATCAGAAACGACAGCCTCCACTAGTCCATTGAAACGTGACGAGAACCGTTCATCTTATACCTATAAACTTGTCCAAGAACAATCAAACATAGTTTTAAATGTATCCTTAGGAACACTTTTACGTATATTTACTATTATAAATCAACCGGAATATAAACTGATCGATAAAGACGGTTAACGTAACAAAATGTGGAAAAAGTCAATGGGTCTGAATACTTTCCAAAAGGCACTGTGTGTGGATAGATTTTTTTTTTAAGTGTCTGTTTCTGTACATACAGTATTTAATTATTGGTTTCATTCTCCCGACTCACTTAGCCCACCGAGGGCACTTAGCGCCATAAATCATTCTGAAACCCACAACGATTAGGCTTAATGGGAAAGTCAATACACATCCAGACACAGCAATGAAATGAAAAGCTTTTCAAATATGTCACACTATCCAGCCAGCCAGTCTTGTGTCAAAACTGCTATAACAGCTGTGGCCCTCTTTTGTGTGTGTTTGTACGCACACACTATAGTGTGTGTCATCGTTTTACGACAGTCAAATTGTTCGTAAGTCATTGTGGAATGAATCGGCAGTTCTGACCTCTGTATTTCTCTCTGACTCTGTAACTCTGCGGCTCTGTTCATCTGGAAAGGCATGAACATTTCAATCAGGAGAGCATTCCAGAGAAAAGGCGTCTAGAAATGAGACCATCCAGACCCCCCAGCTAGCCAATCTGGGGACAGAGGGTCCTCAATCTGCCACTCCATTTGGGGTCGTATTGGGTTTTGGGTCCTGTTTCAACTTTCAGATAACGTTTCAGCACCCTCTTCCCACAGAGAGAGAGAGAAGAGAGAGAGGGTCTCCTGGGGTTTTCAGTAGAGGTAGAGGGTGAGAGAGAGAGAAGAGAGAGAGGGTCTCCTGGGGTTTTCAGTAGAGGTAGAGGGTGAGAGAGAGAGAGAGAGAGAAGAGAGAGAGAGTCTCCTGGGGTTTCCAGTAGGGGTAGAGGGTGAGAGAGAGAGAAGAGAGAGAGGGTCTCCTGGGGTTTCCAGTAGGGGTAGAGGGTGAGAGAGAGAGAAGAGAGAGAGGGTCTCCTGGGGTTTTCAGTAGAGGTAGAGGGCACACGTTTACGAGGGATTAGGGCACACATTTACGAAGGGTTAGGGCGCACTACGTGGGGTTAGGGAATTCAGTATGGGTGCAAGGCACAGAGAGAGCATCTCCAGAGCCCAGCTCTTTTCTAAAAGGACATTCAACTAGATGACTATTATAGAGACTGTCAGCTTGGCTTAGATCCTCAGCCTTTTGACTGGTACAGAAGTTACGGTCTTCAGGCTGAATCATTATGTTAGAACCATACATATAACTGACATTTTTCTTCAAATCTCCCATTGACATTAATGTCTTATTTGCACAAAAGCACAGATCTGAAATTAGTATTAGGCTGAGTGTTTGGTGGTCATGTTGCTCATTTCTGGATGTGGTATAATCCCGTTGTTTTGATCCTTTAAGATCCCATGAGAGCTAGAGGAGTCATTGGCTGCATCCCAAATGGCATCCTATTGCCCATATAGTGTCAAAGGTAGTGCACTATAGAGCGAATATGGTACCGTTTGGGACAGACATGAATCCCACATCCATCTTTCAGGAAGCCATATATCTTGTGTGACCATGTAATCTCCATGCCTCATGTATGCCCCAGTACTCACCAGGTCATCCATACCCAGTACTCACCAGATCATCCATACCCAGGCCTCTGCTGTGTTGTATAACCCACCATGCCACTACCTGTTTAGTCATGCGTTTTTGGGTAAGTAACATGAAACTGCGACAGAGATCAAAGCTAATCCGTCTGCCAAACATCTACGGAGCGTTCTGGAACCAACGGCACAAACCAGAAGCAGATGCGATTTTCCCAGAATTCTGACAAATCAGAACTGCTGAGGATGTGAGCTGGTTTTCCTGAATGTAGCAATGTGGGTACCCAGTTATGTATCTACTGGTATATGTGTCTTACCTACACTGAGTTTACAAAACATCAAGGACACCTTCCTAATGTTGAGTCTCCTTTTGCTCTCAGAACAGCCTTCGTCGGTGCATGGACTCTACAAGGTGTCAAAAGCGTTCCACAGGGATGCTGGCCCATGTTGACTCCAATGCTTCCCACAGTTGTGTGAAGTTGGCTGGATGTCCTTTGGGTGGTGGACCATTCTTGATACACACAGGAAACTGTTGAGCGTGAAAAACCCAGCAGCGTTGCATTTCTTGATACAAACCGGTGCGCCTGGCACCTACTACCATACCCCATTCAAAGGCACTAAAATCTTTTGTCTTGCCCATTCACCCTCTGAATGGCACACATACACAATCCATGTCTCAATTGTCTCAACGCTGAAAAATCATTCTTTAACCCACCTCCTCCCCTTTATCTACACCAATTGAAGTAGATTTAAAAAGTGACATCGAGTTCTATCTAATTCCCTGCTGATCAGTCCTCTCTTCAGAAAAGAAGACAATCTGTCTAATGTTTTCACCCCCTTCCCTCCACACACACACTCTATTCCCTATATCAGGCCTATTCAATTATGAACATTAATACATGATTAGAAAAAAGAATCCTAGCCAAAATCCGATGTTCAGTGCCAAAATGACAAGCACTATGGTGGTTGTCTATAGCAGTGGTCCCCTCCCTCCCCCCAAATAATAAAAAAAAATATATACAGTACCAGTCAAAAGTTTGGACACACCTACTGCTTCAAGGGTTTCTTTATTTTTACTATTTTCTGCGTTGTCGAATTTTACTGAAGACATCAAAACTATGAAATAACACATATGGAATCATGTAGTAACCAAAACATTTGTCTTCAAAGTAGCCACCCTTTGCCTTGATGACAGCTTTGCACACTCTTGGCATTCTCTCAACCAGCTTCATGAGGAATGCTTTTCCAACATTTTTCCAATCATGAAGGAGTTCCCACATATGCTGAGCACTTGTTGGCTGATATTTCTTTACTCTGCGGTCCAAGTCATCCCAAACCATCTCAGTTGGGTTGAGGTTTGGTGATTGTGGAGGCCAGGTCATATGATGCAGCACTCCATCACTCCCCTTCTTGGTAAAATAGCCCTTACTCAGCCTGGAGGTGTGTTTTGGGTCATCGTCCTGATGAAAAACAAATGATAGTCCCACTAAGCGCAAACCAGATGGGATGCAGAATTCGCTGCAGAATTCTGTGGTAGCCATGCTGGTTAAGTGTGCCTTTAATTCTAAATAAATAATCGACAGTGTCACCAGCAAAGCACCCCCACACAATCACACCTCTTCCTCCATGCTTCACGTTGGGAACCACACATGAGGAGATCATCCGTTCACCTACTCTGCGTCTCACAAAGACACGGTGGTTGAAACCGCCGTGTCCAGTCTAATGTCCACTGCTTGTGTTTCTTGGCCCAAGCAAGCCTATTATTAGTGTCCTTTAGTAGTGGTTTCTTTGCAGCAATTTGACCATGAAGGCCTGATTCACACAGTCTCCTCTGAACAGTTGATGTTGAGATGTGTCTGTTACTTGAACTCTCCTGTGGCGGTCCTCATGAGAGCAAGTTTCATCATCGTGCTTGATGTTTTTTTTTTACCTTTATTTAACTAGGTAGGTCAGTTAAGAACAAATTCTAATTTACAATGACGGCATAGGAACAGTGGGTTAATTGCCTTGTTCAGGGGCAGAACGACAGATTTTTACCTTGTCAGCTCGGGGATTCAATCCACCAACGTTTCGGTTACTGACTCAACGCTCTAACCACTAGGCTACCTGCCGCCACGAGCAGAAACTTTCAACGTTTTTGAAATGCTCCGGATTGACTGACCTTCATGTCTTAAAGTAATAATGGACTGTCGTTTCTCTTTGCTTATTTGAGCTGTTCTTGCCATAATATGGACATGGTCTTTTACCAAATAGAGCTTTCTTCTGTATACCACCCCTACATTGTTGTTTATTACTAGAACAGGGGGCAGGCAAAACAACAGGTCAAGGGCAGGCAGAGGTCGGAAATCTAGATCAAAGTCGAAAAGGTCCAGAAGGGTCAGGGCAGGCAGTGGTCAATAATCCAGTGTGGTGGGACAAGATACAGAACGGCAGGCAGTCTCAGGGTCAGGGGAGGCAGAATGGTCAAAGATGTTCCCCAGTGCTGGAAGGGGGGCCTGAGTGAAACACTTTGGGAGCCCCTGGTCTATGTGGCATGTTGATTCCTTTTTCTTCATATGAGTATTTTGACCCCATTCCTGAAAGCTACGACTGAATGAATGATGCTCTGATGCTCACAACGACTCATTAGAAAATAACGTGACACCTAATGACTGAGGGAAATGAATTCAAAGCATACTTATTTCAGACTGGAATTTGGAATGACCTGATTTGCCATATCTTTGTGTTATTTATTGAGATGCATAGTTTTCAGATCATTTTAAAAGCACCTAATTACTTTTAAGAAGCTTTTAATAGTTTAAATAAAACAAAATGGTGATGAGCGAGAGTTGCACCTCGACTCACTAGGTTGAGTGCCCTCCACTTCTTTCCTGATTACTTTGAGCAACATTTCATTTGAAGAAAAGCTCTTTATTGGTGGTTGTGCATTGCTTTTTTATACAGTTGTTTCAAATAATAATCACATGTGGAAAATGTCCGGCCCCCCTGCAATTAACCTTTGTTTTACATCTGGCCCCCATAAGAATAAAGTTGAATAGCCCTATGGGCCCTGGTCAAAAGCAGTGCACCATAAAAGGAATAGGGTGCCATTTGCGATGCAGACACACATCGGCTGGTCCGGTGTTGACTGCTACAACAGCCTGGCATTGGCCTGTCCATACCCAGGCCTCACAGAGAGCCACTAACAACACACTAGGGACGGCAGCCTGGTAAACACATTGAGAGGGAGAAAAACAGATGATTCTAGAGTTTTCTTGGAGAGTTTCGTAGACAATTGGGAGACACAATGTCCAGGGTTTTTATTGGGAGACACAATGCCCAGGGTTTTTATTGGGGGAGACAATGCCCAGGGTTTTTATTGGGAGACACAATGCCCAGGGTTTTTATTGGGGGAGACAATGCCCAGGGTTTTTATTGGGGGACACAATGCCCAGGGTTTTTATTGGGAGACATAATGCCCAGGGTTTTTATTGGGAGACACAATGCCCAGGGTTTTTATTGGGAGACACAATGCCCAGGGTTTTTATTGGGAGACACAATGCCCAGGGTTTTTATTGGGGGACTCATGCTACAATGGCTAATAACACTTTTGGGGGTAGAGGACTTGGATGGGGAGTTTATTATATATTTCCTAGTTTGTCGTCAGTTTGTTAATTGCCTGTTATTTGGCAGTCCGGTCCAATCATAGCTTGTTATTCATTCTTCAAACCAGGAGGGGTTTGATAAGCATTCCACAGACAAAGTAGGGTGATCTGTTATCATTGAAGAAGGCTGTGTATCCTTTGTGGGTGTGAGCCAATCAATCAATCAAATGTATTTATAAAGTACTTCTTACATCAGCTGATGTCACAAAGTGCTGCACAGAAACCCAGCCTAAAACCCCAAACAGCAAGCAAATGAAAGACTGCCTTTGTGGGTGTGAGCCAATGAAAGACTGCCTTTGTGGGTGTGAGCCAATGAAAGACTGGGTAAGAAGAGTTTTACTGTCTGAAGGGAAAGTAACCTCTTTTATCTAACAGTGCAGATGGAGAACGCAAGGTTGTGTCTCTAAGGATTCCCTTAAACCTTGGCCAGTAATTGGACACACACACACACACACACACACACACAGGCCTCATCCCACTGTGTCTGCATGTGAAGTGTTGGACAGATGGACATGGAGCCAGAGTCAACAGGGAGGCTGAAGTTTCAGATTACTGGGGTGTTTTTGCCTGAGTTGGCGTCCCAGACCCAGACCCAGACCAGACACCGAGACAGTGGAGGCAGGCTGGGTGAGACAGCGATAGACCATCAGGACCTGTAGTCATAAAAAGTCTCAGAGTAGGATTGCCGATCTTGGATCAGAGAATGCAAGTCAGAGACGTGCAAATTACAAAAAAGATAAGGGAAACCCTGTCTCTATTTCCTCAAACTCCCATGTCTGTCTCTCACCATGACTAGTTGCAGTAACGCTTGTCTACAGGACCTGATCAGCTGGTAAACTAGGCTAGTTGGTCTGACCTATTTCACTCTCTGTCTGCCCATTTGTTTGTGTTTGCGTGTCTGTATGTGTGTGCGTGTGTACTGTGTGTCTGCATCGCTGGAGACCATCCCAGAGGAACTCCTTTACTTAAGCCAAACAACATTTGGCTTTCAATTACTTTATAATAGATCCATATCAGAGCCTTGCCAGAAGTCACAATCGTTTATTTTATTACTTCAATATTGTTTTAATATCGCTTCATGCATTTTCCCAGAGCTGTCAAACTCAGGGAACTGCATCTCTTATCATCTGTATCAAAGTGGGAGTGGAGGGAACAATATAAATATATTCAAATTGATCTGTATCATTTTGAAACCCATTAAATCCAAACACGACTCTCCAGATGGAAACTAAATGAATATCACAATTTGTTCGCATATCGCAGATTTCTCTTTCTCTATCTCAGGAGGGCTCTATAATATCGGGATTGCTCTATAATATCAGGAGGGCTCTATAATATCAGGAGGGCTCTATAATATCGGGAGGGCTCTATAATATCGGGAGGGCTCTATAATATCGTGAGGGCTCTATAATATCGGGAGGGCTCTATAATATCGGGAGGGCTCTATAATATCAGAAGGGCTCTATAATATCAGGAGGGCTCTATAATATCTAGAAGGCTCTATAATATCAGGAGGGCTCTATAATATCAGGAGGGCTCTATAATATCAGGAGGGCTCTATAATATCAGAAGGGCTCTATAATATCGGGAGGGCTCTATAATATTAGGAGGGCTCTATAATATCTGGAAGGCTCTATAATATCAGGAGGGCTCTATAATATCAGGAGGGCTCTATAATATCGTGAGGGCTCTATAATATCAGGAGGGCTCTATAATATCAGAAGGGCTCTATAATATCGGGAGGGCTCTATAATATTAGGAGGGCTCTATAATATCTGGAAGGCTCTATAATATCGGGAGGGCTCTATAATATCGTGAGGGCTCTATAATATCGTGAGGGCTCTATAATATCGTGAGGGCTCTATAATATCGGGAGGGCTCTATAATATCGGGAGGGCTCTATAATATCGGGAGGGTTCTATAATATCAGAAGGGCTCTATAATATCAGGAGGGCTCTATAATATCTAGAAGGCTCTATAATATCAGGAGGGCTCTATAATATCAGGAGGGCTCTATAATATCGGGATGGCTCTATAATATCGGGAGGGCTCTATAATATCGGGAGGGCTCTATAATATCAGGAGGGCTCTATAATATCGGGAGGGCTCTATAATATCGGGAGGGCTCTATAATATCAGGAGGGCTCTATAATATCGGGAGGGCTCTATAATATCGTGAGGGCACTATAATATCAGGAGGGCTCTATAATATCAGAAGGGCTCTATAATATCAGAAGGGCTCTATAATATCGGGAGGGCTCTATAATATCAGGAGGGCTCTATAATATCAGGAGGGCTCTATAATATCAGGAGGGCTCTATAATATTGTGAGGGCTCTATAATATTGTGAGGGCTCTATAATATCGTGAGGGCTCTATAATATAAGGAGGGCTCTATAATATCAGAAGGGCTCTATAATATCGGGAGGGCTCTATAATATTAGGAGGGCTCTATAATATCTGGAAGGCTCTATAATATCAGGAGGGCTCTATAATATCAGGAGGGCTCTTGTCACGACTTCAGCCGAAGTCGGCTCCTCTCCTTGTTCGGACGGCGTTTGGCGGTCTTCTAATCATCACCGATCTACTTTTCATCATCCATTTGTCTTGTTTTTCACAAACCTATATTAACAGGAGGGCTCTATATTATCGGGAGGGCTCTATAATATTGGGAGGGCTCTATAATATCAGGAGGGCTCTATAATATCGTGAGGGCTCTATAATATCGTGAGGGCACTATAATATCGGGATGGCTCTATAATATCGGGAGGGCTCTATAATATCGGGAGGGCTCTATAATATCGGGAGGGCTCTATAATATCAGGAGGGCTCTATAATATCGGGAGGGCTCTATAATATCGGGAGGGTTCTATAATATCAGAAGGGCTCTATAATATCGGGAGGGCTCTATAATATCAGGAGGGCTCTATAATATCGGGAGGGTTCTAAAATATCAGAAGGGCTCTATAACATCTGGAAGGCTCTATAATATCAGGAGGGCTCTATAATATCAGGAGGGCTCTATAATATCAGGAGGGCTCTATAATATCGGGAGGGCTCTATAATATCGGGAGGGCTCTATAATATCAGGAGGGCTCTATAACTCACAGAAACAAACCAACAAAAACAGAGATCGGACAATCACTGTGTGGCTCATAACCACCTACAAAAACAAAGTCAACTTCCCACCAGGAAAGGAGGATAAAATGGCTACTAAAGTATGGCTCCCAATCAGAGACAACGATGGACAGCTGTCCCTGATTGAGAGCCCTACCCGGCCAACAACAAAGAAATAGAAAAACTAGAACCTAGAATGCCCACCCCAAATCACACCCTGACCAAACCAAAAAGAGACATAAACAGGCTCATAAGGTCAGGGCGTGACATGAGGGCTCTATAATATCAGGAGGGCTCTATAATATCAGAAGCTCGGGAGGGCTCTATAATATCAGGAGGGCTCTATAATATCGGGAGGGTTCTAAAATATCAGAAGGGCTCTATAATATCTGGAAGGCTCTATAATATCAGGAGGGCTCTATAATATCGGGAGGGCTCTATAATATCGTGAGGGCTCTATGATATCGTGAGGGCTCTATAATATCAGGAGGGCTCTATAATATCGGGAGGGCACTATAATATCAGGAGGGCTCTATAATTGTAACAAACGAGACTCCCGCGGTTCCTCCTGCTCACCACCAGAGGGAACCCTCTCCTGAATATTAAGCCCTGGACTACAACTCCCACATACCTGGTTCCAATCACCGTTGCACCTGTCTCCCATTAATAGACTATTTAGGCTCTCTCTCCCTTTCTCTCCTTGCGAAGTCTTGTATTCCCTGGTGATCAATTCTGAGCGTTTTCTCCCGTGTCTGTCATATCGTGGTTATACTCTGGACTGTTTTCCCGTTTTGATTCTTGCTGCCTGCCCTGGACTATATTCTCTACTGGACTGATTTTTGTAAGCTTGCTGCCTGCCCTGACCTCATGCCTGTACCTGGATTACGATTTGCCTTATCCCTGCTGTTGTGTTTGCTGGCGATTGACCCTGTTAAATGCGACCAAGATTGTAATAAAACTGCAAATGGATCCTCACTCTCAGGGTGCTTCATTACAGAAGACTTCGCCACTTCGCGATCCAGCAGCTCTGGTCCAAATGTCCACGGAGATCTCCACTCAAGCAAACCAGCTCGCCGTTCATCAACAGCAGCTAACCCATCTAACTCTGATAACGGAGGAACTCGTCCGGACGCTACAGAGGTTACAGATGTCGCTTCGAACTCAGCCCCTCCTCAGCCGAACGCAGGTATGGGCACCTCTCCACCACCGGCACCCACAGTTAACCCACGTCTGGCTCTCCCTGATAAATTCGACGGTAACCCCACTAAGAGTAAGGGATTTCTACTGCAATGTTCATTATTCATTGATCAACAACCAGCGATGTATGTCACTGACACTAGCAAGATTTCCCTGGTATGTTCTCTCCTCACTGGCAGAGCGTTAGAGTGGGTAACAGCGGTTTGGAGAGAGGATGGCACGGCTTTTCCCTCGTTCGGTGCCTTTCTACAACGCTTCGGGAGGTATTTGAACACCGGAGGGAGGCATGAGAGCTGGTGACCGACTACTCGCATTGAACCAGGGCGGAAATACTGCAGCAGAATATGCCTTGACATTTCGCACTCTGGCAGCTCAAACCGACTGGGTTGAGAGCACGCTTAAACTGCTCTTTCGCAAGGGACTCAGCTTGGAATTACAGTCTGAACTGGCCTGCCGAGATGAGGAGATCGCTGAATCAATTCATCGAACTCACCATACAGCTTGACAATCTGATTCGATCACGGCGCCCACTCAGAACGGGACCCACCAGCACACAATGTCCCGTGACTCTGCCTCCAACCGAACCCATGCAGCTCGGATATACTCACCTGACTCCGGAGGAACGTGAGCGCCGCATACGTCAACATCTCTGCCTCTATTGTGGTCAACCTGGCCATCTAAGGGCGTTCTGCCCCACTAGACCACCTCCTCGTAATCCCTCTTCGGTGAGTCCGTGCATCCAAGCACACCACTCCAGTTCTTGTATCAAAGTGCCGATTGTATTATCTCTAGAGGACAATCATATAACCACATCAGCACTATTAGACTCCGGAGCAGCCGGCAACTTTATGTCTCATGAATTTGCCCAACAACAACAAATTCCATTAATCACCTGTGACTCCCAATTGGCAGTGGAGGCGCTAGATGGGCGACCTCTCGGCGATGGGAGGGTCCTGCACACCACCGTGGACCTCCGACTCCAGACCGGGACCCGCCACACGGAGGTAATTCGCTTCTCGTCATCACATCACCCCATAACCCGGTAATCCTTGGGCTTCCTGGCTACGGCAACATAACCCGCTCATCTCATGGAGGAGGGTCGTATCATCAAATGGGACCCGTCATGCCACTCCAACTGCTTAACGGGCAGCTCCTCACTCTCCATTCAGGCCGTTACGGTAAAGGACGAGCCAGCTCTTTTCCCCACTCTACCCATTGAATACTCTGACCTCATCGAAGCTTTCAGCAAGACCAAGGCGATGGAACTACCCCCTCACCGATCAAGCGACTGTGCCATCGAGCTGCTACCAGGTACAAAGCCACCCAAGGGCCGAATCTTTCCCTATCTCAACCCGAATCAGAAGCCATGAAGAACTACATCGAGGAGGAACTATCGAGGGGTTCATTAGAGCATCGACATCACCTGCAGCCGCGGGCTTCTTCTTTGTTAAAAAGAAAGACGGTGGTTTACGCCCCTGTATTGACTACCGGGGTCTCAACGACATCACTGTCAAGTTTCGATATCCGTTACCGCTGGTTCCAGCTGCCCTAGAACAACTCCGCCAAGCCAAGTACTTCTCCAAACTGGACCTCCGCAGCGCCTACAACCTCATTCGCATCCGGGACGGTGATGAATGGATGACAGCCTTTCTACCAGCACTGGGCACTATGAGTATCTGGTTATGCCTTCGGGCTGTCTAATAGTCCCTCCGTGTTTCAATCATTTATCAATGACGTCTTTCGGGACATGCTGAATCGCTGGGTAATTGTGTACATTGATGACATTCTCATCTATTCCCACACCTATGAAGAACATGTGCAACATGTGAGAACAGTATTGCAACGACTCATAGATCACCAGCTATACGCCAAAGCAGAGAAGTGCGAATTTCACCAGACTTCCACATCCTTTTTGGGCTACATCATCAGCCAGGAGGGAGTCGCCATGGACGAGAAGAAGGTCAAGGCCGTTCTAGACTGGCCCCTGCCAGTAACCTTAAAGGAGTTACAGCGCTTCTTGGGATTTGCTAACTTTTACCGGCCTTCATCAGGAATTTCAGCTCGGTAGCCGCTCCCTTAACCTCTATGACTAAAAGAAACTCATCACACCTCACCTGGTCAACTACAGCACAGGAGGCTTTCGCAGAACTCAAGGCACGTTTCACATCGGCTCCCATCCTCCACCACCCTAATCCTGAACTCCCGTTTACAGTTGAGGTAGACGCATCTAATACGGGCATTGGAGCTATTCTTTCACAGCGGACACGGATCCCCACTCAAGCTCTATCCGTGCGCCTATTATTCCCGCAAACTTAGTCCAGCCGAGCAGAACTACGACGTCGGAAACCGGGAACTGTTGGCCATGAAAGCAGCTATGGAGGAGTGGCGTCATTGGCTGGAGGGAGCTAAACATCCTTCGTGATTCTAACGGACCACAAGAACCTGGAATACTTGAGGTCTGCCAAGAGACTGAACCCCAGACAAGCGAGGTGGGCACTCTTCTTCACACGATTTGACTTCACTGTTACCTATCGCCCCGGTTCCAAGAACACCAAGGCAGACGCATTATCACGCCAACACGACGGTATAGCGCCCACTGAACCCAAGGAAACCCTGCTTCCTGAATCGTTAATCGTGGCCCCGATTCAGTGGGACATCATGACAGAGCTCACCCAAGCCAACTCACAAAGGACCCCTCCGCCCGAATGCCCTCCTAACAAAACGTTTGTACCTCAGGACCTCTGTCAGAAAGTGCTAAAGCAAGTTCACTCCGCACTCAGCTCCGGTCATCCGGGAATCGCGGCCACGGTTCACCTGCTTCAGAACAGCTTCTGGTGGCCAACCTTGCGGGCAGACGCAATAAAGTTCATTAACGACTGCACCATCTGTAACACAAATAAACATCTCAGACAACTACCATCGGGCCTACTGCAACCACTACCAGTTCCCCACCGACCATGGTCCCATCTCGCCATAGACTTCATTACCGATCTCCCCAAGTCCAATGGGAATACCACAATACTCACTGTCATAGATCGCTTCTCCAAGGCTTGCCGGTTGATTCCACTCCCCAAACTGCCTACAGCATTGGAAACTGCCGAACTCATGTGCAACCTGGTGTTCCGCTTCTATGGTCTGCCAGAGGACATCGTGTCGGACCGAGGGCCCCAATTCACATCCAGAGTATGGTCAGCATTCTTCCAACAACTCAACATCAACATTAGCCTCACTTCTGGGTATCACCCACAATCTAACGGTCAAACAGAACGCCTCAATCAAGAAATCACCCGGTTTCTCAGATCCTACTGTCATCAGAACCAAGCAGACTGGAGTCGATTCCTCATGTGGGCGGAGTATGCACAGAACTCACTCCAGAAACCCTCCACCGGTTTAACCCCATTCCAGTGTGTAATGGGCTTCCAACCTCCCTGTTTCCCTGGTCAGGGGAACCCACCGAGGTACCCTCTGTCAATGACTGGCTCCAGAGAAGCGAGGACATCTGGAGTCAGGCCCATACCCACTTACTACATGCAGTCAGGAGACAGAGGGTGCAGGCCAATCGCCACCGCCGCCCCAACCCGAATATACTCCAGGTCAATGGGTTTGGCTATCCACTCGAGACCTACGCCTCAAACTCCCCTGCAAGAAACTCAGTCCCAGGTATGTGGGTCCTTTCCAAATAGTCAAACAAATCACACCAGTTTCCTTCCGTTTGGCATTACCCGCTAATTACCGTATCTCTCCTACTTTCCATGTATCTCTTCTCAAACCCGCTGGTGGTCCGAGAGCGGAGGAGGAGGAGCAGACCAGTGAGCAGGGCCCCCCACCCATCCTGGTGGACGGCGAGGAGGTATATCGGCTTCGAGATCTACTCGATTCCAGACGCCGGGGCAGGCTCCTCCAATATCTGGTAGATTGGGAGAGTACGGACCGGAGGAGCGATCCTGGGTTAATGCAGAGGACATACTCAACCCCGCACTCATGACTGAGTTCCATAGGGCGCACCCGGAGAAACCGGCCCCCGACCTCGAGGAAGACCCGGCGTCGTTCGCCTCTTCGGCGTCAGGAGCCGCTCACAGGGGGCTCTGTAACAAACGAGACTCCGCGGTTCCTCCTGCTCACCACCAGAGGGAACCCTCTCCTGAATATTAAGCCCTGGACTACAACTACCACATACCTGGTTCCAATCACCGTTGCACCTGTCTCCCATTAATAGACTATTTAGGCTCTCTCTCCCTTTCTCTCCTTGCAAGTCTTGTATTCCCTGGTGATCAATTCTGAGCGTTTTCTCCCGTGTCTGTCATATCGTGGTTATACTCTGGACTGTTTTCCCGTTTTGATTCTTGCTGCCTGCCCTGGACTATATTCTCTACTGGACTGATTTTTGTAAGCTTGCTGCCTGCCCTGACCTCATGCCTGTACCTGGATTACGATTTGCCTTATCCCTGCTGTTGTGTTTGCTGGCGATTGACCCTGTTCGTACGACCAAGATTGTAATAAAACTGCAAATGGATCCTCACTCTCAGGGTGCTTCATTACAATAATATCAGGAGGGCTCTATAATATCAGGAGGGCTCTATAATATCAGGAGGGCTCTATAATATCGCGAGGGCTCTATAATATCGCGAGGGCTCTATAATATCAGGAGGGCTCTATAATATCGTGAGGGCTCTATAATATCAGGAGGGCTCTATAATATCAGAAGGGCTCTATAATATCGGGAGGGCTCTATAATATTAGGAGGGCTCTATAATATCTGGAAGGCTCTATAATATCAGGAGGGCTTTATAATATCGGGAGGGCTCTTGTCACGACTTCAGCCGAAGTCGGCTCCTCTCCTTGTTCGGGCGGCGTTCAGCGGTCTTCTAATCATCACTGATCTACTTTTCATCATCCATTTGTCTTGTTTTTCACAGACCTATAATATCAGGAGGGCTCTATATTATCGGGAGGGCTCTATAATATTGGGAGGGCTCTATAATATCAGGAGGGCTCTATAATATCGTGAGGGCTCTATAATATCGTGAGGGCTCTATAATATCGGGAGGGCTCTATAATATCAGGAGGGCTCTATAATATCGGGAGGGCTCTATAATATTGGGATGGCTCTATAATATCAGGAGGGCTCTATAATATCGGGAGGGCTCTATAATATTGGGATGGCTCATGTAGCAATGTTTGCCTAATGGTAGGTTGGATTATTTTGACTTTATTGTAAGCCTTGTTCTAGTCTAAGGAAGGAAATATTGCTTTCTTGATCTTGAGAGCCACATTAAGACTCAAATTACATAGCAAAGTCAAAATGCAAAAAACAGACACTTGCTTCGTGCTAGCCTGGTCACAGATCTGTATATGTTTTTAGCTCAACTCCTCAGACTATTATTGTGATGTCCTAGGAGTTGGTGGAAGCACACAAAGATCTGGGACCAGGCTAGCCATACACAGGTAGGTACCCAGTGGTTCTGGTTTGTTGACAGAGAGGTAGGAGAAATTCTCACGGTCAGGGATTCCATCACGTCAACTGTGTGTGTGTTCAGGATCCACCACATTCCTCTGCAGACAATCGAGGAAGTTGGATATTACTGGGTATCACTGTGTGAAAGGGACACACCCAGGAAACAAAACCGTAACATTGTGACAATGTGGGCTCTTCCCAATAGCACTTCTTAGTCTGGGTGTCACATTACAACAGGAATTAGTGTGTATTCCCAAATCCCCAAGCATTCTGTTGCATGAACACACCTGTAGAGTTTGAGACAACAAGGAAATAGGTCACTTTATTAGAGCAGTCTCAGCAGAGGCCCTATCAAAATATGAAGTCAGCGTTAGTTAAATAAATAGACACGTGTGTGTGTCAGTATGTGTGTGTGCGTGCGTGTGCACGCCTACAAAACTTTCCGTGTCTGCTCTGTGCTCTCTAGCAGTAGAATGTGGGCTGTTCTGATTGAATTAATGAGCTAGCTAGTCATGTGGAGGCATAGAGTTTCATGGGGTACATTTTGTTATGGCATTTTCATATTTCTCTCTTCTTTCTCTCCCCCCCTCTATCTCTCCTCTCTCCTGCCTCTATCTCTCCTCCAACTCTCCTCTATCTCTCCTCTCTCCTGCCTCTATCTCTCCTCCAACTCTCCTCTATCTCTCCTCTCTCCCCCTCTATCTCTCCTCCAACTCTCCTCTATCTCTCCTCTCTCCCCCTCTATCTCTCCTCCAACTCTCCTCTATCTCTCCTCTCTCCCCCTCTATCTCTCCTCCAACTCTCCTCTATCTCTCCTCTCTCCCCCTCTATCTCTCCTCTATATCTCATTTCTCTCCCCATCCCCTGACCATGTGGAGAGAGTGACCTCATTGGATGGAAAGGAGGTCAAAGGGGAGCGGGAGGCCGGGATTGGCTGGTCTCTCATGGCCACGAGGTGATAGTTGTGGAAATGCCATAGCAACAGACGCATATCCGCCGGTCGATTGATCCCAGGAGACTGGTAGAACGGAAGAGAGATCGAGGGAGAGAGAGAGGGAGGGAGAAATGGAGGGAGGGAGAGAGAGAGAGAGAAAGAAAGGGAGGAAGAGAGGGAGAGAGGGGGAGTGAGGGAGAGAGATAAAAAGAGGGAGAGATGGCTTCGAGGGAAAGTTGGTAGAGGGAGGGAGGGAGGGAGGGAGGGAGTGGAACTGAGAGAAGAGGGGACAAAAAGGGTTAGGATGAGTGAGAGGTGCATGTGTGTATGTGTGAGTTTGTATGCATGGTTTAGGTTTTATATTATAGAAGGTGTGAGTTTGTATGCATGGTTTAGGCTTTATATTATAGAAGGTGTGAGTTTGTATGCATGGTTTAGGCTTTATATTATAGAAGGTGTGAGTTTGTATGCATGGTTTAGGCTTTATATTATAGAAGGTGTGAGTTTGTATGCATGGTTTAGGCTTTATATTATAGAAGGTGTGGCTGGCTTATCTTCTAACCACAGAGGGTGTGGCATATTCAGACGTGTGTCTTTCTCCTTAAAACACTGCAACACTGCAGCCAGACAGAGCGAGAGTCGAGACAAAGGTCAGGGCAGTGCAAGAGAAACCTGTTATGTAAGCTTGTGGATAGATGAGTAACCTCCTCGGGCCAACGAGTTGAATAACCTCACCATGCAGTCACCAGTCACCAGGGCCAAATCCTCCATTTAGATGTGACAGACTGTCTGTTAAGGGGTTTATTTATAGATGTGTTTTATGTCATTCTGATGCACATCAGATGCCAAGCTTTCCACTTGTGGCTAACGGATGACAGTGATGTGTTTTCAGTAAGCACTAACACTTTATGACTAGACTGACAATTCATCACAGACCAGGTAAAGCAGAGCCTAATCTACAGCAGTGCTATATGCAGCCTTTTGTTAGGGTCATTCCCTCTACACATTTTTCAGCACCATGGTTTTAAATCCCCCTGGACGGAGCAGACATGTGTCTAGTGTGAACTATGAAGGAAGCCAACAATTAACCTGAGTGGTTTCTTCTCCTGAGTGTGTAGTTGGCCTCTTGGTTTAATCTGACCAATCTCTTAATCCCACCAGCTCTGCCACTCTGTCAAGTCTACCACTCTGTCAGTCTTATGGATGGAAAAGGCTGTGTGTGGCATTAGAATGGAAATGTAGAAATGCTTGTATTCACATGTCTTGTGAGCCTTGCTTGGGTCTGCCTGAACCATCTGTCCGACACTATTGTTTTGCAGAGAAAAGGGTTTGGGGCTCTTCAAAGCCCCACCATGGTGAATGGGTGAATAGGAGCATCACGTCACATCACCCTAATACAGCACTACAGGACCCTGAGCATGGGCTAGCTAACGCAAGGACTGACACACACATAAACTGGAGAAACTAGCCAAAACTTGCAAAACTGTCTCTCTCTACTCAATTGAGGGATTTTATTTTGGACTGCGCCGTGCCTCATATTTCCACTGTCACAGGAGCTATATTAGCGAGGGGGGCTAACCTTACTGGCTAACCTCTCAGGCTAACCTCTCAGGCAAATCTCTCAGGCTAACCTCTCAGGCTAACCTCTCAGACAAATCTCTCAGGCTAACCTCTCAGGCTAACCTCTCAGACAAATCTCTCAGGCTAACCTCTCAGGCTAACCTCTCAGGCTAACCTCCCAGGCTAACCTCTCAGGCTAACCTCCCAGGCTAACCTCTCAGGCTAACCTCCCAGGCTAACCTCCCAGGCTAACCTCTCAGGCTAACCTCTCAGGCTAACCTCCCAGGCTAACCTCTCAGGCTAATCTCTCAGGCTAATCTCTCACACACACACACACACACACACACACACACACACACACACACACACACACACACACACACACACACACACACACACACACACACACACACACACACACACACACACACACACACACACACACACACACACACACACATACAGGCACACAGGAGGGTTAGGCTACAGAGTTAGGTAGGGGCAGAGGCCAAAGGATTCTCTGTGTAAGATATAGCCCAGGCCTCTCATCTAATGCTGCTGGTTTATGACACCATGCAGAGTATCTACCTGAATTCAAGTTTTATAGAGGCTTTACCTCTCTGCATTTCTCAAGTTTAAAGTTTTATTGTCACATGCGCTGGATACAGCAGGTGTTAAACAGTACAGTGAAATGCTTAACTTGCACAATAGAGGTAGTAATACAGATAAGAAATAAAACACGTGAAATGTGAGACAACATTTTTTAAATAAACGTTATATACAGGTCTGATATACAGGTCTGATATACAGGTCTGATATACAGGTGTGATATACAGGTCTAATATACAGGTCTGATATACAGGTCTGATATACAGGTCTGATATACAGGTCTGATATACAGGTCTAATATACAGGTCTGATATACAGGTCTGATATACAGGTCTAATATACAGGTCTGATATACAGGTCTGATATACAGATCTGATATACAGGTCTAATATACAGGTCTGATATACAGGTCTATTATACAGGTCTGATATACAGGTCTAATATACAGGTCTGATATACAGGTCTATTATACAGGTTTGATATACAGGTCTGATATACAGGTCTATTATACAGGTCTGATATACAGGTCTGATATACAGGTCTAATATACAGGTCTGATATACAGGTCTATTATACAGGTCTGATATACAGGTCTGATATACAGGTCTGATATACAGGTCTGATATACAGGTCTGATATGAAGGTGTAATATACAGGTCTGATATACAGGTCTGATATACAGGTCTGATATACAGGTGTGATATACAGGTCTGATATACAGGTCTAATATACAGGTCTGATATACAGGTCTGATATACAGGTCTATTATACAGGTTTGATATACAGGTGTAATATACAGGTCTGATATACAGGTCTGATATACAGGTCTGATATACAGGTCTGATATACAGGTCTGATATACAGGTGTAATATACAGGTCTGATATACAGGTGTGATATACAGGTGTGATATACAGGTCTGATATACAGGTCTGATATACAGGTCTGATATACAGGTCTGATATAAAGGTGTAATATACAGGTCTGATATACAGGTCTGATATACAGGTCTGATATACAGGTGTGATATACAGGTCTGATATACAGGTGTGATATACAGGTGTGATATACAGGTGTGATATACTGGTCTGATATACAGGTCTGATATACAGGTGTAATATACAGGTCTGATATACAGGTCTGATATACAGGTGTAATATACAGGTCTGATATACAGGTGTAATATACAGGTCTGATATACAGGTCTGATATACAGGTGTGATATACAGGTCTGATATACAGGTGTAATATACAGGTGTGATATACAGGTCTGATATACAGGTGTAATATACAGGTCTGATATACAGGTCTGATATACAGGTCTGATATACAGGTCTAATATACAGGTCTAATATACAGGTCTGATATACAGGTCTGATATACAGGTCTGATATACAGGTGTAATATACAGGTGTAATATACAGGTCTGACATACAGGTGTAATATACAGGTCTGATATACAGGTCTGATATACAGGTGTAATATACAGGTGTAATATACAGGTCTGACATACAGGTGTAATATACAGGTCTGATATACAGGTCTGATATACAGGTCTATTATACAGGTCAATGCAGTGCCAGTACCGTTAATCCCGATGTGCACGAGCACTGGAGTGATTGAGGAAGTAATGTACATGTAAACGGGTAAAAGTGGCTAGTAGCTGATCAATTCTAATAATCCAAAATAAACAATATAGCAGCAGCGAATGGTAATATTAATCACTAAAGTCAACCAATCATTTATGGCAGCAGCGTTTGTGGTGCGTGCATGGTAATGAGCCAGTGTATTTGTGAGGTGTCAGTGGTGATGTTTTTAAAAAATATATATTTTACCTTTATTTAACTAGGCAAGTCAGTTAAGAACACATTCTTATTTTCAATGACGGCCTAGGAACAGTGGGTTAACTGCCTTATTCAGGGGCAGAACGACATATTTTTACCTTGTCAGCTCTGGGATTCAATCTTGCAACCTTCTGGTTACTAGTCCAACGCTCTTACCACTAAGGCTACCTGCCGTTGGAGCGGTAATTAAATTGGAGTGGGTCTGGGATGATGGAGTTGATATGTGCCATGACCAGCCTTTCAAAGCACTTCATTGTATGGGTGGCAGGTAGCCTAATGGTTAAGAGCGTTGTGTCAGTAACCGAAAGGTCGCTGGTTTGAGTCGCCGAGCTGACTAGGTGATAAAATCAGTGGATCTGGTCTTCAACAAGGCACTCAGCCTTATTTGCTCCAGGGTTTCCGGCAGTAATGGCTGATCCCTGGCTTTGACCCCACTCTCAGGGCGAGCGGGATATGCAAAAAAATTTATGTCCAATACACACATGTGTATAATACACAGGGCAGTAGTCATTGTGGCAGGATGCCTTAAAGTTGTTGGGAAAGGATTGATGGTGGTCAGCTTGAAACAGGTGGGGAACACAGACTCGGACAATGAGAGGTTTAAAATGTCCGTGAAGATGCCTGCCAGCTGGTCTGTACATTCTGGACACGTCCTGGAATACCATCTATCCCAGTGACCTTATGAGTGTTGACCCGTTTAAAAACCTTACTCGTAGAGCGAGACCTCATGACTACCGCTGCAGTACTCATGTGAAATGAGCAAACTATTCAATTCAAAACTACGAGAGCTAACTGTAGTTCATGCATTGTATACGCACAATCAATATCATATAGATTTCCTCTGCGTGCTTTAGAAATACCTTTCCTAATGGAGGAATTTGTTTTCTTGAATGAATGACTTCCCACTGGGCACACACTGGTTGAATCAACATTGTGTCCACTTCATTTCAATTAAATGACATTGCACCAATGTGGAATAACAGTGCCTTTAGAAGGTTTTCATACCCCTTGACTTTTTTGTGTTACAGGCAGAATTCAGGGCACCTATACCAATATGTGCCCTTCTTTGCGAGGCATTGGAAAAACTCCCTGGTCTTTGTGGTTGAATCTGGGTTTGAAATTCACTGCTCGACTGGGGAACCTTCCAGATAATTGTATGTGTGGGGTACAGAGATGATGTAGTCATTACAAAATCATGTTAAGCACCATTATTGCATACAGTGAGTCCATACAACTTATTATGTGACTTGTTAAGCACATTTTTAGTCCTGAACTTATTTAGGCTTGCCATAACAAAGGGGTTGAATATTTATTGGCTCAAGACATTTCAGCTTTTCTTTTTTTTATTAATTTGTAAAGATTTCTAAAAACAGAATTCCACTTTGACATTATGGGGCATTGTATGTAGGCCTGTGACCAAACATCTCAATTTAAATTCAGGCTGTAACACAACAAAATGTGGAAAAAGTCTGTACGTTGAAAAGGCTCTGTACGTTGAATTGACGTCTGTGACGTCTGACACATCCAGCAATTCTTCATGACAGAAAAAGAGAGCTGAATGAAAGAGAAAGGGAATAATGAAAGAGAGATGAATGAAAGAGAAGTTGAAGTCAACCCTGTAAATCCTCACACCACTCCTAATGTACACACGCCATGCATGATGTCACCGGTTGCCACATCACTCTCTCTCTACGGTGGGTGTGTGTGTGTGTGTCAGCATAATTTTTCATGTCTACCTCACATCAAATTCAGATAGAACTAGTGCTACTACATATGTAGGATCTTAATTTGTCCAGTTTCTCACAGCATGAAAACAATTCTGCAGCAATAGGAAAAGTGAATTATTATGTGTATTATAATGAATGGATATTTCTGAAGGGGTTGATACCATTTTCTGTCAGGAACAACAGGGTAATCAAATGAAGATCCTACACCTGTATCTTATCCCATGTCCCCAAGACACAGACGCTCTGTTTCAGAGAGGACACTTATCTCCTCCAGGGGGAGACTGGATACGTGTACAGGATTATTATTATTAACAGTATCTAGTTATTCTTTGGAGAAAGAGGACAGATTTAACCCTAACCCCTATAAGTTAGGCTAATGTTGGTCCAGCCCATGATGCTCACCGCTCACGTTACCCATGCAGTTTAGAGCATTGATATATAATTTCTGATAGGAATAGGTCATTTTCCTTCTCTGTTGTTCTTTCTGTCTTCCTCTCATTCTCTCTCCCTTTCTCTCTTTCACCATTTCTCTCTTTCTCTGTTTCTCTCAGTCTGGGTTGAATTTTCATCTGAGGATGTCTGTAGTATTTGCGCTTGTCAAACCAAAACCAGTCCAAACCAAAGTCTACTGTCATCCATTCTGGTATTAGTGTAATGATTACCCTTGTCTTGGAAATTACATTTATCACAGTGAAGTGAACTTGTGGTAAATGCCTTTTTTCCTGATTTCTTAATGTCTAATTTGAAGATTTAGATCTACATAGCAGTTGTCACTGTTATTTAGTTATAAACTGACAAATAAAACAGACTTTTCTAGTGGCTTCAATGTAATTGTCCTTGTAATATTTCATGTGTAAGATCATTGAGTCCGTGTTGGTAACGATGCCTTGTTCTTTCAGTGACGTTAGCTCTAGGCAGCAGGGCTGTGGTGTGACACATACACACACACACACACACACACACACACACACACACACACACACACACACACACACACACACACACACACACACACACAGTCAAACAGTAAGGCTTGTTTCTAGGAGACATCCTTATCAATACCTTGGTATGCCGTCTATCTCCTCTACACATTGCTTCCCTAACGATCGCTCTCAACCCAGCCGTCGTCTTTATTTCACTGTTTATTCACTGTTTATTCCACTGTTTATTCCATTGTTTATTCCACTGTTTATTCACTGTTTATTCCACTGTTTATTCCACTGTTAATTCACTGTTTATTCCACTGTTTATTCCACTGTTAATTCACTGTTTATTCCACTGTTTATTCACTTTGTTTATTCCACTGTTTATTCCACTGTTTATTCCACTGTTAATTCACTGTTCATTCCACTGTTTATTCCACTGTTAATTCACTGTTTATTCCACTGTTTATTCCACTGTTTATTCACTGTTTATTCCACTGTTTATTCACTGTTTATTCCACTGTTTATTCCACTGTTTATTCACTGTTTATTACACTGTTTATTCACTGTTTATTCCACTGTTTATTCCATTGTTTATTCCACTGTTTATTCACTGTTTATTACACTGTTTATTCCACTGTTAATTCACTGTTTATTCCACTGTTTATTCCACTGTTAATTCACTGTTTATTCCACTGTTTATTCACTTTGTTTATTCCACTGTTTATTCCACTGTTTATTCCACTGTTAATTCACTGTTTATTCCACTGTTTATTCCACTGTTAATTCACTGTTTATTCCACTGTTTATTCCACTGTTTATTCACTGTTTATTCCACTGTTTATTCACTGTTTATTCCACTGTTTATTCCACTGTTTATTCACTGTTTATTACACTGTTTATTCACTGTTTATTCCACTGTTTATTCCACTGTTAATTCACTGTTTATTCCACTGTTTATTCACTGTTTATTCCACTGTTTATTCAAGTCTTGTGTGAGGCCAGCCAACTGAGGTCTATTTGTTCAACTGTGTTTCAACTTTGAATGGTGCGACAGGGAGAAGGAAGAAGGCCTTACTTTACTCCACACTAATTTACTCCTGTAGGTGTTTAACAACTGGTTATTGTATCCTTGTTAACACCTATGGGTATGGAAAGTAGACCTAGACTATAGACCCTGGAACTCTGTCATTTAGTAGTAATTACACCTCCAAACTTGACCTCATAAACAAGCCACCAGTCACTTAGTCATTGTGTGAGGCATGCACAAGGTTTCTCCCTGACTCTCCCTAACAAAAGGCTGCATATAGCACTGCTGTAGATTAGGCTCTGCTTTACCTGGTCTGTGATGAATTCTCTCTCTCTCTCTCTCTCTCTCTCTCTCTCTCTCTCTCTCTCTCTCTCTCTCTCTCTCTCTCTCTCTCTCTCTCTCTGTACACATACTTTACCCGCACTAAAGACAAAAGCCCAAGGCTGACTATAAACTTTGGACATATTGTCTTTGCTTTAGCTAGCTGTGTTTATGACTGTACTGAACCTTACTGAACCCTACTGTGCTGTACTGTACTGAACCCTACTGTACTGTACTGTACTGAACTCTACTGTACTGTACTGAACTCTACTGTACTGTACTGAACCCTACTGAACCCTATTGTGCTGAACTGTACTGAACTATACTGTACTGTACGGATCTCTACTGTACCCTACTGTACTGTACTGAACTGAACCCTACTGAACCCTACTGTACTGTACTGAACTGAACCCTACTGTACTGTACTGTACTGTATTGTACTGAACTCTACTGAACCCTACTGTACTGAATTGAACTTAACCCTACTGTACTGTACTGAACTGAACCCTACTGTACTGTACTGTACTGTACTGTACCCTACTGAACCCTACTGTACTGTACTGAACTGAACCCTACTGTACTGTACTGTACTGTACTGAACCCTACTGAACCCTACTGTACTGAACTGAACCCTACTGTACTGTACTGTACTGAACTCTACTGAACCCTACTGTACTGTACTGTACTGAACCGAACCCTACTGTACTGTACTGTACTCAACTCTACTGAACCCTACTGTACTGTACTGTACTGAACCCTACTGTACTGTACTGTACTGAACCCTACTGTACTGTACTGTACTGAACCCTACTGTACTGTACTGAACTGTACCCTACCCTACTGTACTGAACTGACCCCTACTGTACTGTACTGTACTGTACTGAACTCTACTGAACTGTACTGTACAGAACTGAACCCTACTGTACTGTACTGTACTGCACTCTACTGTACTGAACTGTACCCTACTGTACTGAACTGAACCCTACTGTACTGTGCTGTACTGTACTGTACTGAACTGTACTGAACCCTACTGTACTGAACTGAACCCTACTGTACTGTACTGTACTGCACTCTACTGTACTGTACTGAACCTTACTGAACCCTACTGTGCTGTACTGTACTGAACCCTACTGTACTGTACTGAACCCTACTGTACTGTACTGTACTGCACTCTACTGTACTGAACTGTACCCTACTGTACTGTACTGTACTGAACTCTACTGAACCCTACTGTACTGAACTGAACCCTACTGTACTGTACTGTACTGAACCTTACTGAACCCTACTGTGCTGTACTGTACTGAACCATACTGTACTGTACTGTACTGAACTCTACTGTACTGTACTGAACCCTATTGTGCTGTGCTGTACTGTACTGAACTATACTGTATCTACGTACTTTGGTGCGAAAAGTGTAAATCAATCCCAGAAAAACAGCAAAGGACCTTTTGAAGATGCTGGAGGAAACAGGTACAAAAGTATCTAAATCCACAGTAAAACGAGTCCTATATCGACATAACCTGAAAGGCCGCTCAGCAAGGAAGAAGCCACTGCTCCAAAACCACATAAAAAAGCCAGACTACAGTTTGCAACTGCACATGTTGACAAAGATCATACTTTTTGGAGAAATGTCCTTTGGTCTGATAAAACAAAAATAGAACTGTTTGGCCATAATGACCATCGTTATGTTTGGAGGAAAAAGGGGGAGGCTGGCAATCCGAAGAACACCATCCCAACCGTGAAGCACGGGGGTGACAGCATCATGTTGTGGGAGTGCTTTGCTGCAGGAGGGACTGGTGCACTTCACAAAATAGATGGCATCATGAGGCAGGAAAATTATGTGGATATATTGAAGCAACATCTCAAGACATCAGTCAGGAAGTTAAAGCTTGGTCGCAAATGGGTCTCCCAAATGGACAATGACCCCAAGCATACTTCCAAGGTTGTGGCAAAATGGCTTATGGACAACAAAGTCAAGGTACTAGAGTGGCCATCACAAAGCCCTGACCTCAATCCTATAGAAAATTTGTGGGCAGAACCGAAAAAGCGTGTGCGAGCAAGGAGGCCTACAAACCGGACTCAGTTACACCAGCTCTGTCAGGAGGAATGGGCTAAAATTCACCCAATTTATTGTGGGAAGCTTGTGGAAGGCTACCCACAACGTTTGACCCAAGTTAAACAATTTATAGGCAATGCTACCAAATACTAATTGAGTGTATGTAAATGTCTGACCCACTAGGAATGTAATGAAATAAATAAAAGCTGAAATAAATCATTAATTTCACATTCTTAAAATAAAGTGGTGATCCTAACTGACCTAAAACAGGGAATTGTTACTAGGATTAAATGTCAGGAATTGTGAAAACTGAATTTAAATGCATTTGGCTAAGGTGTATGTAAACTTCTGACTTCAACTGTACATGCTTCACATTTCACAACAAGTGACGTTAACTGATGAAGATGAAATACAGATCTCCCAAGCCTGTGTTTACCACAGACCTTATTTTCAGCATTTATCAAAAACATCCTACAAAAACCCCATTAATTTCTCCATAGGCTTTGGCCAACTAGACCGGGCACACACGTGTGCGTCCACGTGTGCCGTCTCTCGCATGCTGATTTTGTCCATCCACACCAGAAGCGATCAGAACACAAAGGTTGAAACATCAAAACAAACTCTGAACCAATTATATTAATTTGGGGACAGGTCTAAACATATTAAACATTCATGGAGATTTAGATAGCTAGCTTGCTGTTGCTAGCTAATTTATTCTGGGATATAAACACTGGGTTGTTATTTTACATGAAATGCACAAGGTCCTGTCTTTTATGGATCTTTGTAGAATTTTGACCCATTTTGAGTCAACACAAAATCATGTGTGTTCGTGTTGGATTTTGACTAGCTAAATGAGAAATGAGATGAACTAAAGTGCCGAGCTATCAGGTGATGTAATTTGTGGTCAAGGGCAATGTACGTACTGGGAAGCAAACATCCTGTAGCTGGAGATGTGGCTGGAATTTACATGTTCCCTGAAACAGCATCATGAGTTTACATCTAGATACACAAACACAGGAGCATCAGATGTAGGTACATAAACACACACAGGAGCACTTGTCTCTCATGGAAATGTATTGAAATAGCAGAGTAACAGAGTTTGGTGTGAGTTCAGTGGTGCATTATGAAAAACAGGGAGGGAGGTGCTGAAAGATCAGGTGTCAGGTTGCCTCCTTCCACGCGGTGTGTGTGTGTGTGTGTGTGTGTCTATCTGTGTGTGTGTGTTTGTGTTTTTGTGTGTTTGTGTGTGTGTGTGTGTCTATCTGTGTGTGTTTGTGTTTGTGTGTGTGTGTCTATCTGTGTCTGTGTGTGTGTTTGTGTTTTTGTGTGTGTGTATATTTGAGGGAAGAGGGTATGAGAGGAGAGGAAAGCAGGGTCATAGCTGTGTATGTCTCTGTGTGTGTGCTCTAACTGTGCCGTGCTGTGCCTCGTTAGGGGAGAGTGAGGTAAATGTACAATTTTTTTTTACATTCAGCATCACTCAAGGGAAATAAAGTATCTACATATATTTCAGGATGATGTGTATCCCTGGAAATAATAAAGTTGAGAAAAAAATAGCTTGTCCAAAAAAAGTGGTCTCTTGGCACAATTTAGCCCAGGTATAAGGTAAGTTGAGCCGCAGGACAGGGTAAGTTAAACCTCTTACACATTTCTGTACTGAATGAAATATTACCAATACCTATCATTTTAAAACCATGTCTATCTTTATTTTCCAAACACAAATCAACAAATTGGCTTTTTTAGTATTTTAATGTTAAGCATATTTTAACACAGGCTTAACACCTAACAAACACGTTGTACTTTTATTTATTTTTATTTTTAACATAGGCTAGGCCCTGTTGTTACCTCATATCCCAGCGATAATGCCTTGCATTCCACCTGGGAAGAAAACACTTCAATTTGCTCAACTTGCCATTGGCTCAACCATTGGCTTAACTTACCCCATGGCCATTGGCTCAATTTACGCCAAGGCAAACATTTGTACTATATTAGCCCACACAGCTACAATGATGGACTTTCATGCTAGGTTTAGGACCTCATATTGAAGCTTATGACATCATGAAACCCCTAACACAATAAATTCAATCAATTTTTTGGGCCTAACTTGCTTACCACTCTTTCCATATGGTTTCTTCCTTCACAAACTCCATTAAATTATGACCTTTTCCAAAATATTTTGTGAAATGATAAATTTTATGTATGGTTTCCTAGAAACAAGGGTGGCTCAACTTACCCCTTTGGCTCAAACAGAGATTTGAGTGACTCTGAAGGGATGGATGCACAGGGGCACGTCTCTCCCTCTCCCTCTCCCTCTCCCTCTCCCTCTCCCTCCCTCTAACTCTCTCTCCATCTGTCTTTCTCTCACTTCCTCTTTCCCTCTACCTCTCCTCTTCCTCCATGGGTCTCAGTCCTGTAGATGAGTGTAGAGGGGGAGTGTTTGCTGACACTGGTTTCCACATGGGGCGTGTATTGTAAGCAGACACTCCATCACCTTAACCACCTCCATCCACAGACTGTGAGTTTGATGGGGTGTGTATATTAACCAAACAACGTGTGAATACTCCCCCAGATTACATTATCTAGCTTCTCTCATTCCTCCCTACATCTTTCCCCACTCCCTCTTCTATTTCCCCACTCCATCTCCCCACACACACACACACACTCTCATCCCAATTCCCCCACTTCTGTGTATAGCTGTATACTAAGAATGATGAGCTGGTGGGACTGAGTATAGCTGTATACCAAGAATGATGAGCTGGTGGGACTGAGTATAGCTTTATATAAAATAAAACAACAATACACGCATTATCCAGAAAATGTACAAAATTAAGAAATATCAGAATGAGCGACGTCAGAGAACGGAATATAAATCTATATACATACAGTATATACTGTCACTGTCCCCACCAGTGACACCTGATTCAGACAGCACCTCTATACCTCTGTCCCCAGCAGCCTCTACCTTGTCTGTGTCTGGGACAGAGCAGAGGGCACCACCCATCCATAAGAGTTAGCAGGAAGTGGACAGCTGCTGACGGAATGTAATTCTAGGATGCCCTCCTCTCCTCTCCTGTGGTCAGCAATGTCTGTGTCTGTGTCCAGAGACAGGCTGTGTCCTCCAGAATAAGTCATTCATTTGATTTAGTAGGCTATGGTGCTATCACGGTTAGCCTACCATTTATGATGTTGTTCTGTAATGCAGTTTATCGAACTGGGCATTGCTGTGTGTGTGTCAATGGCTGTGTGCGTGTCTGTGTATTTGTGTGTCTGCGTATTTGTGTGTGTCAATGGACGTGTGTGTGTCTATGTGTTTGTGTGTGTGTGTGTTTGACCTTAACAGCCCTGCAAGGATCACATTTTATCTCTGTGTTATGGCTTTCAGTCCAGATCAGGTCCCACCTCTCTCTGTAATGAGCCCTCAGGGAGTGTGAGTGAGTGTGGGTGTGTGGGTGTGTGTGGGTGTGTGGGTGTATGTGTGAAAGAGCCAGTAGAAGAGCTTTGGGTATATATCTGTGGCTTGTGTTTTATTATTTTATCAAAATAAAAAATTATATACTTTTTACAAGTAACATGTGCATGTTTCAGTGTTACTTGCCTCGAAGCGAGCGTAGAAGTAATTTAGCTCATCTGGTAGGCTCGTGTCACTGGGCAGCTCTCGGCTGTGCTTCCCTTTGTAGTCTGTAATAGTTTGCAAGCCCTGCCATATCCGACAAGCGTCGGAGCCGGTGTAGTACGATTCGATCTTAGTCTACATATATCTACATATATTTCAGGATGATGTGTATCCCTGGAAATAATCAGAATTCATGTAAACATTAAAGTTTTGAAAAAAATAGCTTGTCCAAAAAAAAGTGGTCTCTAGGCACAACTTAGCCCAGGTATAAGGTAAGTTTAGCCGTGGTACAGGGTACGTTTTTTTAAAACCATGTCAATCTTTATTTTCCAAACACAATTCAACAAATTGGCACATCCCTTTTTTCTTCACAATTTCATGGTATCCGATTGGTAATTACAGTCTTGTCCCATCGCTGTAACTCCCTACGGACTCGGGAGAGGTGAAGGTCGAGAGCCAAGCATCCTCCAAAACACGACCCTGCCAAGCCGCACTGCTTCTTGACACACTGCTCGCTTAACCCGGAAGCCAGACGCACCAATGTGTCGGAGGAAACACTGAAGTCAGCGTGCATGCGCCCAGCCAGCCACAAGGAGTCGCTAGAGCACGATGGGACAAGGACATCCCAGCCAAACCCTCCCCTACCCTGGACTACACTGGGCCAGCAGGAGACCAATGGGATCGAACCCGCAGTGACAGTGACTGCACTGCGAACCCGCAGTGACACCTCAAGCACTGCGATGCAGTGCCTTAGACCGCTGCGCCATTCGGGAGACCCCATGTAGGACTTGTGTATTGCCAGTGTAGGGCCAGTGTAGGACTTGTGTAATGCCAGTGTAGGGCCTGTATAGTGCCAGTGTAGGGCTTGTGTAGTGCCAGTGTAGGGCCTGTGTAGGGCTTGTGTAGGGCCTGTGTAGGGCTTGTGTAGTGCCAGTGTAGGGCCTGTGTAGGGCTTGTGTGGTGCCAGTGTAGTGCCAGTGTAGGGCCTGTGTAGGGCTTGTGTAGTGCCAGGGCCTGGTTGAATAAAACAGCTTAAGTTAATTTCCCCCTTATCTTTTCCCTTGAAGTTTTCCTTAACTTTAAGTCATTTGCAGACAATTGCAAATGTAATGGTTGTCCATGAGGTCCCTTAAGTGCTTCATTCAGTATGGATATTAATGTAAACAGTATTTGTGGAGGTGAATATATTGCTTTCCTCTGCCCTGGTTTCAAAAGGAAAACATCCACCAGCTAAACAATGGAAGGTGCACACACAATCTGTGGCTACAAAGCTAGCTGGCTGAGTTAGCTACCTACTCTGTAAGTTAGCTTGACATGATAGAAAGTAATAGAAACCAGTTGAGAAGAAAGTAACTAAAAGAAACATGTTTTATTATGTTCTGAATCATTTGGTTTCTTCTGTCTTGAATGTAGAAGTTATATTTTGCGATCTCGCAAGATCTTTGACGAGACATTCATTCAGCGAATCAGGTCGTTTCCATGGTAACCAGAGACTATTTTTTTATAAATGTATTTTTGTTTTTTTATATACTTTTTACCCCTTTTCCTCTCCAATTTCGTGATATCCAATTGGTAGTTACAGTCTTGTCCCATCGCTGCAACTCCTGTACGGACTCGGGAGAGGCAAAGACCGTGATCCAAGATTGAGAGCCATCCAAAACACGACCCTGCCAAGCCACACTCCTTGTTGACACAATGCTCGCTTAACCCGGAAGCCTTCTGCCTAGATGCCTTCTGCCTAGATGCCTTCAAACAACCGTGAAACCAAAGCTTTTTATAACTAAACCAAGATAGACCACAGCGTGTCGTTTCCAATAGGAACAAATGAGTCAAAGTGGGCAGAACAAGCAACGAAGTGGGCAGAGCCAAGCACGAGCTTGCGAGATCCTATTGGCACAGTCTAGCAGCATTTGCATATTTCCATTTAGGGAACGCCACCTTTGTGAAGTGCGCTGGTGCAATAACTCAATACACCTTTGCACTCCTTTTTTAAAAACTTTTGCAAAGGGTAAAGTCTACAAAACTTAGTCCACTCTGTTCATAATAGATTCCAGTTTTAGGAACAGAAAACTGTATTGAGATCAAATGCTTTATAGGCTAAAATCCATCTTGTTCCATCTTCTTCCACTGCCGGCCAGTGGGCTTCCTCTCACTACCATATTTGGTAGTGAGTGGTAATGCCATGCGGATGCTTCACATTTATACATCCGGTGAAATATCTGTGTCATTGTTCTATCTCTTAAATGATGCAGTTACATAAGGAAATGTTTGAGTGGCTCTATGCAACACCTTTAAACAATTCCCTGAGGTCAGGTAAAAATATTCCTTAAGGTAAACCCTTAAGAGAAACACTTCAGATGTTTTATGCAACCGGGCCCAGGACTCAGTCATCAGAACCTTATGGCCTTAGAGTCAGGCCAGGTCAGGTTCCTATAGCGACCCTGTGAACAGTGGAGCGTAACAATACGGCAATGTTTGCCTGCCCCACCGGCTACTGTGTGTGTCCAAGTGAGTGTGTTTTCTCTTCCCCACTAGCCTTTCTAGTCTAACTCCACCTACAAGGTACTGTACTTGAAAGCATTACTGGGTCTACCTTGCGGCTGTGTGTGTGGACATAAGTGTGAGTGTGAGTGTGTGTGTGTGTATTTCCAGGGCCCCTACTCTAACTCCCCCCTCACTGTAATTGAAATCATTCCTGAGTGAGTTCACCTCACCGAGCTCTGGGCCTTCTCCTTTATTGTACTGCTGTAAGGGGGGCTGCTATGAAGAGAGAGTAGGGATGTACAGTATCCCTATGTTATAGTCCTAAAGGAAGTGCTGTGTGTGTGTGTGTGTGTGTGTGTGTGTGTGTGTGTGTGTGTGTGTGTGTGTGTGTGTGTGTGTGTGTGTGTGTGTGTGTGTGTGTCTGTCCAGAGGTACAGTAGGGTTTTTTACTAGGGTTTTTAAAATGGCAGGAGTAGTGGGGGAGGCAAGGTGACCTAATTTGATTTAAATAAATTCCATAACTGGAGGTCTATCTGTAGGGTTTACCCAATGGTTATGTTTTGAGTTTTAATGTCACGTACACAAGTATTGAAAACAACAATGCAGTAATCATTATCAATGTAGAAGTAAAAATAACATAAGGTAGAACAAAAACACACGAGAAATAAGAAATAAGAAGAACATAAGTAAGTAAGCTATACTATATACAAGGTCAGTCAGTTCTAATACCATATTTACAATGTACTGGGATACTGGAGGGATAGAGGTAGATATGTACAGGGGTAAGGTGACTAAGCATCAGGATATATGATAAACAAAGTAGTAGCAGCGTATATGATGATTGTATGTAAATGTGTGTGCATGTTGTGTGTGGTCTATCTGTAGGGTTTAACCCCTGGTTACCCACTGGCCCGAGGTCTATCTGTAGGGTTTATAACCCCTTGTTACCCCTACTAGCCTGCCTGTCTGCCTGCCTGTCTCTCTGTCTGCCTGTCTGTCTGTCTGTCTGTCTGCCTGTCTGTCTGCCTGAAGTTATCGGCTTTGGAGTTAGCTGCAGGCTACAGGACAGGACAGGTCAGCTGACCAGAGCAGTTCTACTGTAGTTAGATTAGAGGGTCACAAAAAGGCAAAGAGGCTTACAGGAGCTTTTCCTTTCCTCTCTCTCTCTCTCTCTCTCTCTCTCTCTCTCTCTCTCTCTCTCTCTCTCTCTCTCTCTCTCTAACACATTTATAGGAGTAGACAGTGCACACAGAAGGCCAAGGTGTGTGAAGGGCCTAATAATCACTGCCATTGCTGATACAGTCCATTTAAATAATGAAAACCAAGACGATTTCATGCCACTGAAGAATTCCAGAATTCCAGTGCTTTGGTTGATGTGTTGGATATAGATCTCTCTAAAGTATATAGTTGTGTAATCCGGTATTGAGTGTTGGGTATCAGCAGTTTGCAGTCTTTTTTTCTCCTGTAATGTTGAGCTTACTGGAGCTCTACCACAACATAATCCCCATGGGAGAGTCAACAATAGAACTGGTGGGGATTAAGGCTGAGAGGACTGCTGAGCATCACACAAACAGGGACCCAGAGCCCAACTCAGAATACATCAAACACAGCCTAATTGGTATTAACAGAGACTGGAGTGAAACTGTGGGCACACATGGGTCTTGGTCTATTGAACTCCAGTGTTTCACAGCTGGAATGGACACCTGGATTTAACAGAGTCTGGGTCCCAAATGGAATCCTGTTCTCTATATAGTGTACTACTTTTGACCAAAGCCCTATTAAAAGTAGTGCACTTTAAAGGGGAAAGGGTGCCATTTGGGAGACCGACACTGTCATTGATATGAGACAGGCCTTGGATCAGTGGGACTGACTGACATTCTTTTCCATTATATTTTTTCTGCCTCTTTATTCTTCAAGATCCGTCTTCCAACTACATCAGACAACTGGAGACCAAGGTCCGCATCCTGGAGGATGACAACAAGCAGCTTCTATCACAGGTAAAACTCTCAGCTACTGTATGTTACCATGGTGAAAACTATCACCTCTCTTTTTTTCAATTTTCACTCTCTCTTAATGTCTCTCATTCTCACTTTCTCAAACCTAAACTCTCTCTTAATGTCTCCCATTCTCACTTTCTCACACCTAAACTCTCTTTTAATGTCTCCCATTCTCACTTTCTCACACCTAAACTCTCTCTTAATGTCTCCCATTCTCACTTTCTCACACCTAAACTCTCTCTTAATGTCTCCCATTCTCACTTTCTCACACCTAAACTCTCTCTTAATGTCTCCCATTCTCACTTTCTCACACCTAAACTCTCTTTTAATGTCTCCCATTCTCACTTTCTCACACCTAAACTCTCTCTTAATGTCTCCCATTCTCACTTTCTCACACCTAAACTCTCTCTTAATGTCTCCCATTCTCACTTTCTCACACCTAAACTCTCTCTTAATGTCTCCCATTCTCACTTTCTCACACCTAAACTCTCTCTTAATGTCTCCCATTCTCACTTTCTCACACCTAAACTCTCTCTTAATGTCTCCCATTCTCACTTTCTCACACCTAAACTCTCTCTTAATGTCTCCCATTCTCACTTTCTCACACCTAAACTCTCTCTTAATGTCTCCCATTCTCACTTTCTCACACCTAAAGTCACTCTTAATGTCTCCCATTCTCACTTTCTCACACCTAAACTCTCTCTTAATGTCTCCCATTCTCACTTTCTCACACCTAAACTCTCTCTTAATGTCTCCCATTCTCACTTTCTCACACCTAAACTCTCTCTTAATGTCTCACTTTCTCACACCTAAAGTCTCTCTTAATGTCTCCCATTCTCACTTTCTCACACCTAAACTCTCTCTTAATGTCTCCCATTCTCACTTTATCACACCTAAACTCTCTCTTAATGTCTCACTTTCTCACACCTAAAGTCTCTCTTAATGTCTCCCATTCTCACTTTCTCACACCTAAACTCTCTCTTAATGTCTCCCATTCTCACTTTCTCACACCTAAACTCTCTCGTTGGAGGCAGAGAAGGCAGTAGTGACGAGAGTGTCATTTTCAAAGTATAAACAGAGAATGAGAGAGATGTAGTGGGAGCGAATAGAGAAAGCTAAATATTGCCAAGTAATCGGGTACACAAAGGAGATGGAAAGATAGAGGGAGGGAGGGAGGGAGGGAGGGAGGGAGGGAGGGAGGGAGGGAGGGAGGGAGGGAGGGAGCTTGTTTAGCCTGCTGGGATGATATGGTTAAGTGAATAATTCAGCTTCACAGTGAAAGTGGACTTCAATAATGGATTGGGATAAATGATGGGAGAGCAGGAGAACTCACTCGTGGGATGAATGTTTCATTGCTTCTCATTGTCATTCTGTCTGGGGTCTGATTTCACATGAAAGGAATCGGTGAGGAGCAACAACAAGAACACACGCACACGCACACACACACATTTGTACTATCTCTACTAGGAGATCTTAGAACACATACACACAGGTTCACACACATTTACTCACACATGAATGCACACACATACACTCTAAAGTACATACCCGAGAGAGATGGGTACTACAGGGAAGAGAGTGCACTCAGAGTAGTAAAGAGTTTTGGTAACATTGTAACGACCAAAGGGAGCATCATTATGACATCAGCTAGAGGTGAATAGAAATGGTATGTGTCCCAAATGCCACCCCCTTGGTTACTGTGGCAAACAATTCCCTCTTCGGACCACTGGAGAAATCACCTCACAATGATCTCAAACTGTGTTTTTAATACACAATGAAATAAAACACAGACTACCCCTTGCTAATCAGGAGACTCTGGTATGTTGGACTGTCACTACATATGCTTCATGGGAACCTGGTGAAAATGAAGGTTGTAGAACAGAATTTCTAAATCCAGAGGTGCAATATCAGGAGACGTCCGGAAAGGTTTGCGAAACAGACCAGGCCAGGTTTGGGGTTTGAGAAGTCAATGAGAGAAGTGAAAGATTCTTCATAGTTGTTATTTTTCTTGAAATTTAAAGGCACAACCTAGATTTGAGCCAATGTCTTAAGTAGTTGAACTTGTTATTACTCTAACCTCATGAAAGTGACAAACTGATACGTTTGAATTTTTTGTCAAAAAACAACTTCATATCGAAGGAGTGCCTTTGATTTGATGGCCTGCACATGCGCAGTTCGTCGAGAGACAACCGTTAGAACCGTGTTTTTCTACGCATGAGCTTAGCTAGCCAATGTCGCCATGACATCGCCTACAAGTGTGAACGAGGATTTCTTTGGAGAAGCAGTTTCTGCCTATCTTCATACTGTACTGTCTTTGGTTGTAATGTGGCTAGCCACTGGATGGCTCTGAATGCACTGTCAGCATGCAGCCAAAGTTACTAGCCACTTTTGCAGCAAATTAATGCTCTCAAATCGTATCCTGATGTGGACAGCAAATGAAAGTTGTATTCATAATGTGGCTAACTTAGCTAGATACAGTACATTTAGAAAAACAAGTTATATTAACTGGCTAGCTAGTGTTAGCAATAGGGATGCACGATATATCAGTGAACATATCGTAATTGCAGATATTAGCTAAAAATTTCAGCGAGACAACTCAAAGGTGAAATCCATTAAAGCCAAGATAATGGAATTCATTGCCCTTGACAATCAACTGTTCTCTGTCGTGGGAGATGTTGGCTTTCGCCGACTGGTCGAGCACCAGTACACACTACCAAGTGCGCTATTTTTCAGATGTTGCCCTACCAGAGTTACACAGTAATAGCGTCACTGCTATTAGCTTCACGACATACATACTATGGAACGCCGTTTGGATCTTTGTGTGTCAAAACAGATACATTAGCACTGTCAAATCTGTAAAAAAAAATCTGCAAACAAGCAAACACCGGCCACGAACAATGTGTTTACAATGCTGCGTTGGTAATAAAGCATAATTTGTTCGAACGCAACTTCTGGGGTAGCTAGCTTTAGCTTGGTACCTAGCTAGTACCAGTACATCCAGCCTGAAAACAATGACCAGTAGAAACTGCAGTCATGTTCATTATTCTTAGCAATGATTTAGGAATCCTTGTGAGCAAGTATTAGCTAGGTTTCCACTTATTGTTTGCCTATTGAAATTGAACTTCAGTTCATGAAAATAAATAGCTAGCCAGCTACTTAACCCTGTTGCCCAAAGCTAACGTTATAGGTAGGTAGCTAGCTTCATCTGGCTAGTGAGGCTCGACCGGACAAGGTTATGTGTTGTGACGCTAGCCACAATAAGGATTAGGCACAATCGTGGAATTTGCGGTTTGCCTTCAAAATAAAAGTATGTCATTGACAGTGATGCAAATGAATACAAATATAATTATGCCATACTTTTATTTTGAAGGCTAACCGCAAAGTCCACTATTGTGGCTAGTCCTTATTGTGGCTAGCTTCACATAGATGGGCCCGACCACCATTAATCAAATAAGAACTGTCTTATAAATTAGGGTTATTTTAGATGATGACACCTAGATTATGTCGTTTTGCTATGTTTTTGGGGAAGAACATTGTTTGTATCCATGAGCTAGCTAGCTTTTTTTATGACCAGCACTGTAGTTGCGCGAGACAACTTTACCAGCATCGTAGCATACGTATCGATGAATCGTTGTGACATATGAAACACGAGGGATAGTAATCAATGTGTAATAACTACGGAAAAAATTTATGAATGCGTTAAATGATTATGTGACGTGCAGTCATATTCAGGTCCTGATTGGTCAACAAGCTTATTCGTATCTTTTTAGACATGCAAAGACCCAAATCCTGGTTGAGAATGAAACGACTGAACAAATGAACAACGAAACAGCACAGCATGTAAGTGAAAGAAATAGGTTATGATTATGTTTTACTGGTAATGGGGACATAGGTAAATTTAACAAAATAACTTTTTGGTCATTGTGGTGTGCGTGCGTAACCTTTATTTAACTAGGCAAGTCAGTTAAACAATTTCTTATTTACAGTAAAGACCCGGGCCGACGCTGGGCCAATTGTGTGCCGCCCTATGGGACTCCCAGTCACGGCCGGATGTGACACAGCCTGGATTCGAACCAGGGACTGTAGTGACACCTCTTGCACTGAGATGCAGTGCCTTAGTTCGCTGTGTCCATGTGTGTGTGTTAACTATTTAACTGTACTAGAATGCTTAAAAGGCCGAAAAAATGTTAAATATCGGTTATCGATATCGTGATTTTTGGCAAGGAAAATATCGGATATCGGTATCGGGCAAAAATGTCATATCGATGCATCACTAGTTAGCAATGTTGGTTGGTCAGTAAGACTGAGAGCTAACCAGCTGAGCCAGCAAACAATGTAACAAAAGTATAATTTCAGGCTCTGTATTTTAAGAATCACAGAAGCAAGTACCCCTGGTGCACTGTTCAATTATTTAGCCATTTAAACAATTACTTTTGTGATGAAAACTCTGTTTTTGTAATTCCCTGAATGGCTGTGATGAGTTTCAAAAGTGATCTGGTCAGAGGTGTTGGACTTTAAATAGGGAATAGGGTGTCATTTGGGTCCGAGATATGAGTGTCCTATTTATGTAGACATTTCTCCATACATACAGCTCTGTGATTACATAATACAAATACTGCTGTCATAAGAGACTTCACTACGGAGATTTGTTGCTGAACAACCAACCCGTCTATGGAGATAGTACTGTCATCCCACTGAACCTAACCCATAACACCAATCAGAACAGAGAGCGACAGAGAGACCCTCCCTGTTCAACATATATTTCAACGAATTGGCGAGGGCACTAGAACAGTCTGCAGCACCTAGCCTCACCCTACTAGAATCTGAAGTCAACTGGCTACTGTTTTCTGATGATCTGGTGCTTCTGTCCCCAACCAAGGAGGGCCTACAGCAGCACCTAGATCTTCTGCACAGATTCTGTCAGACCTGGACCCTAAGTGAATCTCATTAGGACAAAGATAATGGTGTTCCAAAAAAGGTCCAGTTGCTAAGACCACAAATACAGATTCCATCTAGACAATGTTTCCCTAGAGCACACAAAACACTATACCTACCTCGGCCTAAACATCAGCACCACAGGTAACTTCCACCAAGCTTTGAACGATCTGAGAGACAAGGCAAGAAGGTCCTTCTACGCCATCAAAAGGAGCATAAAATTCGACATCCCAATTAGGATCTGGCTAAAAATACTTGAACCAGTTATAGAACCCATTGCCCTTTATGGTTGTGAGGTCTGGGGTCCGCTCACCAACCAATAATTCACAAAATAGGACAAACACCAAAATGAGACTTTGTATGCCGAATTCTGCAAAAACAACTTAAAACAGAAAATAATGCATGCACAGCAGAATTAGGAGCAAACCCGCTAACTATCAAAATCAGACATTAAATTCTACAACCACCAAACCTTCCATTACAAAGCCATCACCTACAGAGAGATGAACCTGGAGAAGAGCCCCCTAAGCAAACTGGTCCTGGGGCTCTGTTCACAAACACAAACAGACCCCACAGAGCCCCAAGACAGCAACACAATTAGACCCAACCAAATCATGAGAAAACTAAAAGTTCATTACTTGATACATTGGAAAGAATTAACCCAAAAAATAGAGCAAACTGGAATGATATTTGGCCCTAAACAGAAAGTCTACAGTGGCAGAATACCTGATCACTGTGACTGACCCAAAATTAAGGAAATCTTTGACTATGTACAGACTCAGTGACCATATCCTTGCTATTGAGAGAGGCCACCGTAGGCAGACCTGGCTCTCAAGAGAAGACAGGCTATATGCACACTGCCCACAAAATGGAAACTGAGCTGCACTTCCTAACCTCCTGCCAAATGCATGACCATTTTAGAGACATATTTCCCTAAGATTACACCCACCCACAAATAATTAGAAAACAAATCTAATTTTTATTAACTCATATCTATTAGGTGAAATACCACAGTCTGCCATCACAGCAGCAAGATTTGTGACCTGTTGCCACAAGAAAAGGGCAACCAGTGAAGAACAAACACCATTATAAATATAACCTATATTTATGTTAATCTATTTTCCCTTTTGTACTTTAACTATTTGCAGAGTGTTAAAACACTATACATAGCCATAATATAACATTTTGTCGTGACGTATTATCATTAATGCGATGACTGTTATCTTATCAAATCAATTAACTGTGTTTAATTGATTACGGGATTAAATTAATCATGTAACAATTAATTCAGTAACTTGGGGCACCACGGGAAAACGTATTTAACGAGTTACTATCTCCCGAATTAAACTCATATGAGATATATATTCATATCTATAGATAACAGTCACTTATTCATTTTTACCTCATATCAGTCTCATTATGAACGTTGTAATATTCTTTTAATCTGCACGAACCCTAGTTAACTACTTAGGGAGCAGTGGGGCGCTAGCCCGGTGAAATGTAAGGCGCCAAATTCAAAATCCAAAAGTTGAATTATTAAACATTCATCAATATACAAGTGTTGCATAGTCATCAAAAGCTCTGCTTCTTGGCAATATCACAGCGTTGTCAGATTTCAAAAAGGCTTTACGGCGAAAGCACAACATTTGATTGTTTGAGGATAGCACCTCTAATATTTCTGCATTAGCATAAATTCATAAACCAGCGTGGTTCACACAAAACCCATTTCACAGCGAAAACAAATCCCTTACCTTTCGAATAACTTCTGCTGAGGGCTTCCCAATTGTCCAACGAAGACATCCAATGGTTCTTTTGTTAGAAAAAGTAATTTATTATATCCATAAATCTCCGTTTGGTTGGCGCGTTATGTTCTGAAAATCCAACGTCGAATCGCCCATTGAAACGTGAAGAGAAAGCGTTTAAATATACCTATAAACCTTTCCTAAACAAATTAAAGACCAGTTATAATGCATCCTTAGCTATCCTTTTATGAATATTAGCGATAATATTTCACTGGGATGGTCACCTAAACGTTATATAAGTAAAATAAAGTGGGGCGCGCATCCAGTCTCGCGCCCGAGAAATCTTGACATCTGAACTCCCTTGACCATTTCCTGTTTCTATCCGTTTTGCTTACTCCTAGAACTCCCAGTCTTTGTATAGAGACTGCTGACAGTGGAAGCTATAGGTACTGCATTCTCAGTCCTGGTTAAAATAAAAATGAATAGGCAGCCTGGAGAAGAAGGTCCAAGTACAAAAACAAATGCAAATCCGAATGGATTTTCCTCGGGTTTTCGCCTGCTATATCAGTTCTGTTATACTCACATACATTATTTTAACACTCTTAGAAACTTCAGAGTGTTTCCTATCCAATAGTACTAATTATGTGCATATCCTATTTTCTGGGCCTGAGTGGCAGGCATTTTACTTTGGGCACGCCAGACTCTCCAAAACCGTCACCTATGCAGCTGCTCCCTAAGAAGTTAACATGTTGACTCAGCTTACACAAATTGGCGTAATTATTTATTTACTAACTAATGAAATAATCACATAGAAATACGTAAACACACACAGTAAAGGTTGAATTGATTACTAACGTAATGCAATGAAAAGTCCCTAGTGGACTAACCCGATATGACGGCTGGTTACACAATGAAAGGGGTGGGGAACAAAAGAGCGGGAGAAGGAGAGACAAAGGAATTCAACTATTGTACATACAGTTGAATAATACGCTCATCGTAAATATGTACCCCAACAACCGCTCATTCGGATTTAGAAATGCAATGTATATATTTACGCTTGTATGTCTTTGTCGTCTCTCTCTGTTGAAATCGCCCGATCCGTCTGTGACGAATAGTTCAACAGAAAGTCTCTGGTTGTGTAAGTCTCTGGTTGTCCACTAGAGATCACCATGTCCTTAGTAGTTGTAGTAGTAGCTTTCTTTGTTCTGGAAGACTGGATACATCAGATGTTCCGATGGTCGTTTGATAAGATCTTCCTTCACTCGTTGAGTTTCAGAGGGTCTTGTAGTTCTAGACCATTTGTCACGTGTAGCCACCGCTGCACGCTGTCTGGTCTAGTAGTTTTAAACCATTTTACACGCCAGTAGCAACCTGAAAATGTACTGGTCTTGTAGTTTTAAACAATTTGTCAGCCGCTCCACGCTGTCTGGTCTAATATGTTAATGATTTAAGAGTGGACATGTTTACATTGACAAAGCAAGATCATAAAAAAAGTGAAATAGACAATCAGAAATGAACATTACACTCACAAAAGATTCCAAAGAATATGGAGATTTGAAAATTGTCATGACTTTCATTCCTGGGTGAGGATCAAAGAGAGAGATAACACTTTTTTTATAAGCACTCTGGCAAAAGGGGCGTTCCATCCTTTTGGCATAATGTTTGTGCTCACGTGGGCGTGGTTACTGACTTGGCAAAAGTTTATATAAAAACAATTATCTCATTTAGAAGGCTAAAATCACATTGCATCTTCTCACAAATAGTTTCATATTAAATCATAAACGTTTTACAACATTTAGATGTAAACCTGACCCCTTGAATGATAACACTTTCAGAGATACAGCTATTTAGTTATACCGTCCTTAATGATATCACAAAACAACTGATTTGACATGATTATTGTTTGGAGCCCCACCAACCATTTCCCACGTTATTTACGTTAGAAATATTGTTTCAATGTCCAACCTTTTGATGTTAAAGTTTTGGGGCAGAGTCTCTCTCTACACACAAAGTATTTTTGACTCCTCCATACTACAGTGCACGAGAGAGTCCTAGAACCGGCCCCACTTCCCCCCTTCCTCTCTGGCGAGAGAGAGAGGGGGGGCTCTCTTTGATCCTCACCCAGGAAGGAAAGTCATGACAATTTTCAAATCTCCATATTCTTTGGAATCTTTTGTGAGTGTAATGTTCATTTCTGATTGTCTATTTCACTTTTTTTATGATCTTGCTTTGTCAATGTAAACATGTGTTTCCCATGCCAATAAAGCCCATGCCAATAAAGCACCTTTGAATTGAGAGACTGAGTCTGAGATAGAAAGACAAAGACTTACAGACACACACACACGACACACACACACACACACACACACACACACACACACACACACACACACACACACACACACACACACACACACACACACACACACACACACACACACACACACATAATCCATCCTTTAGGGTGGATTTTAAATGCAAAACAACACTGAATAGTTCAGAACAGATCCTGATATGTTGATAACTCTGTGTGGAATTTTGTTAAACCATTCTGTGGTACTTCAAGAGTCCTGTATGGGTACTGAGGGAAACTGACCTTTGATCTCTGACCTCAACGCACCTTGGAATGACCTCTCTTTATGACGCAGCTGTTCTTTAACACTCTTTAACTCACAGGGGTGTCATCACAGTGACCCTACTTTCCTGCACAGATAGACACACACACACACACACACAGCACTCTGTAAAGAGGCCAATCCTCTAAAAAGCCTGGTATACAGTTGTATCCCAAGGGCGCAGTTTGTGTTTTTCTATCTATCTACCCTTATGTCTTCTCTCTGTTATTGCCTTGTTAAACACAGCTTGGTGGCATTTGTAAAGGCAGCTAACCAAAGTCACAGTGTCCTGAGGCAGAGGGATGCCATTTATTGTATCCCAGGCAGGAGGATACAAAACACATGCTGGCCATTTTCAGTGATACGATAGATATAAATGAACTGAACTGACAACTGCTGTTTTACAAGGTGTTCTAAAATGGCCAGTAGACAATCCTGAGCATCAAAATATCAGCAGCACATTTACTCCTCTTGGCCTTCTGTGTGCACTGTCTACTCCTATAAATGTGTTCTCTCTCTCTCTCTCTCTCTCTCTCTCTCTCTCTCTCTCTCTCTCTCTCTCTCTCTCTCTGCAGACTAAAAGTGGTGATCTGAAGAGTCTAAGGAAGGGTTTCTACCACTCTGAGTCTCAGCTCTCACAGTACCAGCAGGACACACTGCAGAATGTATGTACAGTATGGCGCCAAACCTCTCCCTGACCTGACCAGTCTGTTTGGCTCTGTCTGTTTTGAGCTGATTTGCAGTATATTTTAATTGAACAACAATTAGAGGTCGCCGCGGTAACGGTCAACGTAGCAGTGGTCACCGAAGCAGAGGTCTTTGTGGCAGCGGCATTGGATTGTTGTTTTATGTTCTCACTCCGGCTGATAAGGGTTAAGGGCAGGGGTCATGATCTGTCAGGAAAGATCAAAGCCAACAGGGAAAAGACACACACATGGGGGACACATTCAGAGGGAGAGAGAAAGAGAGTTCTGAAAGCTCAGACATTTGGAAGGCATTTCCTTAGTCTCACAGACTCACACAGGGTTGAAACCAGTCCGCAGATTTCTATCCCTCCATCTGTACTTTCTTCCTCTTATTGTGGCCTTAACTCCTTTGAAGTGCTTTAAGAGTTTCCCTCGCTGACCTCAGTTTCACTTCACAGACTTGCTTTGAACTGGACTTTCAATACACTTTCAAACCTTCTCCAGCTCCTCCACATTTAAAGGTGTACGATCCCACTTTCCAATATCAAATCAAATGACATTTTATTGGTCACATACACATGGTTAGTAGATGTTAATGCGAGAGTAGCGAAATGCTTGTGCTTCTAGTTCCAACAGTGCAGTAATATCTAACAAGTAACCTAACAAAGTCACAATGACTCCCTTGTACACACAATGTAAGAGGATGGAATAAGAATATGTACATATAAATATCTGGATGCGCGATGGCCGTGCGGCATAGGCAAGATGCAATAGATGGTTTAAAATAGAGTATATACATATGAGATGAGTAATGTAGGATATGTAAACATTATTAAAGTGGCATTATTTAAAGTGACTAGTGATACCTTTAAATTAAATCCATTTATTAAAGTGAGCTGGCAGCAACCTCTCTATGTTAGTGAATGCTGTTTAACAGTCTGATGGCCTTGAGATAGAAGTTGTTTTTCAGTTTCTCGGTCCCAGCTTTAATGGACTTGTACTGACCTCGCCTTCTGAATGACAGTGGGGTGAACAGGCAGTGGCTCGTGTGGTTATTGTCCTTAATTATCTTTTTGGCCTTCCTGTGCTGTAGGTGTCCTGGAGGGCAGGTAGTTTGCAGACAGCACTACCTTCTGGAGAGCCTTGCGGTTGAGGGCAGTGCAGTTGCCGTACCAGGCGGTGATACAGCCCAACAGGATGCTCTCAATTGTGCATCTGTAAAATCTTGTGAGGGTTTTAGGTGACAAGCCACATTTCTTCAGCCTCCTGAGGTTGAAGAGGCGCGCAGCCTCCTGAGGTTGAAGAGCGCCCCACCGCTCCCTAAGAAGTTAAAATCCCCAGGTACAATAAATGCAGCCTCAGGATATATGGTTTCCAGTTTACATAGAGTCCAGTGAAGTTTTTTAAGGGCCATGGAGGTATGGGGTGGGATATACACGGCTGTGACTATAATCAAAAATAATTATTTTGGTAGATAATGCGGTCGGCATTTGATTGTAAGGAATTCTAGGTCAGGTGAACAAAATGACTTGAGTTCCTGTATGTTGTTATGATTATACCATGAGTCGTTAATCATGAGGCATACACCCCCGCCCTTCTTCTTACCAGAGCAATGTTTGTTTCTGTCGGTGCGACGCATGAAGAAACCCGTTGGCTGTACCGACTCTGACAACATATCCCGAGTGAGCCATGTTTCCCGTGAAACAGAGAATGTTACAATCTCTGATGTCTCTCTGGAAGGCAACTCGTGCCCTAACTTCGTCCACCTTGTTGTCTAGAGACTGGACATTGGCTTAGTAATATGCTCGGAAGCGGTGGATGGTGTGCTCGCCTTCTAAGTCTGACCAGGAGGCCGCTCCGTCTGCCTCTCCTGCGGCGACTACGTTGTTTTGGGTCGGCCTCTGGGATTAGATCCAATGTCCAGGGTGGAGGTCCGAACAAAGGATTTGCTTCGGGAAAGTCGTATTCCTGGTCGTGATGTTGGTAAATTGACGTCGCTCATATATCCAATAGTTCTTCCCGGCTGTATGTAATAACACTTAAGATTTTCTAGGCTAACAATGTAAGAAATAATACATAAAAAAATACAAATTACTATAGTTTCCTAAGGACTTGAAGCGAGGCGACCATCTCTGTCGGCGCCATCTTGCAATATTGAATGTCAGTCTCCAGTAATATGCACCTCCAGCCCTGCCTCTGCTTTGCCTCTTCCACATTCCACCCTGAGAGTTAAGAGACAATAACCCAGGTCTTTAATGTAGACACAGCTCAGACTTTACCCAATAACCCAGAGTAATAAAGTAGACCTTACAACAGCAATACTTCATGTTAACCCTAACTTCCACCCCTCATTCTGTTTATCTAGCTTTAATTCTATCAGGAATCAAGGTAAGACCCAAGTGCAGACTGTGTGAAGTAACAATGTTTATTGTTACCACAGGGGCAGGCAAACGACAGGTCAAGGCAGGCAGGGGTCGATAATCCAGAGTAGGAGCAAAGGTACAGAACGGCAGGCAGGCTCAGGGATGGGCAGAGTAGTCAGGCGGGCGGGTACAGGGTCAGGACAGGCAAGGGTCAAAAACCAGGATGAGAAAAAGAGAGGCTGGGAAAAGACAGGAGCTGACAGGACAAATGCTGGTAAGCTTGACAAACAAGACGAACTGGCACAGACAGACAGAAAACACAGGTATTTGGTATTTTATTAGGATCCCCATTAGCTGTTGTAAAAGCAGCATCTACTCTTCCTGGGGTCCACACAAAATATGAAACATAATACAGAATGACATAATACATCACATCAATAAACAAGAACAGCTCAAGGACAGAACTACATACATTTTCAAAAAGGCACACATGTGTCTGGTGGGATAAGTGTGTGTGTCAGAGCTGTGTGTAAGTTGACTATGCAAACAATTATTGATTTTCAACACATTAATGTTTCTTATAAAAAGAAGAAGTGATGCATTCAGTCTCTCCTCAACTCTTAGCCAAGAGAGACTGGCATGCATAGTATTAATATTAGCCCTCTGATTACAATTAAGAGCAAAACGTGCCGCTCTGTTCTGGGCCAGCTGTAGCTTAACTAGGTCTTTCCTTGCAGCACTAGACCACACGACTGGACAATAATCAAGATTAGACAAAACTAGAGCCTGCAGAACTTGCTTTTTGGAGTGTGGTGTCAAAAAAGCAGAGCATCTCTTTATTACGGACAGACCTCTCCCCATATTTGCAACAATTGAATCTATATGTTTTGACCATGACAGTTTATAATCTAAGGTAACGCCAAGTAATTTAGTCTCCTCAACTTGTTCAACAGCCACACCATTCATTACCAGATTCAGCTGAGGTCTAGCACTTAAGGAATGATTTGTACCAAATAGAATGCTCTTAGTTTTATAGATGTTCAGGACCAGTTTATTACTGGCCACCCATTCCAAAACAGACTGCAACTCTTTGTTAAGGGTTTCAGTGACTTCATTAGCTGTTGTTGCTGATGCGTATATGGTTGAATCATCAGCATACATGCTTTGTTTAATTCCAGTGGTAGGTCATTGGTAAAAATAGAAAAGAGTAGAAGGCCTAGAGAGCTGCCTTGCAGTACACCACACTTTACATGTTTGACATTAGAGACGCCATTAAAGAAAACCCTTTGAGTTCTATTAGATAGATAGCTCTGAATCCACGATATGGCAGAGGTTGAAAAGCCATAGCGTTTACGTTTTTTTCAGGATAAGTGGGGAAGATGGTTAACACCTGGAGGGGGTGGAGACAAGCACAAGGACAGGTGAAACAGATCAGGGCGTGACAGATTCTCTAGCCCAGCCTTAGAGCTGGAGACTGAAGCTGAAGACTGAAGCTGAAGACTCTCTTTCTCTCTCAATTCAATGGGCTTTACTTTCTCTCTCAAGTCAATTAAATGGTCTCTCTCTCTCAATTAAATTAATTTTTTGGCATGGGAAACATATGTTCACATTAACTAAGCAAGTGAAATAGATAAGTAAACAGTAAACATTACACTCACAAAAGTTCCAAATAAATTAAGACATTTCAAATGTAATTTTATGTCTATATACAGTGTTGTAACGATGTGCAAATAGTTAAAGTACAAAAGGGAAAATAAATAAACTCTGTCTTCCCCCCTCTCTTTCTCTCTCTCTCTTTAATTCTCTCTCTATATGTCTGTCTCTCTGTCTCTCTCCTTTATAGCCCAGAGATTTCACCTGTCTACCTGTTGCTTCCATGTTGAACCAGAGGTTGTCCCTTAAAGACCACTAATTAAATTACCCTCCTTACAGAAGGGTAAAGACGCCCTCTGCTCTCTCCTTCTCTTTCATACTCCTCTCCAGCTCTCACCTTGGGGGCGTCATTGTCGTCATTCTTAATCCCTCTTCTTCCTTCTTATCCTCTTCCTCCATCTTCCACATCCTCATTATCATCCTTTCCTCTCCATCCCCTCCTCATACTCCTCCTCTTCCTCCACCAACTTTAAAGGTTGACAGCAGTAATGCAGAGAGGGGGAGAGAGAGGACAAGAGGGAGAGGAGAAGAGGGGCGAGGAAGAGAGCATAGGAGGCTGTGAAGGAGAGTAGAGAAGTGAGGATGGAAGGAAGAAAGACTGAAGGAGAGGAGAGGGAGCAGAGACAGAGAGAGGAGAGAGAGCAGAGAGAGGAGAGGAGAGAGCAGAGAAAGAGAGGATGAGAGGAGAGGAGAGAAAGACAGAGAGGAGAGGAGAGGCAGAGACAGAGGGAGGAGAGGAGAGAGAGCAGAGACAGAGAGAGGAGAGGAGAGAGAGCAAAGACAGAGAGGAGAGGAGAGGAGAGGAGAGAGAGCAAAGACAGAGAGAGGAGAGGAGAGCAGAGACAGAGAGAGGAGAGGAGAGAGAGCAAAGACAGAGAGGAGAGGAGAGAGAGCAAAGACAGAGAGAGAGAGAGCAGAGACAGAGAGAGGAGAGGAGAGAGAGCAAAGACAGAGAGGAGAGAAGAGAAGAGAGAGGAGAGCACTCTTGTTTAGCTAATCAAAACTCTGATTGGTCCTGATAAAAAACCTTTGGAGTCATCATGGTAACCACTCAGGTATCAAAATTAAGAGTGTGGCGTGTGCAAAAAGTGTGTGTGAGTGTGTGTGTCTGTTCTGGAATGAAATACAGACCGACTTTAGACTCCTGTCTTGATTAGCATGGCTTTGAACTTCAACTTCAAACACAGGAGGTGACGCTTTGAATAATGCATCATATCTCTCTCTCTCTCAGTTCAATTTCAATTTAAGGGGGTTTATTGGCATGGGAAACATATGTTTAAATTGCCAAATCAAGTGAAATAGATAATAAACAAAAGTGAAATGAACAATAAAAAATGAACAGTAAACATTACACTCCAAAAGAATAAAGACATTTCAAATGCCATATTATGTCTTTATACAATGTTGTAATGATGTGCAAATAGTTAAAGTACAAAAGGGAAAATACATCTGAGTGAAATGTGTGTCTCTAATATGTTCATACATTTGGCAGGAGGTTAGTAAGTGCAGCTCAGTTTCCACCTCATGTTGTGGGCATTGTGAACATAGCTTGTCTTCTCTTGAGAGCCAGGTCTGCCTACGGCGGCCTTTCTCAATAGCAAGGCTATGATCACTGAGTCTGTACATAGTCAAATATTTCCTTAAGTTTGGGTCAGTCACAGTGGTCAGGTATTCTCCCACTGTGCACTCTCTGTTCAGGGCCAAATAGCATTCTAGTTTGCTCAGTTTTTTTGTTAATTCTTTCTAATTTTGTCAAGTAATGATCTTTTTATTTTCCTTGGGCTCTGTGGGGTCTGTTTTTGTTTGTGAACAGAGTCCCAGGACCAGCTTGCTTAGGGGACTCTTCTCCAGGTTAACATCTCTGTTGGTGATGGCTTTGTTATGGAAGGTTTGGGAATTGCTTCCTTTTAGGTGGTAGTAGAATTTAACAGCTCTTTTCTGGATTTTGATCATTATAATTAATTATTTAGGTGTCTGCCTAATTCTGATATTTTAGCAGAATTCTGCATGCAGAGTCTCAATTTGGTGTTTGTCCCATTTTGTGAATTCTTGGTTCAGACCTCACAACCATAAAGGAAATGGGTTCTATAACTGATTCAATTATTTTCAGATCCTAATTGGTATGTCACATTTTATGTTCCTTTTGATGGCATAGAAGGCCCTTCTTTCCTTGTCTCAGATCGTTCAAAGCTTGGTGAAGTTACCTGTGGCGCTGATGTTTAGGCTGAGGTGTATATTTTTTTGTGTGCTCTAGGGCAACTGTGTCTAGATGGGATTTGTATTTGTGGTCCTGGCAACTGGACCTTTTTTGGAACAACATTATTTTTGTTTTACTGAGATTTACTGGGCCCAGGTCTGACAGAAGATCTAGGTGCTGCTGTAGGCCCTCCTTGGTTGGGTACAAAAGCACCAGATCATCAGCAAACAGTAGAATTTGACTTCAGATTCTAGTAGGGTGAGGTCGGGTGCTTCAGACTGTTCTGGTGCCCTCGCCAATTCGTTGATATATATGTTGTCGAGGGTGGGGCTTAAGCTTCATCCCTGTGTCACCCCATGGACCTGTGGAAAGAAAAGGGTGTGTTTTTAGACAATTGTAACCACACACTTGTTGTTTGTGTACATGGATTTTATAATGTTGTATGTTTTTCCCCCAACACTACTTTCCATCAATTTGTATAGCAAACCCTCATGCCAAATTGAGTCAAAATATGTTTTGAAATCAACAATCATTAAAAGACGTTGCCTTTGTTTTTTTTGTTTTTTTTTAAGGGTGTGCAAGGTGAATATGTGGCCTGTCATACGGTAATTGGTAAAAAGCCAATTTGACATATGCTCAGTACATTGTTTTCACTGAGGAAATTTACAAGTTTGCTGTTAATATTAATGCAGGATTTTCCCAAGGTTGCTGTTGATGCATATCCCACGGTAGTTATTGGGGTCAAATTTGTCTCCACTTTTGTAGATTGGGGTGATCAGTCCTTGGTTCCAAATATTGGGGAAGATGCCAGAGCTAAGGATGATGTTAAAGAGTTTTAGTATAGCCAATTGGAATTTGTTGTCTGTATATTTTATCATTTCATTGAGGATACTATCAACACCAAAGGCCTTTTTGGGTTGGAGGGTTTTTATTTTGTCCTGTAGTTCATTCAAGATAATTGGAGAATCCAGTGGCTTAGTTGATTCTAAGATTTGTATTTGAAAATACACTGCTCAAAAAAATAAAGGGAACACTAAAATAACACATCATAGATCTGAATGAATGAAATAATCTTATTAAATACTTTTTTCTTTACATAGTTGAATGTGCTGACAACAAAATCACACAAAAATAATTATCAATGGAAATCAAATTTATCAAACCATGGAGGTCTGGATTTGGAGTCACACTCAAAATTAAAGTGGAAAACCACACTACAGCCTGATCCAACTTTGATGTAATGTCCTTAAAACAAGTCAAAATGAGGCTCAGTAGTGTGTGTGGCCTCCACGTGCCTGAATGACTTCCCTACAACGCCTGGGCATGTTCCTGATGAGGTGGCGGATGGTCTCCTGAGGGATCTCCTCCCAGACCTGGACTAAAGCATCCGCCAACTCCTGGACAGTCTGTGGTGCAACGTGGCGTTGGTGGATGGAGCGAGACATGATGTCCCAGATGTGCTCAATTGGATTCAGGTCTGGGGAATGGGCGGGCCAGTCCTTAGCATCAATGCCTTCCTCTTGCAGGAACTGCTGACACACTCCAGCCACATGAGGTCTAGCATTGTCTTGCATTAGGAGGAACCCAGGGCCAACCGCACCAGCATATGGTCTCACAAGGGGTCTGAGGATCTCATCTCGGTACCTAATGGCAGTCAAGCTACCTCTGGCGAGCACATGGAGGGCTGTGCGGCCCCCCAAAGAAATGCCACCCCACACCATGACTGACCCACCGCCAAACTGGTCATGCTGGAGGATGTTGCAGGCAGCAGAACGTTCTCCACGGCGTCTCCAGACTCTGTCACGTCTGTCACGTGCTCAGTGTGAACCTGCTTTCATCTGTGAAGAGCACAGGGCGCCAGTGGCGAATTTGCCAATCTTGGTGTTCTCTGGCAAATTCCAAACGTCCTGCACGGTGTTGGGCTGTAAGCACAACCCCCACCTGTGGACGTTGGGCCCTCATACCACCCTCATGGAGTCTGTTTCTGACCGTTTGAGCAGACACATGCACATTTGTGGCCTGCTGGAGGTCATTTTGCAGGGCTCTGGCAGTGCTCCTCCTTGCACAAAGGCGGAGGTAGTGGTCCTGCTGCTGGGTTGTTGCCCTCCCACGGCCTCCTCCACGTCTCCTGATGTACTGGCCTGTCTCCTGGTAGCGCCTCCATGCTCTGGACACTACGCTGACAGACACAGCAAACCTTCTTGCCACAGCTCGCATTGATGTGCCATCCTGGATGAGCTGCACTACCTGAGCCACTTGTGTGGGTTGTAGACTCCGTCTCATGCTACCACTAGAGTGAAAGCACCGCCAGCATTCAAAAGTGACCAAAACATCAGCCAGGAAGCATAGGAACTGAGAAGTGGTCTGTGGTCACCACCTTCAGAACCACTCCTTTATTGGGGGTGTCTTGCTAATTGCCTATAATTTCCACCTGTTGTCTATTCCATTTGCACAACAGCATGTGAAATTTATTGTCAATCAGTGTTGCTTCCTAAGTTTGATTTCACAGAAGTGTGATTGACTTGGAGTTACATTGTGTTGTTTAAGTGTTCCCTTTATTTTTTTGAGCAGTGTATATATGTTTTTGCTGTTTGTTCTTTGTTATAGAGCCAAAAAGATTGGAGAAGTAATTTACCCATTCATCTCCATTTTGGATCGATAATTATTTGTGTTGTTGTTTGTTTAGTGTTTTCCAATTTTCCCAGAAGTGGTTAGATTCTATGGATTCTTCAATTACATTGAGATGATTTCTGACGTGCTGTTCCTTCTTTTTCTGTAGTGTATTTCTGTATTGTTTTAGTGATTCACCATAGTGAAGGCGTAGACTCAAGTTTTCTGGGTCTCTATGTTTTTGGTTGGACAGGTTTCTCAATTTCTTTCTTAGGTTTTTGCATTCTTCATCAAACCATTTATCATTGTTGTTCATTTTCTTCAGTTTTCTGTTTTACATTTTTAGATTTGGTAGGGAAGCTGAAAGGTAAAATATATTTTACACCTTCACTATTACAGTGGAATGTTTTGTCCGGGAAGTTGTCTAAAAGGTATTTAATTTGTTGTTGCCTAATTTATTTTTTGGTAGGTTTCCACAATACATTCCTTCCATCTATAGCATTTCTTAATATTACTCAGTTCCTTTGGCTTTGATGCCTCATGATTGAGTATTGCTGTGTTCAAGTAGACTGTGATTTTGCTGTGGTCTGATAGGAGTGTCAGTGGGCTGACTGTGAACACTCTGAGAGACTCTGGGTTAAGGTTAGTGATAAAGTAGTCTACAGTAGTACTGCCAAGAGATGAGCTATAGGTGTACCTACCATAGGAGTCCCCTCGAAGCCTACCATTGACTATGTACATACCCAGCGTGCGACAGAGTTGCAGGAGTTGTGACACGTTTTTGTTGGTTATGTTGTCATAGTTGTGCCTAGGGGGGCATATGGGGGAGGGAATGCTGTCACTTCCAGGCAGGTGTTTGTCCCTTTGTGTGCTGAGGGTGTCAGGTTCTGGCATTTAGGTCACCACAGACTAGTACATGTCCATGGTCATGGAAATGATTGATTTCCCCCTCCAGGATGGAGAAGTTGTCTTCATTAAAGTATAGGGATTCTAGTGGGGGGATATAGGTAGCACACAGGAGAAGGACCCACTGGTTGCCCTCAAGGTTAGTTCAGTTGAAACTGTTTGGGGTTGCCATGTACCAATACTGTTCCAGACTTATAGAGATGTATACAGTTGAAGTCGGAAGTTTACATACACTTAGGCTGGAGTCATTAAAACTCATTTTTCAACCACTCCACACATTTCTTGTTTACAAACGATAGTTTTGGCAAGTCGGTTAGGATATCTACTTTGTGCATGACACAAGTAATTTTTCCAACAATTGTTTACAGACCGATTATTTCACTTATAATTCACTGTATCATTATTCCAGTGGGTCAGAAGTTTACATACACTAAGTTGACTGCCAGAACATGATGTAATGGCTTTAGAAGCTTCTGATAGGCTAATTGACATAATTTGAGTCAATTGGAGATGTACCTGTGGATGTATTTCAAGGCCTAACTTCAAACTCAGTGCTTGACATCATCGGAAAATCAAAAGAAATCAGCCAAGACCTCAGAAAAGAATTGTAGACCTCCACAAGTCTGGTTCATCCTTGGGAGCAATTTCCAAATGCCTGAAGGTACCACGTTCATCTGTACAAACAATAGTAAGCAAGTATAAACACCATGGGACCACGTAGCCGTCATACCGCTCAGGAAGGAGACGCATTCTGTCTCCTAGAGATGAACGTATTTTGGTGCGAAAGTGCAAATCAATCCTAGAACAACAGCAAAGGACCTTGTGAAAGTGCTGGAGGAAGTATCTATATCCACAGTAAAATGAGTCCTATGTCGACATAACCTGAAAGGCCGCTCAGCAAGTAAGAAGCCACTGCTCCAAAACCGCCATAAAAAAGCCAGACTACGGTTTGCAACTGCACATGGGGACAAAGATGGTACTTTTTGGAGAAATGTCCTCTGGTCTTATGAAACAAAAATAGAACTGTTTGGCCATTGTCATGTTTATCTTCCCTCGGGAATGACCAAAGCGCAGCGACGTGACCGGAATACATATTTATTGAAATAACGGGAAGAGACGGAACAAAACAATAAACGGAGAACAAGACGTGAACCCTAAAGCTAAATCCTAAACACGACACAGAGATCTAAACCTAAACACGAATGGTGAAACCTAACTAAACACGAATGGCGAAACCTAACTAAACATGAATGGCGAAACCTAACTAAACATGAATGGCGAAACCTAACTAAACACGAATGACAAGAACCTGACTGAACACGATAACCATAACATAAACAATAACCCACGAAACTAAAGTGCAACTCCCAAACATATATATGGTTCCCAATTAGAGGTAACGAGACTCAGCTGCCTCTAATTGGGAACCATTATCCCAACATAGAAATAGACACCATAGAACAGACAAACCCTACACCCAAAAGGAAACCAAAACGCTCCAGCCTGTCATCTCAGGCCTGGGCGTTACAGGCCATAATGCCCATTGTTGTGTTTGGATGAAAAGGGGGGAGGCCTGCAAGCCGAAGAACACCATTCCAACTGTTAAGCACGGGGGTGGCAGCATCATGTTGTGGGAGTGCTTTTCTGCAGGAGGGACTGGTACACTTCACAAAATAGATGGCATCATGAGGAAGGACAATTATGTGGATATATTGAAACAACATCAAGACATCAGTCAGGAAGTTAAAGCTTGGTCGCAAATGGGTCTTCCAAATGGACAATGACCCCAAACATACTTCCAAAATGTGGCAAAATGGCTTATGGACAACAAAGTCAGAACTGAAAAAGCGTGTGCGAGCAAGGAGGCCTACAAACCTGACTCAGTTACACCAGCTCTGTCAGGAGGAATGGGCCAAAATTCCACTGGCCCAAAAGTTGAAATAAATTCTTCTCTCTACTACTATTCTGACATTTCACATTCTTAAAATAAAGTGGTGATCCTAACTGACCTAAGACAGGGAATTTCTACTAGGATTAAATGTCAGGAATTGAATTTAAATGTATTTGGCTAAGGTGTATGTAAACTTCCGACTTCAACTTTATTTCATCTGTATCCTAATACACTGCATGCTACACAAAAACAGTATGTATTTAAGCAACATTCATTCATTGGAGAACTTATTATACATGGGATTTCTTGGTCTGTCTCCCTAAAATGTCCAAGTCATTGTTTCATAACATAGTTATCAACATAGTCAGTCTTGCATGTGACAAAGCAGCAATGCCTTGGCATGAATAGCATCAACTGTCAGACACTCACACTTGTTGTGCATGACGAGGTTGGGGTTAAGGGCCTGCCACTGGCTGAGGGCCACCAGCTGGATCAGCTGCCCGTTGGGGTTCCGGTATAGGGTGTTCCCTGAGGGGTTCCTTACTGACGCTGACCCTGCGTTTCCACCCCTTGTTAACACCCCCCCCCCCTTAACAGAGGGGTAGTGTGCTAATATTGTAATGCGTCTGTGTGTAGCTGGTGTAGGAGTCAGGCTCGGGACAGCAGATATGAGTAAATAATAGCAATTTTACTCAATATTATAAGAATAAACGTCAAAACTTGCCAAGCCCACAAATACGGACCGCAATACAATAACCACACTCTCACAAACAAACATGGGGGAACAGAGGGTTAAATAATGAACAAGTAATTGTGGGATTGAAACCAGGTGTGTAAAACAAGACAAAACCAATGGAAAAATGAAAAGTGGATCGGCGATGGCTAGAAAACCGGTGACGTCGAACGCCGTCCGAGCAAGGAGAGGGACCGACTTCGGCAGAAGTCGTGACAGTACCCCCCCTTGACGCGCGGCCCCAGCTGCGCTCCGACACTGGCCTCGGGGACGACCCGGAGGACGAGGCGCAGGGCGATCCGGATGGAGACAGTGGAACTCCCGCAGCATCGAAGGGTCCAGAACGTCCTCCACCAGCATCCAGCATCTCTCCTCCAGACCGTAGCCCTCCCACTCCACGAGGTACTGAAGGCCCCTCCTCCAACGCCTCAAGACCAGGATGGCTCAAACAGCATACGCCGGGGAACCTCCCGCACCTCAGACTCCTGGAGTGGACCAGCCAGCATCGGCCTGAGGAGAGACACATCCTGGTTTACTCTCTCCACCTGCCCGTTACTCTCGGGGTGAAAACCTGAGGTGAGGCTGACCGAGACCCCCATAAACGCCCTCCAGACCCTGGATGTGAACTGGGGACCCTGATCAGAGACTATATCCTCAGGCACCCCATTGTGCCGGAAGACGTGTGTGAACAGGGCCTCCGTAGTCTGTAGGGCCGTAGGGAGACCGGGCAAAGGGAGGAGACGGCAGGACTTAGAAAACCGATCCACAACGACCAGGATCGTGGTGTTGCCCTGTGAGGGAGGAAGATCAGTCAGGAAGTCCACTGACAGGTGCGACCACGGCCGTTGTGGAACGGGTAGGGGTTGTAACTTCCCTCTGGGCAGGTGCCTAGGAGCCTTGCACTGGGCGCACACCGAGCAGGAGGAAACATAAACCCTCACATCCTTGGCCAAGGTGGACCACCAGTACTTCCCACTAAGACAGTGCACTGTTTGACCGATGCCAGGATGACCAGAGGAGAGTGACGTGTGGGCCCAATAGATCAACCGGTCGCGGGCAGCAGACGGAACGTACAGACGGAACGTACAGACGCCCGGCTGGACACTGAGAGGGAGTGGGCTCTGTACGTAACGCCCGCTCGATGTCCAGCTCTCGCACTAGCGGTGCCACCAGGCAAGAGGCCAGGAGTATGGGAGTGTGATCCATGGACCGCTCCTCTGTGTCATACATCCGGGACAGTGCGTCTGCCTTAACGTTCTGGGAACCTGGTCGGTAGGACAGGGTGAAAACAAAATGGGTAAAAAACATGGCCCACCTTGCCTGGCGAGGGTTCAGTCTCCTAGCCACCCGGATGTACTCCAGATTGCGGTGGTCAGTCCAGATGAGAAAAGGGTGTTTCGCCCCCTCAAGCCAATGTCTCCACACCTTCAGAGCCTTTACGACAGCCAACAGCTCCCGGTCCCCCACATCATAGTTTCACTCCGCCGGGCTGAGCTTCTTCGAAAAGAAGGCACAGGGGCGGAGCTTCCGTATCCAAGCGCTGAGAGAGCACAGCTCCTATCCCAGCCTCGGACGCATCCACCTCCACTATGAACGCCAAAGAGGGATCCGGATGAGCCAGCACGGGAGCCGAGGTAAACAGAGACTTCAGGTGACCAAACTCCCTGTCCGCCTCAGCCGACCACTGCAGTCGCACCGGTCCCCCCTTCTGCAGTGAGGTAATTGGAGCCACTACCTGACCAAAGCCCCGGATAAACCTCCGGTAGTAGTTGGCAAACCCCAGGAACCGCTGCACTTCCTTTACCGTGGTGGGAGTCGGCCAATTACGCACGGCTGAAATGCAGTCACTCTCCATCTCCACCCCTGATGTGGAAATGCGGTACCCTAGGAAAGAGACGGACTGCTGGAAGAACAGACATTTCTCAGCCTTGACGTACAGGTCATGCTCCAACAGTCGACCAAGCACCCTGCGCACCAGGGACACATGCTCGGCGCGTGTAGCAGAGTATATCAGAATGTCGTCGATATACACCACTACACCCTGCCCGTGCAGGTCCCGGAAAATCTCGTCAACAAAGGCCTGGAAGACTGATGGAGCATTCATCAACCCGTACAGCATGACCAATAGAAAACCGGTGACGTCGAACGCCGCACGATCAAGGAGAGGGACCGACTTCGGAAGTCGTGACAAATATACATTGAAGTAATATCAAGCTTGGCAGCCTTAATTTAGCATTCAGTCCTTATAAAGTAATGTAATGCATGTTTCTTCTTGGCTTTTGTAAATAAAATATAGCTTCAGACTAAACATTACTCACTCAGTTCCAGGTTGGTGTTTTCAGGTTTCTGTTGTTTTCCAGAGCATTTGCTGTATAGCTTTGGAATAATAATCTTTGGTAGTTGAAAGCCAGGTTATTCCGTAATTCCGTCCAAAATCAGGTTGTAGGTTTTGAGTTTTGATTTGGAGTGAAGGTTATGTTGTAGAGGGTAGCATCCTGTATATGTTCCTGACAAAAAATGTAATTGTATCTATCTTTTTTTAAGAACATGCTGAAAAATGCAGGAGCTCATGATCTCTCTCTCTCTCTCTCTCTCTCTCTCTCTCTCTCTCTCACTCACTCACTCACTCACTCACTCACTCACTCACGTCAATTCATATTCCGCCCAGACAATGACATGGCCTGATACACACTTTAAAGTTTATGGTGGGTGGTGTCCAGGGTTGTAGAAATAAGGTACATATTTACTTATTGTTTGGCATAACCTGTGTGCTACGTCAATACGTTTTGTGAGGGGCTACCTGTGATGCGTAGAGAGAGATGGTACCTATTGTAGAGGGGGTCGCCCCAACCCCTGCTAACCCCCCTCTATAGCGCCTACACCCCCCTACATCCGTCACATGCTGAAATTAGCCCAGCGATCGTGATCACACCCCTGTAGCACCGACTGAGGCAAAGTCACAAGTCTCTAATAACAAGAGCAGCCAATCAAATGTCAAAGTCAATCAAGATTCTCTCTGACACAGTATCAGTCGCAATGTACTTTTAATGAGTGATTCTCTGTCTTGTAAATTTGTTTTTATTTTAAACTGACTTTTTTCAGTCTACATCCCAAATGGCACCATATTGCACTAAGTGTAGTACACTATACAGGGAATAGGGTGCCATTTTGGATGGACATAGGTGTGGTGTCTATCTCAGTGTTCTCTGAGGATTACTACTAGGTATTGATACAGGCTCTGTAACAGTAGACTGGCAGACGGATCAGGTTCACTTCCTTCCTCTTCTAGAATACCTCTACAGCAGGGGCCTACACCATCCACCCTGGACCTGTTGTTATTGCCTCTCTCCTTTGTGTGTGTGTGTCAGACTCTTTCTCTCTCTCTCTCTCTCTCTCTCTCTCTCTCTCTCTCTCTCTCTCTCTCTCTCTCTCTCTCTCTCTCTCTCTCCTCAGGGGCACTAGTGTTGGAATGCTGATGGGATTGTTGAGGATTTAATGCTAGAGTGGTGCTCAAAAGGCTGGGACTGAGCTGTATTGGGATAGGACCAGGGATAGGGATAACTAAGGGCTTGGACAGTGAGTTCTGGGACTGAGATGTATTGGGATAGGACCAGGGATAGGGATAACTAAGGGCTTGGACTGTGAGTTCTGGGACTGAGCTGTATTGGGATAGGACCAGGGATATGGATAACTAAGGGCTGGACAGTGAGTGCTGGGACTGACCTGTACTGGGGAGGGATAGGATAGAGCTAGGATAGTCAGGACTACTGCTTCTCTCCCTCAAATACCTCTTTGTGCATCAGCTGCGAGCTAGAGATGGAGAGACACAGGGGAGATGTAACCCCACCAGGGTAGGACCAGACTAGGGTCAGGGGAGATGTAACCCCACCAGGGTAGGACCAGGCTAGGATCAGGGGAGATGTAACCCCACCAGGGTAGGACCAGGCTAGGATCAGGGGAGATGTAACCCCACCAGGGTAGGACCAGGCTAGGATCAGGGGAGATGTAACCCCACCAGGGTAGGACCAGGCTAGGATCAGGGGAGATGTAACCCCACCAGGGTAGGACCAGGCTAGGATCAGGGGAGATGTAACCCCACCAGGGGAGGACCAGGCTAGGATCAGGGAGATGTAACCCCACCAGGGTAGGACCAGGCTAGGATCAGGGAGATGTAACCCACCAGGGTAGGACCAGACTAGGATCAGGGGAGATGTAACCCCACCAGGGTAGGACCAGGCTAGGATCAGGGAGATGTAACCCACCAGGGTAGGACCAGGCTAGGATCAGGGGAGATGTAACCCCACCATGGGATGACCAGGGGAGATGTACCCCACCAGGGTAGGACCAGGTTAGAATCAGGGGAGATGTAACCCCACCAGGGTAGGACCAGGCTAGGATCAGGAGATGTAACCCACCAGGGTAGGACCAGACTAGGATCAGGGAGATGTAACCCCACCAGGGTAGGACCAGACTAGGGGAGATGTACCCCACCAGGGTAGGACCAGACTAGGATCAGGGGAGATGTAACCCCACCAGGGTAGGACCAGGCTAGGATCAGGGGAGATGTAACCCCACCAGGGGAGGACCAGGCTAGGATCAGGGGAGATGTAACCCCACCAGGGAAGGACCAGGCTAGGATCAGGGGAGATGTAACCCCACCAGGGGAGGACCAGGCTAGGATCAGGGGAGATGTAACCCTACCAGGGTAGGACCAGGGCAGGACCAGGGGAGATGTAACCCCACCAGGGTAGGACCAGGCTAGGATCAGGGGAGATGTAACCCCACCAGGGTAGGACCAGGCTAGGATCAGGGGAGATGTAACCCCACCAGGGGAGGACCAGGCTAGGATCAGGGGAGATGTAACCCCACCAGGGAAGGACCAGGCTAGGATCAGGGAGATGTAACCCCACCAGGGTAGGACCAGGCTAGGATCAGGGGAGATGTAACCCCACCAGGGTAGGACCAGACTAGGATCAGGGAGATGTAACCCCACCAGGGTAGGACCAGGCTAGGATCAGGGAGATGTAACCCCACCAGGGTAGGACCAGGCTAGGATCAGGGAGATGTAACCCCACCAGGGTAGGGACCAGGCTAGGATCAGGGAGATGTAACCCCACCAGGGTAGGACCAGACTAGGATCAGGGAGATGTAACCCACCAGGGTAGGACCAGGCTAGGATCAGGGGAGATGTAACCCCACCAGGGAGGACCAGGCTAGGATCAGGGAGATGTAACCCCACCAGGGAAGGACCAGGCTAGGATCAGGGAGATGTAACCCCACCAGGGGAGGACCAGGCTAGGATCAGGGAGATGTAACCCTACCAGGGTAGGACCAGGGCAGGACCAGGGAGATGTAACCCCACCAGGGTAGGACCAGGCTAGGATCAGGGAGATGTAACCCCACCAGGGTAGGACCAGGCTAGGATCAGGGAGATGTAATCCCACCAGGGAGGACCAGGCTAGGATCAGGGAGATGTAACCCCACCAGGGAAGGACCAGGCTAGGATCAGGGAGATGTAACCCCACCAGGGTAGGACCAGGCTAGGATCAGGGGAGATGTAACCCCACCAGGGTAGGACCAGACTAGGATCAGGGAGATGTAACCCCACCAGGGTAGGACCAGGCTAGGATCAGGAGATGTAACCCCACCAGGGTAGGACCAGGCTAGGATCAGGGGAGATGTAACCCCACCAGGGTAGGACCAGGCTAGGATCAGGGGAGATGTAACCCCACCAGGGTAGGACCAGACTAGGATCAGGGGAGATGTAACCCCACCAGGGTAGGACCAGACTAGGGGAGATGTACCCCTACCAGGGTAGGACCAGACTAGGATCAGGGGAGATGTAACCCCACCAGGGTAGGACCAGGCTAGGATCAGGGGAGATGTAACCCCACCAGGGGAGGACCAGGCTAGGATCAGGGGAGATGTAACCCCACCAGGGAAGGACCAGGCTAGGATCAGGGGAGATGTAACCCCACCAGGGGAGGACCAGGCTAGGATCAGGGGAGATGTAACCCTACCAGGGTAGGACCAGGGCAGGACCAGGGGAGATTTAAACAAGGATTGAATCTCATTTCTGTGTCTGGGGTGTTGAACTATAGTACCCCAGAGAGAGAGAGGGGAGAGGGGGGATTAGCATGTTACAAACATGATGGTGTGTGTGTGCATTTGTGTGTGTGATTGAGTGAGTGAGTGAGTGAGTAGAGAGAGAGAGAGAGAGAGAGAGAGAGAGAGAGAGAGAGAGAGAGAGAGAGAGAGAGAGAGAGAGAATAAAGTATATTCATGTGTGTGTGTCCACACTGACCATCTCTCCTCTCTCTCCAGGGCTCTGGTAGGTCCCCCAGTGGTGAGCCGTCCCCCCCAGCAGACTACCTCCCAGTGGGCCAGAAGCCAGAGGCTGTGGTCCATGCCATGAAGGTACTGGAGGTCCATGAGAACCTGGAGAAGAAGATCCCTGAAGACTACGACGAGGACCTCAGTGAGAAGGAGAAGGCCATCGTCAGGGAGATGTGTAACGTAAGAAACTTTCTCTCTCTCCTCTCTCCCTCTCCTCTCTCGCTCCATCTCCTCTCTCCATCTCCTCTCCCTCTCCCTCTCCCAACAAGCTAATAATGAGAGCTTGATTAAGATACATGAGTTGCGTCTCTCTCTTTCCTCCCCTCCCCTCCCCGTTTCTGTTTGTTTGCCTGTCAGAATCACAGGCCTGATGTTGCTTTGACGGAAATCAGTGTTTCAATTACTGCACAATTACCTCCCTCTCTACCCCCCCCATCAGCCCTTCACTTCCCCATGCTGCTATAATTGGAGGTTCCCATAAAGGAGCCGTAGTGTTTACGACACACTTGTCAGCGCAATTAAAATAACTTCACTGCAAGAAACAATGGAAAGCACTTATTGTGGCCTTTTAAGCCTTCGAGCTCCATTCCCAGATACATTCCCCCTTTAAACCTCCCAGATACATTCCCCCTGTAAACCTCCCAGATACATTCCCCCTTTAAACCTCCCAGATACATTCCCCCTGTAAACCTCCCAGATACATTCCCCCTGTAAACCTCCCAGATACATTCCCCCTGTAAACCCCCCAGATACATTCCCCCTTTAAACCTCCCAGACATTCCCCTGTAAACCTCCCAGATACATTCCCCTGTAAACCCCCCAGATACATTCCCCTGTAAACCTCCCAGATACATTCCCCTGTAAACCCCCAGATACATTCCCCTTTAAACCTCCCAGACATTCCCCTGTAAACCCCCAGATACATTCCCCTGTAAACCTCCCAGATACATTCCCCCTGTAAACCCCCAGATACATTCCCCTGTAAACCCCCAGATACATTCCCCTTTAAACCTCCCAGATACATTCCCCTGTAAACCTCCCAGATACATTCCCCCTGTAAACCTCCCAGATACATTCCCCTGAAAACCTCCCAGATACATTCCCCTGTAAACCCCCAGATACATTCCCCTGTAAACCCCCCAGATACATTCCCCTTTAAACCTCCCAGATACATTCCCCTGTAAACCTCCCAGATACATTCCCCTGTAAACCTCCCAGATACATTCCCCTGTAAACCTCCCAGATACATTCCCCTGTAAACCTCCCAGATACATTCCCCCTGTAAACCCCCAGATACATTCCCCTGTAAACCTCCCAGATACATTCCCTGTAAACCTCCCAGATACATTCCCCTGAAAACCTCCCAGATACATTCCCCTGAAAACCTCCCAGATACATTCCCCCTGTAAACCTCCCAGATACATTCCCCTGTAAACCTCCCCAGATACATTCCCCTGTAAACCTCCCAGATACATTCCCCTGTAAACCCCCAGATACATTCCCCCTTTAAACCTCCCAGATACATTCCCCCTGTAAACCTCCCAGATACATTCCCCCTGTAAACCTCCCAGATACATTCCCCCTGTAAACCCCCCAGATACATTCCCCCTGTAAACCCCCCAGATACATTCCCCCTTTAAACCTCCCAGATACATTCCCCCTGTAAACCTCCCAGATACATTCCCCCTGTAAACCTCCCAGATACATTCCCCTGTAAACCTCCCAGATACATTCCCCTGTAAACCTCCCAGATACATTCCCCCTGTAAACCTCCCAGATACATTCCCCTGTAAACCTCCCAGATACATTCCCCTGTAAACCTCCCAGATACATTCCCCTGTAAACCTCCCAGATACATTCCCCTGTAAACCTCCCAGATACATTCCCCCTGAAAACCTCCCAGATACATTCCCCCTGTAAACCTCCCAGATACATTCCCCCTGAAAACCTCCCAGATACATTCCCCCTGTAAACCTCCCAGATACATTCCCCCTGTAAACCTCCCAGATACATTCCCCCTGTAAACCTCCCAGATACATTCCCCCTGTAAACCTCCCAGATACATTCCCCTGTAAACCTCCCAGATACATTCCCCCTGTAAACCTCCCAGATACATTCCCCCTGTAAACCTCCCAGATACATTCCCCCTGTAAACCTCCCAGATACATTCCCCCTGAAAACCTCCCAGATACATTCCCCCTGAAAACCTCCCAGATACTCTCCCCCTGTAAACCTCCCAGGCCTAGGATAAGATAGAACTATGAGGTAGAAGCTACAGGCCCCGCCTTCTCTCATCTCGACAGCATATCACCCACAGACATGTAGAATGCATCCCAAATGGCATCCTATTCCCTTTCATAGTGCACTTCTTTTGACCAGGGCCCATCAAAAGTAGTGCACCATAAAGAGAATATACATTCTGTGACAGGCCTGGTGAGGAATTCAGGGTACTTTGGGACCAGTGTTCTCGCAGGGACAACCCCGTGGCCCTTCCAGGCTTTCAGTAGCCATGCCTGTTGGTTGTTCCATACAGAGCTCTGTACGTGAAAAATACGAGGCACAATGCAGCCATTCACAGTCAAGTATCCCATCTACCATAAAGAGATAAATCCACCAACATCCTGGTCACTAATGATGTCTATGTTACATGGTCCTGTGGGTCGACCTCTCTCTCATCACAGAGTTGGAAGTTATGTGTTGCACAACTGTTGTTGTGTCCCCCTATAATTGCATTGTCTGCTCAGATTATGTGGAACATACATTTTTGTTGACACCTATTGGTTGGCTGGATTCCAGTCATATCTATGGTTCTCTCTATGACCTCCCTTTGACCCAACCCACAGGTCATACCCTCAGAATGCATACATTCAGATATAATAAAATGTGATACAATAACAAGCTTTGTGTAACAGTTTTTTAAAGCCTAATTAGTACTACATTTCACTTCTAGAGACCCTCATCTGAAGGGACTGGATATACTGTAGATAGTATATAGCCGTTGTATGACAACGTTGTGTAACAGGGTTGTGTGTCCCCTCTCTCACTTCCCGTACTGTGTTGTGTTCTCAGGTGGTGTGGCGTAAACTAGGTGACGCTGCAGGCTCCAAGCCCTCCATCCGCCAGCATCTCTCTGGGAACCAGTTCAAAGGGCCTTTGTAGTCCTTAAGACCACATTAACCAGCACACAGCAGCACTCAGACGAGAGACAAACGGACAGACAGACAAATGAACAACAACAACCATGGACCCTCAGCACTGAGTGCACAAACAAGGGGCACATCTCAAATGACATCTCTCATTTTCTGTTTATTTAAAGACAATTGTACATGTTGAATGACCACCGGTCGTCAATACCCAGCAGGTAATCTAGTGCCCATGGCCAATGTTGGATATGGCGTCTTGTCATTAAAGAGAAGGAAGAGGAGAGGATAAACTGCCCCTTACAACCAGTCACTACACCTGAGCTACTATACATGTGACCTGAGCTACAGTACTTTACCTGACCCTCTGCAATCTCCAACCAATGTCTGTTTTGGTGTTTGTAAATGTTCACCTACCAAGTGTCCAAGACTGACAACCACTCCAGGGCAGACTATTCTACTACTCTCAAGTCAAGGCCCTGATATGTTCTGTTCTTGACTTTGCTTCCATTACTTTTCCATTCAACAGCCAAACTGACTGACAATTCCTTAAACATAGATGAGGACAAATACTGGAAATCGCCTGATGCCATTTCCTTCAGTGTAGAGTCACAAGCCATAGGTTTATATGACGTGAAACCTAGCTGCTGTAGGATGCTGTTTAATAATGTAGTCCTCTTTTGTCTGAGAGAGAAGTATGTGTAATAATGTAGTCCTCTTTTGTCTGAGAGAAAAGTATGTGTAATAATGTAGTCCTCTTTTGTCTGAGAGAAAAGTATGTGTAATAATGTAGTCCTCTTTTGTCTGAGAGAGAAGTATGTGTAATAATGTAGACGGAAATCCTTTCAAAGTGTTAAACTAAATTCTAGCGCTAACAAAACATAGGACTATTTTTTGACCTGTTGTTTTTTGTGTCCATGTTTGTTTGTGCCTCAAATGGCATCCTATTCTTTATACTAACACTAGATGACATTTGGGATGTACCCTTTATAACTAAGTACAGAAAGTGGCACACCGAGTGCAGTTTCATCAGTTTACTCCCAAGGCAGAAAGCTTATAGCCTGAGGGCCAGTCTGCTTAGGCACTCCTGAAAACTCCTTATAGAACTGTCATGACAAACAGGACTTGACAATGACAGCAATGGAGTTGGCAAAAGCACAAACAGGTCTGGGACCAGACTAGAAAGCTGTCATACTATTAACTGCAACATGAACTCAAGGAAGGGTTAGGTTTCATGCCTAATATAGTGTCGCTTCTGATGGTTGATCATGGATCAGAAAGTCAGGCTCTTGCTAGATGGAAGTGGGACTTTTCATTTACAAACTGCAGTTGTTATGTATGACAATCGTTGAAACGGTTTGAAAACAACTTGTTTTGACCAGTCCTAAGTATTCTCTATGAGCTCTTATAGGAAGTATACCTCATGAAGTCTCATTGGAGTCTACACATAGTGTACAAAACATTAAGGACACCTTCCTAATATTGAGTTGCACCCCCCTCAGAACAGCCTAAATTCGGAAGAGTTGCAGTTCTTGACACAAACCGGTGCACCTGGCACCTACGACCATACCCTGTTCAAAGTTATTTAAATACTGTGTCTTGCCCATTCAACCTCTGAATGGCACACATGCACAATCCATGTCTCATTTGTCTCAAGGCTTAAAAATCCTTCTTTAACCTGTCTCCTCCCCTTCATCTGCACTGATTGAAGTCGATTTAACAAGGGACATCAATACGGGATCATAGCTTTCACCTGGATTCACCTGGTCAGTCTGTGTCATGGAAAGAGCAGGTGTTCCTAATGTTTTGTACACTCAATGCATGTATACTGAGGTCTCTGAGCTGGATCCTATGTATACTTTATAAGCTGTCTTAGTTGGCCTATGAACATTATGCCATGTTATGTATGCTGTATGAAGTCTCATAGATTAACACTGTACAATCAGTCAGTCTAGCAATCCTTGACAAGTCTCATACAATTCTTATGTATGCTCAATGAAGTCTCATAGATGATCACTGTGCGTAATTAAGTCTCATAGGGTCCCTATGTATACTGTATGAAGTCTCATAGGTGTCATCTTTATGTGAGTTCTTCTAGTAGGACTTCAGTGTACAATACACTACGTAGCTAAATGAAGCTTCATAGCTGTGTTCTATACTCTACGGCAGCTCCTAGCCGATTTCTGTGTATTTGAGTCATCTCAGTATTGTACGGGGTCTTTTAGGTGACATTAAGAGTTATAACAACAGACAGATGTCATTAGGAGTAATAACATCTATGTATATGCTCCTTTATAGGGAGTTGTACATTGCATGTACAATGAATGAAGTCTCATAGCTGTGCTGAGTTCTATGTACATGCATATGTTAGGCGAGTGAATACTGTATATGAGCACTCATAAGAGTCAATATACTGTAGGAGTAATATTGACTAGGTTGAGGTCTGAATAGGCAGTTATAAACTGTGTTAAAAGAAACTTGCTGCATTCTCTCGGATTTGTGTTCTAAAATCTGAACAAAAGGTTTGTTGTCAGATTGGTAAATTAGTCTGAATTGAGTTTGACACATTGTCAATCTATATAGGGGTCTAATAAATGTATACCCCAATTGTTATTATACAGAAGGGTGTTATTATACAGAAGGGTGTTATTATACAGAAGGGTGTGTACAAATGTATGTTTACACTTCTCCATGAATTATGTGAGAAAAAAATAATCTCATTTTATTGATAGCAGAAGAGCGGCTGTGTTCATCCCAAATGGCACCCTATATAGTGCACTACTTTTGATCAGAGCCCCTATTTGCCCTGGTCAAATGTAGTGCACTAAATAGGGAATAGACTACCATTTGGGATTAATCCGCTGTGTTTCAGTGTTGTTGAGGAGTCTGGATGCAGTTGGCAGTGTGTCTGATCTGACTCGTAACATAGAAGAGCTGTATGAACAAAATGAGCAGCAAATCAACAAGGAAGATAAATCTGTTTGAATTGAGGATTGCTATGAAAGCATTACTGTTCTGTACGGTGTTGTTGTTGTAATAGTCAGGCATTGATGACTTAGGAGTTTCATAATGGAAAAGAACGTACAAATGCGAGTCTATACACACACTCAGTCTTCACAAAGTAAAACTTTAGAAAAACTTTTTTTTCTTTTCTTTTTTTAACAGTCTACACGCAACTACTGACTTTTATGTTGATTTGAATGTTCTGATTTAAAGTTTGACAATTTTCCTATTGTTACATTCAAATGCACTGCTTCTTTTGTGAATGAGACATCTGTACGTGGAACCTGTGATGAAATTCTATGTTCTCTTTTTTTAGCCTCTTTCTCTGTGGTACACAGTTTAAGTTGTATCCTAGGATATACACAGTGCTGTGTACATAAATACCTGCTGCTCTTGTAGCATACCTGCAACTAGCCCGTCTTTCTACCTGTCTTCACAACCTGTATGTAGCTACATTTAAAATGTGAAAAATGAAATAAGCTGCTTTTAGATGGTTTTGAAATAAAAATGAAGTTTTAGTTTTAGTTATAGTTTTAGCCCCTCAGCTGTTTATGAATTTTGATGAAAGTGTAACTTAGTGATACGGAAAAGGCTATATGGACACTCCTGACCTGCAATCCAATGTTTCATTTCAGAATTGGTTAAAATTAGGTTAAGGTTACAGTTAAGGTAAGGGTCAGTTTTATAATTTGGTAAGCAGTTTCGATATAGCCTCTCCCTAGTGAAACGTTTCAATAAAACAGTAAACATGATGCAGCACCCTTGGGCCAATTGAGATACTGTGTGCGACTAACACATTTCAGTTCATTACTATAGCTCCCAGTGTCATTTTGTAAACGCCGGATCTTTACGGCAAGACGCATAATTCACCCGAGTTATGTCAAAATCAGGCCAGTGCCGTCTGATACCTTGTGTGACTAATGTACAAAAAAAACAGGCGAAAACAGATCCACAGTCCCCACCCCGATTTCATTGTGGAGGACAACAAGAGATGGTTAACAAGCAACATTGGTCAAATTTTCAAGCAAGAGGGAAGGAAGAGCCTTTACTAAAGTGTTGGTTCATTCAGGGCCTCAATTTCAATGGCTTGGCAAGGACACTCCCTAGTGGCTAACACGTGTAATAACATGAAGCATGGGCAAAAGTTCTGGGCATCATGTAAACTACAGGGTTCAGATTGGAGAAGCTGTCACATTGAAAACAATTCAAAGACAAAACAACTTTTGAAAAAAACTGTGTTTTATGCCAAGTGACTTTGCTTACAGTAACTTCACATATTACAAACATCAACTAAGTAACAAATGGAAGATATGAAAGTATACAAGGTGTAATAAAAAAACTTCAACATAAAAAAATCTAACATTCAAACGTGTTTCAATAAAGTGTAAAACATCCCATAAAATGTGTTTTTTTAGAGTGTGTGTGTGCCATGCATGAGTGTCTTTATGTTCCAGGCCATGCACAATGCTACAATGGAATACTATTCATTGACATCAGAATATAACACTGGTTTAGTATTGTGTTTCAAACAAAAAGGAATGCATATGGAAGATATATATATATATATATATATATATATACATACATACACACACACACAAAAGTATGTGGACAACCCTTCAAATGAGTGGATTCTGATATTTCAGCCACACCTGTTGCTGACAGGTGTATACAAATCGAGCACACAGCCATGCAACCTCCATAGACAAATATTTGCAGTAGAATGGCCTTACTGAAGAGCTCAGTGACTTTCAACATGGCACTGTCATAGGATGAAAACTTACCAACAAGTCAGTTCGTCAAATTTCTACCCTGCTAGAGCTGCCCCGGTCAACTGTAAGTGTTGTTATTGTGAAGTGGAAACGTCTAGGAGCAACAACGGCTCAGCCGGGAAGTGGTAGGCCACGCAAGCTCACAGAATGGGACCGGCGAGTGCTGAAGCGCGTAGCGCATAAAAAAAATAGTCTGTCCTCGGTTGCAACACTCACTACTGAGTTCCAAACTGCCTCTGGAAGAAACGTCAGCACAATAACTGTTTGTCGGGAGCTTCATCAAATGGGTTTCCATGGCCGAGCAGCCCCACACAAGCCTGAGTAACCATGCGCAATGCCAAGTGTCGGCTAGAGTGTTGTAAACTCGCTGCCATTGGACTCTGGAGCAGTGGAAACGCGTTCTCTGGCGTGATGAATCACACAGTCCGACGGACAAATCTGGGTTTGGTGGATGCTAGGAGAACACTACTTGCCCGAATGCATAGTGCCAACTGTAAAGTTTGGTGGAGGAGGAATAATGGTCTGGGGCTGTTCTTTATGGTTTGGACTGAATGGAAGCAAGTCCAAGCAGCAATGTTCCAACATCTAGTGGAAAGCCTTCCCAGAGGAGTGGGGGGTTGTTATAGCAAAGAGGGGACCAACTCCATATTACACTTTTTGTAATCATGTCTTAAACAAAGGCACTTAAAGTACAAATACATTTTCTGCTTTGCACTTCTGCAACACACTTGCAAAACACTACACACTGTTTCTTACGTTAGACACTTCGTTCAAGAATGAAATCTCTTGCAATCATTGGGAAAACACATTCCATAATAAATTACAGAAATTGTGCAAACTTAGCAGATGACAGCTTCAAAGAGTTTATAAGGTCTGTCTCCTGGCCGTCTTAGTAACACTGGAGAGACATTTAAAATGTTAGTCATTTACAGCTGCTCTTATCCAGAGCTACTTACAGGGTTAAGTGCCTTGCTCAAGAGGTACAGCAACAGATCTTTCACCTAGTCAGCTCGGGATTCTGCTAAATGACTGAAATGTATATGTGCCTATATCCCCTGCCTATCTAAAAGCTTGTGATTTGAACCGGTAGGCTACAGAGAATCCCCTACACTAAGTCTGATAACTAATCTAATAAGTGCTCCTCATATTTCTGCATGGCCTGGCCTGGACACCTCTCCCTCCCAGCCAATCAAAGGACACCTATCGTTCTCTCAGACAGTCAGAGGAGACTAGTTAATACCAGCAGCTAAACACTTCTTCCTCCTCAGCTCAGCTAGCTCCTCCAGGGACCAGTGGCTTCATTGTCCTAAATTACATCCTATTCCCTAAACAGTGCACTACTTTTGACCTGCGCCCTAGGGTAGTGCATCATACAGGAAATATGGTTCCATTTGGGATGCATCCCAGGGGCTTCTCAACCACTTAGCAGAAATGCCAAGTGTCAATAATTTATTGTGCAACATGAGACAGTAGTGGAGTGGAGTAGTGGAGTGGAGTGGAGTAGTGGAGTGGAGTGGAGTAGTGGAGTGGAGTAGTGGAGTGGAGTGGAGTGGAGTAGTGGAGTGGAGTAGTGGAGTGGAGTGGAGTGGAGTGGAGTAGTGGAGTGGAGTGGAGTAGTGGAGTGGAGTAGTGGAGTGGAGTGGAGTGGAGTAGTGGAGTGGAGTGGAGTGGAGTAGTGGAGTGGAGTGGAGTAGTGGAGTGGAGTAGTGGAGTGGAGTGGAGTAGTGGAGTGGAGTGGAGTAGTGGAGTGGAGTGGAGTGGAGTAGTGGAGTGGAGTGGAGTAGTGGAGTGGAGTGGAGTAGTGGAGTAGTGGAGTGGACAGATCTATGGAGCATTAACACCATTTCAATGTTTACACTGCACAAGTACTCATTTCAATAAGGGAATAGGTCAAACAATAAGGCTAATGGACAGGGGACTGTCTATATAAAACTTCACAAGATAGTATGGATCTAAATGATGGTAATACATGGGTAACAAACAGTCCACAAACTGAAGTTAAGAGGGGTGATAGTAGCCTTGGAGCCATCCTGATCTCACTAACTTTATTATTATTGTTTATTTTTTGTACCATTACATAACAAGGCAAGTCAGTTAAGAACAAATTCTTAATAACAATGACAGCCTACCAAAAGGCCTCTTGCAGGGACGGGGGCTGGGATTAAAAATACAAATGTCGACAAAACACATCACGACAAGAGAGACAACACTACATAAAGAGAGACCTAAGACAACAACATAGCATGGCAGCAACATGACAACACAGCATGGTAGCAACACAACATGGCAGCAGCACAACATGGTAGCAGCACAGAGCATGGTACAAACATTATTGGGCACAGACAACAGCACAAAATGCAAGACGTTAGAGACAGCAATACATCACACGAAGCAGCCACAACTGTCAGTAAGAGTGTCCATGATTGGGTATTTGAATGAAGAAACGGATATAAAACATGAATGATACGTGAATTGTTCACAAACTGTGCAGCGAACCATTCATGAACCATTCATGAAAGCTTGCGAGATCTGGATGAAACAGGCTTTCAATTATAAATGCTTGTTTTTAACATTTAAAACATCCTGCACAAATGTCATCAACCCACACAACTGTTTCATAGAGAAAGACTAGCCAGTCCCACCATCCAGCAGCTCCACTGGGACATCCTGGACAAACTGCTCCCACCATCGCCGTGAAAACTGCTTGGACGTCCACTCCTGGATGTCAAACTTACACAGCCGGCCGGCCAGGTACATGACTGCTACAGCTACGATCTCTGGTTCCCACTGCAGGGACAGCATGGTGCACAGACTGAGGGGAGAGGAGAGAGCACTGTGTCCATCACTTACAGGGCACATATTCATAAAGCATCTCAGAGTAGCCGTGCTGATCTAGGATCAATTTTGCCTATTAAATCATAATGATTAAGGGGGACCTGATCTTAGACCAGCACTCCTACTCCCGAGACGCTTTGTGACTATCTGACCTGATTGCATCATCGTAGGCACATGGGTATCGATGTACTTTCATGGTTCTGCTAAGTTATGCATCCGTGTACAGTCAACTGCTCACCTGTCATTCACAAAGGTCCAGGCCATCTGAACTAGTTTCTGGACTTTGTTCTCATCACCTGAAACAGATCGGAAATACTTCAGATCTGTGAACAGAAAGAAGTAAATGAGTTTAGGGGTAGTTTTAATTCAGACAGGGTAATAATAGACTAGATCAGATTATTAATTTATTGTTTTAGATAAACTGTAGTGCCCGATTCCCACTATAGGGCCAACTTGTTACACTGTGCTGACTGGGTTCATATTTTCTCTTCACATTGTCCTTTTCCAGCAACTACAGTGCCAGCAACTATGGTGAACAGCTCAGCCCTAGTGTCAAATTCTGGTAAGTTCCCAAATTTTCTAGAAATCCCAGTTGGAGGAGTCATGGATTTCCTCCTTATTTCCATCCAGGAAAATTCCAACCAGGAATTCTTGAAAACCTGAGAATCGAAGGAAGGTTAGTGGAATTTTGCAACCCTGATCAAGCATATGTATCTGTGTACCTTTGAGCTGCTTGGCATAGCAGAGCAGGAACTGGTATGGGTGCTCTACCTGCAGGTCAAACTTAATGGTCTGCAGCAGGATCCTCTCCATCACCTCCTCCTGTACAGGGACAGAGTCATGGAAAACATTGTGACCAGGAAGTATTTTGGATTCAGACTAAGGGTGTGAATGTTTAAACGTTAAAACGAAGTTGGGATCCTTAACGTTACGAAAAATCCCTAACTGAAAAACTGTTTTTTAGTTTTTCCGACACATAATTAAAATCCCAAAACATTATTTTCATTGTTATAGCAGACATGCTATAAAGAGCCAGGCGAAGTCAAATAAAACCAGAGCAGAAGAGGCGAGCTTTAAGCTACTTGGTGAATTTGCAAGGCAAGACATTGTGAGATGCAGATTACCAAAACATTTGAACACACTTTTACCTCCGTCTCCTGCCTGCTCGTTCTCTTTGCTAATGATGCAAGTGTGTCTTCGGTCTGTTGCGTGTAGAATATCCTAGCCTAGTCATGGCACCGATGTCCTCGGGCCAGTCTTGCGAGCACGGGGTAGCCTACTCTTCATTTTTGCCTCATATGAGATGACAGTATGCTACCGGTAGCATGTATCAATGACCCTTTTCAGACATAATGGAATGTGGCCTGTATCAATGACCCTTTTCAGACATAATGGAATGTGGCCTGTATCAATGACCCTTTTCAGACATTTATTTATTATTTTTTTTTATCTTTATTTTAACAGGGAAAAACAGACTGAGACCTGGATCTCTTTTACGGCTGTGCCCTGTGTAAACATGTTGACATGTACAGTTCTAGGCATACAGACAAGAACATCCTTAACGTTATAATGGAATGTGGCCTGTATCAATGACCCTTTTCAGACATAATGGAATGACCCATATGTACCTACGGGGGAAGGATGGCGATTTTTACTAAGGAGGAGAAGGAGGCCATGCTGACCGAGATGCATGCTGGCCATTTCGAAGTGAAGCGCATGATTGACAAAATCAACCTACGCTTCTTCTGACGGGGAATTGTCAAGGTGGACAGCTGGGCAAGTGAAATTACCTTTTTTAGTTTATCAATCACATGAAATTATGATTTCAATTAATGTTATATCAGAGAGCACACAATGTTTCAATTTGTAAGTTTTTGCTTAAAAAGTTGGTGCCCTGTCTAGCCTGCCAGAAGTTTGAGGGTGAAGACTGTGGCGCCGGAGTTGAAGCCCATCAAAGTTGTGTCACCATGGCACATGATCGGTAAGTGTCCCAATAAAAATGTTGCCCTGATAAGTTGTTTTGTAATGGTTGCTTTATTTGACGACAGCAGAGTTCAATATTATAGAATGTGTGTGTGTCAGTATCCTTACAAATATGAAAATCTGCATACTGTATGACACAGATACAAGTAATCTTCTCTCTAACACTTTAAATGTTAGAGGTGGACCTCGTCGGACCCTGCATGAAATCCAGGAATGGCAACAGCTGCTGTCTGACGGTAACCGATCACTTTACCAAGTGGGTGGAGTCAATACCCATTAAGGTCATTAAAGGAAGAGTATGTGCTGAACTCTAAATTCCCTTCTGTAACCCATTATAAAGGGTGCTTGGAACCAAAAATAGATTTTCGTTTTGTATGATACCCCTCAAGGACAAGACTGGCGAGGCCACCTCCAAGGTGATGATGGACATCTTCAACACCCACGGTATTTGTTTTTCCATGGTACATAATCAGACATATTTCAATATCTTACATTGTCAATAGATATCACCTTCCTACCCCCTCCTCCAGGTTTGGTGAATGGACCAACCAGACCCTCAAGACTGCCATGGGCAAGTCCCTTGATTGGTACCAGGAAGGGTGGGAGGACAACCTGAGGGTAATTCACTTTGCACACAACAGCAGCATCCAGGCCTCCGAGTACAGACGGGAGCCGCAGCTGTTGACTGAGGTAAACAATGCAATTGCATATACAATTATTACATATACTGTAGTCTTTCAAATGTGTGATTGACTTAGTGTTGTTGTTGGTCTATTGCTATTTTTGTATAACATCTGTGCTCAGTGTCAGAGGGGGACCAGCTTGAGGTAGACAATACCTTCCAAAAGTGTTGAAAAGTACATATCTCCCACTTATAAGACTGCACTAATCCATCACATTCTCACTGTACAGTGTAACCTGTGTGTTTGCTTGTTTATGTCTCTGTTTCCTACCCTGTTCCTTTTAACTCTACTTCTGTTCTCCAGGACCTAGGGGTTCTGCCCAACACCCAGACGTGGATCCACCTGATGTCCTCTATTACCAACCACCCTACAACTTTTCATTACATCATCTACAGATACTGTTGTTGTCATTGTCTGCTCAAAAACTTGTGTTGCTCTATCATACTGGGCACATAATATGTGAGATACACAGATGAACTAAAAACACTAGCACTGCAAACACTCAGAACAAAGAGAGCAGCAGCAGTGCCTGGACTTTGCAGTGTCCCTCTTCAAGTCTCCCTTCTGAGACTGGCTGCCTGTTGAGAAGAAGTGACAGGCAGAACCTCCCACCCACACAGCAACCACCTCTTCAAAATTCCACACACCAGCATTCAGTATTAGTCTATGATTGCCATGTGAGTGTACAAAAGAAATCTGTGAAAATAATGACAACGGTACCAACAAATATCAACGTTTATGTATTAAAATCTTAAATATTGCCAGGTTGGTTTTCACAATTGTTTCACAAGTGTTCATTATAAGTTGTAAGGTATCCTTTGATGGTATTTATTTGTTCCACATTATTCCTTGTTGTATCCTAGGACCTACAATAGATATATATATATAATTGAACAACAATTCAACCATACTAATGAGCTATGTAATATAGAAAAAAATGTATCCTAATAGAGGACTACTGAAATCATATTATTTCAGTGTAGATAAAAATAAAAACATGACAGCCAGAGAAGCTAGTGTATGAATCAAAGGGATTTGCATATGAATGGAGTGGAAATGAGCTGACTTTATGATCTGTAAGGTAAGTAACTAATGTGTCAAGCAGATTACACGTTTTCTTTGCCATTTCTGAAACGTAGCAACATTTAAGACATGGATTTCATGTTGTAACGTTAACAAGGTACCCAAAAGTAGTTTAAAGTAATGTTTTAATTTTATTAGCTAAACCAAACTTGTTCAAACAGCGAAATTGTTGCGGAAATCAGCCTTGTTTGCGTAGCGATGGTGAAAAGAAGGTAATTTAGGCTGTTATGATCTACAAAATTCGAATCATTAGGTCATCACACCGTTGATACAGCAACGGACACTAATAGTTTATCGAATCCCATTGTGACGCAGAGGGGGACACTTTTTGGCCAGGAGACATTATTTGGCATGATCGGTCCCTTGAAAGTGCCTCGGCTACGGCATGTTTGTTTGTCTGTTAGGTTAGGTTACACTATGACATGAAACCTTCTCTGGTGATATGAAAGGCCGTTTCTGTAGCGGGATTAAAGTCCATCACTAGGCAACCAGAACTGTCAATCAAATAATCTTGAGCTGCTGCATGCAGCCTGCTTGCTCCGTGCAGACCACTCTCTCCTAAAAAAGTAGTTTAAAGTTGTTTAAATACTGTGCCTTTACAAGACATTTACTAGAAATAAAACACTTTTAGCTACCCTACCTTAAAAAACTGCATAAAAAAAAAAAACAGCAGCACATCAATCGGCGATGTTTATTGTTGTCAGGGAAAAAAATACATAACATTTTACGCCGGAGCAGAATTCTACTGTCTGAAAATGGTACAGACCTGATGTGGCACTTTTTAGTTTTTGTCTGAAAAGTTGTCAATTGTTGCTATGGACATGTTACTGTAACTGTGTTCTATGTCTGTAAAGGGTCGTGGTAGATAGAACTTCATTGTCTGGCTCTAGCAGTCATACATAATAGGACCATTATTCTACATTGTAAATTAACATGGAATTTTAAAAGAAAACCAATAAAAAAATGGCAGTTTAAACGTGAAGCAAAATTGTTCATTTGTCACATCCCTGTCCTTCGCAGCGATGGAAAGATAATTTACTACCCGGTCAGGGGTCACAACTTTATACTAGCACAGCGCTTCCCAAACTCAGTCCTGGGGACCCCAAGGGGGGCACATTTTTGTGGCCCTAGCACTACACAGCTGAATAAAATAATCAAAGCTTGATGATGAGTTGGTTATTTGAATCAGCTGTGTAGTGCACCACTTGGGGTCCCCAGGACAGCGTTTCCCAAACTCTGTACAAGCAACTTACAATGAACACGTTTAATGCAATGGACACATCCATTTGATGGACGAGGTACCCTCAATATCAAAGTACCAACTATTACTAAATATATAACATGTAATCCAGACAATTGCAAAAGGTTAAGTTAGTTTACACACACTCTAACCTTAGGGTCATTTCCAAACTGAGCGAACTGTATATCATTCAGCAGGCTGCGAGCAGTCTTGATGATGTCTTTACATTTCTTGGGGGTCTCTTCCACTTTACCTGCCAGGAATAGACAGCAACCCCCAGTCACCTGTAGAGACGTAGCTTTTGTTAGCTGGGTATAGAAAGTCGAACCAAAGAGACAAGAGATAACACAGCCACAAATGAAAATGGGAAACCCTATTCAACCTGTGACAACGATTTCCATTGTAAAGGGCTCATCGGAACCATCTTTAACATAGCCAAGTCTGGTCAAAAGCAAGAGCTGTACACTGTGGATACTTACATATCTGGGGAACTGCTTGAAAGAATGAAACATGTAGAAGCGATGGAAGTAGATGATCCCCGTAGCCAACGTGTCATAGTGTCTGGTCACAGCGTTAAGGAAATGAATATACTGTAACAGTGATGTGGATAATGAAATACTATTGATTAACAAACAATACATTATTCTGACAACCATGAAGCTGGACCAGTTTACTCTCCTGGCTGCCAAAACGAGACGTCCAGATCATACACAGTTGCACAACAGTGTGTGTTTGTTGCTAAACAATGAAGGAAGGATACAGTCCCAGGCGCGTGCCCATGTCGAAGATGAACCGAGTCGAGGCCCTCGGACTGGGAGGCGGTGTGAACCAGGTCCTTCTTGTCCTAGTACCAACATGGCTTGATGTGATCCAGACTTGCAGCTGGATTTCCAGGGATCGAATTCTCCCTGTATTCTTTCATTATCTAAATGGTAGAAACTTGCTAGCCACTGTACTGTACCCGTTATCAGCTTCCTAAGACGACAACTATCGATAAAAGGGATTTAGCACAGCGATGCTATCTCTACCATGTGAATAACCTCTATAGCTACAGCTAGCTGCAGAAATAGCAAAACGATGTAATCCATTCAGTTAAAATAGCTACACTCGTATTGGAGTGTATGATGCCATCAAAATATGAAACAATCTTTCACCACACAACATTGGGACGGGCACGTTGTCGATCGGCATTCTTCTCAACAAATCATGTCGCCTGAATCGTTCTTCTGTTTGCTTTATATGGCGGTTGGCAACCCAACTTTTAGTTGCATTACCGCCGACAACTGGACTGGAGTGTGGACCAGAGACAGGAAAGGTGTAAATCCTACTCAATATTCTAGTCTCCCTAAGAAATTGAAATACTTAATTAAATACTACATCCCCCTGAATATTTCCCCAGCAGTTCACTTAATCTTGGGTCTTCAACTCCATTACTCCTTAAATCTAATAACAATCACTCCCTTTCTCTCCCATATTGGTGGCACTGAAATAGAACCTGTTCCACTGTCTCCATCTCCTCCTGACAATGATCACACCTCGGAGTCTAGTGTTTTCCTACCAATTTCAATGGACTATTGAGCCTGGTGTGTCTCAGCCTTGTGATTAGAATTTCCTCCCTTCTCTTTCGACCTGATGACCTCCCTGCACCCAACTTTTCCTGAATCTTCTCCAGGTGTCTTTCCTTTCCCACAACTCTTGCCATTTGATTATAACCACTGTTTTTTTCATCAACCCCTTGGCTTCTGCTTTACTGATTGGCAATTCCATCTCAACATTAGGATGTTTAAGAGCCTGCTTGGCGATACCATCCACCTCCTCATTCCCCTCTACTCCCACATGAGGAACATCACAAATACCCTGATCTGTCTCACCCTATACAAGCACTGCAAAACCTCATACAATACATCCTGTCTGCACCAAGACACAAATGAATTTAAGCTCAACAGTGCTGCACAGGAGTCAGAGCAGATGACTACCCTGTCTGGCTTCACCTCCTCCACCTAATCTGCAGCCAAGAGTATGGCTAGCAACTCCATTGTGTCACTGCCACCATCAACTCAGGAACACTAAAAGCTGCGCCTGTCCTCCCTGTTTTAGGGTCCTTAGATCCATTTGTGAATGTAATCAAGAAAGCATAGTACTGTGTTCTTAAATGTCCACTTACAACTGAATCTACTCCTTCCTCAACAGCTCTTACCCTCTCAAGCAACCCTAGATCTATCACTGGCTGAGGGAGAAACCAAGGTGGGATAGCAGGAAGAACCAGAGAGGGCTAAACTCCGTCCCAAACAGCCCCGTCTCTAAACATGCCATTGCCTATCCACCCAAAACATGTATTCAGATGTTGTTCATGTTCCCAGCACTCTAGGAGTACATTTCTTGTAGGATGTGTAACCTTATGTCCTTGTCGACTTACCAAATATGTTAGTTGTTGTCTTCTAAACTTTAACTCTCCCAACTCTGCCACCGGGGAGGTCCTGAATGCTCCACAACATATTATTAGGACTTGGGCCTGGATTACATGTAAACTCAACAAAAAAAAGAAACGTCCCCTCACTGTCAACTGCATTTATTTTCAGCAAACTTAACATGTGTAAATATTTGTATGAACATAACAAGATTCAACAACTGAGACAAAAACTGAACAAGTTCCACAGACATGTGACTAACAGAAGTGGAATAATGTGTCCCTGAACAAAAGGGGGGGGCAAAAGTAACAGTCAGTATCTGGTGTGGCCACCAGCTGCATTAAGTACTGCAGTGCATCTCCTCCTCATGGACTGCACCAGATTTGTCAGTTCTTGTTGTGGGATGTTACCCCACACTTCCACCAAGATACCTGCAAGTTCCCACACATTTCTGGGAGGGCCCTAGCCCTCACCCTCCGATCCAACAGGTCCCAGTGGAATTGAGATCCGGGCTTTTCGCTGGCCATGACAGAACACTGACATTCCTGTCTTGCAGGAAATCACTCACAGAACGAGCAGTATGGCTGGTGGCATTGTCATGCTGGAGGGTCATGTCAGGATGAGCCTACAGGAAGGGTACCACATGAGGGAGGAGGATGTCTTCCCTGTAACACACAGCGTTGAGATTGCCTGCAATGACAACAAGCGCAGTCTGATGATGCTGTGACACACCGCCCCAGACCATGACGGACCCTCCACCTCCAAATCGATCCTGCTTCAGAGTACAGGCCTCGGTGTAACGCTCATTCCTTCGACGATAAACGCGAATCCGACCATCACACCTGGTGAGACAAAACAGTGACGCGTCAGTGAAGAGTACTTTTTTGCCAGTTCTGTCTGGTCCAGCGACGGTAGGTTTGTGCCCATAGGTGACCTTATTGCTGGTGATGTCTGGTGAGCCGCTCTCAGCCTATTGCGGACAGTCTGAGCACTGATGGAGGGATTGTGCGTTCCTGATGTAACCTGGGCAGTTGTTGTTGCAATCCTGTACCTGTCCTGCAGGTGTGATGTTCGGATGTACCGATCCTGTGCAGGTGTTGTTACACGTGGTCTGCCACTGCGAGGATGATCAGCTGTCCGTCCTGTCTCCCTGTAGCGCTGTCTTAGGCGTCTCACAGTACGGACATTGCAATTTATTGCCCTGGCCACATCTGCAGTCCTCATGCCTCCTTGCAGCATGCCTAAGGCACGTTCACGCAGATGAGCAGGGACCCTGGGCATCTTTCTTTTGGTGTTTTTTAGAGTCAGTAGAAAGTCCTCTTTAGTGTCCTAAGTTTTCATACCTGTGACCTTAATTGCCTACCATCTGTAAGCTGTTAGTGTCTTAACGACCCTTCCACACGTGCATGTTCATTAATTGTTTATGGTTCATTGAACAAGCATGGGAAACAGTGTTTAAACCCTTTACAATGAAGATCTGTGAAGTTATTTGGATTTTTACGAATTATCTTTGAAAGACAGGGTCCTGAAAAAGGGACGTTTCTTTTTTTGCTGAGTTTAGCTTTTTTAAAGATGTCTGAGCTGCTGACCCATATGTTACATTTGCATAATCAGGTGATGACCATGACAGTGCTATATATAGTATTTTCAACACCATTCAATCTGCCCCCACTACATTCCTGACAGGCAATATTTTCTTTCCTTTGACAACTACTCTGTTTATATGCTCCACCCATGTAATTCGAGTGTCAAACCAGACCCCCAGGAACCTAAACACTCCCACCCTCTCCAGATTCCTTCTATATAGTTTCAAGTATATTTCCTCCCCAACCTTCCATAAATAAACAGTCTGTGTTTTCTCAACTGAGAACTTGAAGCCCTACCCGAGGGACCACTGCTCAACTTCACTGATCGCTTTCTGAACACTCCTTTGCTGTATGGGGGAATATTTATCCCTCTCTTCCACAGTGCCCCATCATCCGCAAACAATAATCTCCCAATATCAGGTCTCACCTGGGAGAGTTACATCGCTAATTATAACAGAGAACAACAAAGGACTAATGACACTTCCCTGGGGGGGTACCTTTATCTACTTCATAGCTTTTTGACATAGAGCTCCTCACCCTCACTTGTATTGATCACCCAAAAATACAATCCTTTATCCTTCCCCAAACCCCCATAATAACCTTATTTGCCTGTGCCTTCCGTATGACTGACTCAAGGCACAGTACAGGATCCATTGTTCCCCTGCCTTTCCTGACCTCACTTTCATCTGGTTACATTAGTCATCTACTCTCTAGAAAGTAAGTCAGCCTTTCTGTTATCATCCTTTCCATAAGTTTACATACATGAGATGTCAATGCTATCGTCTATAGCTTGAAAGACTAGTAGGGTCTTTCCCCCGGTTTCCGTAGCGGCACCACTACAGCCTTTTTTTAACTTCCAGGCAGTTTCTTTCCTGCCACATCTTTTTGTAAAGGTCCAAAACGTTCCCCATTGCAGTGTCACTGAGATGAGCCATCATGATTTAACACATCTAATCCTTCCCAGGAGATGATACCCCACCTTCATCTGATAATCTCTTAATCTCAGCCATCGTAAAAAAAAAAAAAGGTCATTAAATGCATCCCCCACCATCTCTCTCTGATCCAGGACCCCCCGGATGTTCTCCTCTAACCCCATCTCCCACGCTGCCCCTCTTCTGTCAGATTGTTTGAGCTGTGCACCTTCACAAATGCCTGCGCTAAAATCTCTGCTTTCCCCATATCTCTCACTGCAACAGTCTCCTGTCATCCTATCCTGCCACACTTATTCCAGACCTGCTCTCTTATTTGTACATAGAGGTTATGGGGAGGGACGATGTTGTAAGTAACTGACACGTGGTCAGCTAGTGAAAAGGTCCCAATGTCACGTACCGTCTTCCTACTGAATTTAAATAGAGTGAAAACCAAAAAGGAAAAGGCATTCGGGTTTGATGAAATTTTTCAAGTCCAGAAATCCAAAGAAAGATGGTGAATAGAACCCAGAGAACTGTCATTGCCGGAGGAGAGGAGTGAGGGGAAAACTGTTCCTGATGGCGATGCCTTAGCTAGCAGCGCTGCTAATGCCGCCAGTTCTGCATCACCACCGGCCCCTCCACTAGCTAGTAGGCCTACTAGCGAGTCAGACTCAGCGAGAGACGGACAGCTGGTGGGAGAGGGGGGCGGTGCATCTACCGACGAAGTGCTCAAAGCAGGTGCAATTTTCAGTTCAAGAACAAGCAAACGTATAGCTCCTGGCTTGTCATGCAGAATTCAAAGTTGGGCTGTACAACATGTAAAAAGGCAGGGTGTTTTGGTCTAAAAATGACTGGAGGGATTAAACTAGCAAAAGAGTGGGTGGAATGTACAGTAAATTAACATCCCATGCCTCAGATGTAAAAAAAACAAAAAAAACAAAGAGACCTAAGAAAAAGGTTTTTTGAACATTTGGTGGCAGCAAGCCTTGTAGACAAGGCTAGAGAGGACACCCAGGTTATAGTTAACACTCTAAATGAAAAAATACACTACTGTAGTGGAGCGGGTCGAGAGGTGTCCACATCACCAACGAACTACCATGGTCCAAACATACCAACAGTTGGAAGAGGGCACAACAAATATTTTTCGCCGTCAGGAGACTGAAAAGATTTGGCATAGGTCTCCAGATCCTTAAAAGGTTCTACAGCTGCACCATCGAGAGCATCCTGACTGGTTGCATCACCGCCTGGTATGGCAACTGCTCGGCATCTGACCGTAAGGCGCTACAGAGGGTAGTGCGTACGGCCCAGTACATCACTGGGGACAAGCTTCCTGCCACCCAGGACCTATATAATAGGCGGTGTCAGAGGAAAGCACATAAGTGTCAGAGACTCCAGTCACCCAAGTTTTATAGACTGTTTTCTCTGCTACCACACGGCAAGCGGTACCGGAGTGCCAAGTCTAGGACAAAAAGTATCTTCAACAGCTTCTACCCCCAAGCCACAAGACTGCTGAACAATTAATAAAATCACCACCGGACAATTTACATTGACTTCCCCCTCCCTCTTGTACACTGCTGCTACTCGCTGTTTATTATCTATGCATAGTCACTTCACCCCAACCTACATGTACAAATTACCTCGACTAACCTGTACCCCCGCACACTGACTCGGTACCAGTACCCCCTGTATATAGCCTCGTTATTGTTATTGTGTTACTTTTTATTATTACTTTTTATTTTAGTCTAATAGGTAAATATTTTCTTAACTCTTCCTGAACTGCACTGTTGGTTAAGGGCTTGTAAGTAAGCATTTCACTGTAAAGTCTACACTTGTTGCATTCGGCACATTTGACAAAGTTTGATTTGATACTCCTGTTCCACTCACTCTCCCACACGCCTATATGGGATGGCCCTCTTTATAAAGGTAACACACCCTTCTCCTCCCCCTGCCACCCTCTCTCTACGGACTGCATCATAACCTTGGAATTCAACATCTAGAGTAGGTTTAAGCCATGTCTCCTGGAGACATACACGTATCACATCAGGTTTGGTGGGTAACTCCTCAATAAACTTTTTAACTCTTGCCCTCTAGCCATCAAACTTCTGGCCCCTTACAAAAAAAGCTTGCAGTTTTGAAACTGCAGTAAAAGTGCAGGAACTGCAGTCGACTGTGGTATTTTTGACGCAGTAATTGCAGTTACACTGCAAAATGACTACAGTAAAACAAACAGCATACTGCAGAAATACTGCAATCTTATTTAGTAAGGGGCATGCCATTGGAGGATTAACACAATTATGAAAATTAACCAATACATGAATCCTGTTTGGACTGATACGCAATCTTATTGAGGTCATCCTGTACATTTTCCCATGTCAGTCCTGTGATCCCAAGATACCTCACTGCCTGCTCCACTATAATCTGTATCTTCTTAGTCTTAGATTGTAATGTTTCTGTGCAATGTTTGCTGCTGTCACAAATGTAACAACCTTCCTCATGTCTACTACCAGTTGTGTGTTCTCCCACATTCTGCTCCCTACATCACGCCCAACCTGCATCCCAATCTGCCCTGGAATACCCGCTCTTCTAGGTGCCCCGCTTGTTTCTGCGTGAACTACTGTACTACTACGGCTTCTGCATACAATATTTTACACTCACTCCTCCTGCTGCCCTTCCACCTGTCTTTTCATCACTGCACAACCCCCCATAGTTACAGCTCTCTAACTGGACCACGTCTCCACACTGCACAACCCCCCATAGTTACAGCTCTTTAACTGGACCACGTCTCAACACTGCACAACCCCCCATAGTTACAGCTCTTTAACTGGACCACGTCTCCACACTGCACAACCCCCATAGTTACAGCTCTTTAACTGGACCACGTCTCAACACTGCACAACCCCCATAGTTACAGCTCTTTAACTGGACCACGTCTCCACACTGCACAACCCCCATAGTTACAGCTCTTTAACTGGACCACGTCTCCACACTGCACAACCCCCCATAGTTACAGCTCTTTAACTGGACCACGTCTCCACACTGCACAACCCCCCATAGTTACAGCTCTTTAACTGGACCACGTCTCCACACTGCACAACCCCCCATAGTTACAGCTCTTTAACTGGACCACGTCTCCACACTGCACAACCCCCCATAGTTACAGCTCTCTAACTGGACCACGTCTCCACACTGCACAACCCCCATAGTTACAGCTCTCTAACTGGACCACGTCTCCACACTGCACAACCCCCATAGTTACAGCTCTTTAACTGGACCACGTCTCAACACTGCACAACCCCCATAGTTACAGCTCTTTAACTGGACCACGTCTCCACACTGCACAACCCCCCATAGTTACAGCTCTTTAACTGGACCACGTCTCAACACTGCACAACCCCCCATAGTTACAGCTCTTTAACTGGACCACGTCTCAACACTGCACAACCCCCCATAGTTACAGCTCTTTAACTGGACCACATCTCAACACTGCACAACCCCCCATAGTTACAGCTCTTTAACTGGACCACGTCTCCACACTGCACAACCCCCATAGTTACAGCTCTTTATCTGTACCCACGTCTCCACACTGCACAACCCCCATAGTTACAGCTCTCTAACTGGACCACGTCTCCACACTGCACAACCCCCCATAGTTACAGCTCTTTAACTGGACCACGTCTCAACACTGCACAACCCCCCATAGTTACAGCTCTTTATCTGTACCACGTCTCCACACTGCACAACCCCCCATAGTTACAGCTCTTTAACTGGACCACGTCTCCACACTGCACAACCCCCCATAGTTACAGCTCTTTATCTGTACCACGTCTCCACACTGCACAACCCCCCATAGTTACAGCTCTTTAACTGGACCACGTCTCCACACTGCACAACCCCCCATAGTTACAGCTCTCTAACTGGACCACGTCTCCACACTGCACAACCCCCCATAGTTACAGCTCTTTAACTGGACCACGTCTCAACACTGCACAACCCCCCATAGTTACAGCTCTTTAACTGGACCACGACTCCACACTGCACAACCCCCATAGTTACAGCTCTTTAACTGGACCACGTCTCCACACTGCACAACCCCCATAGTTACAGCTCTTTAACTGGACCACGTCTCCACACTGCACAACCCCCATAGTTACAGCTCTTTAACTGGACCACGTCTCCACACTGCACAACCCCCATAGTTACAGCTCTCTAACTGGACCACGTCTCCACACTGCACAACCCCCATAGTTACAGCTCTTTAACTGGACCACGTCTCCACACTGCACAACCCCATAGTTACAGCTCTTTAACTGGACCACGTCTCCACACTGCACAACCCCCATAGTTACAGATCTTTAACTGGACCACGTCTCCACACTGCACAACCCCCCATAGTTACAGCTCTTTAACTGGACCACGTCTCCACACTGCACAACCCCCCATAGTTACAGCTCTCTAACTGGACCACGTCTCCACACTGCACAACCCCCCATAGTTACAGCTCTTTAACTGGACCACGTCTCAACACTGCACAACCCCCCATAGTTACAGCTCTTTAACTGGACCACGACTCCACACTGCACAACCCCCCATAGTTACAGCTCTTTAACTGGACCACGTCTCCACACTGCACAACCCCCCATAGTTACAGCTCTTTAACTGGACCACGTCTCCACACTGCACAACCCCCCATAGTTACAGCTCTTTAACTGGACCACGTCTCCACACTGCACAACCCCCCATAGTTACAGCTCTCTAACTGGACCACGTCTCCACACTGCACAACCCCCATAGTTACAGCTCTTTAACTGGACCACGTCTCCACACTGCACAACCCCCCCATAGTTACAGCTCTTTAACTGGACCACGTCTCCACACTGCACAACCCCCCATAGTTACAGATCTTTAACTGGACCACGTCTCCACACTGCACAACCCCCCATAGTTACAGCTCTTTAACTGGACCACGTCTCAACACTGCACAACCCCCCATAGTTACAGCTCTTTAACTGGACCACGTCTCCACACTGCACAACCCCCCATAGTTACAGCTCTTTAACTGGACCACGTCTCCACATTTCCCATAGCCATGTTCTCCCCCACACGTCTCACATCTCCTTGTGCATTTACACAACGCTGCCACATGCCCTTTGACAGATTACAGCAACGCAACAGTTTCAGAACATAAAGTCTGACATAGTAACTCATATACCCAATCCTATTTTTTCCTGTCAGTACAATTTCCTCAAAGTTTATTAACACTGACAGGCTATTCACCTTCTTCCCATCTGGTGTTATCTGGAGGCTCTTTGCCTCAATAAGAGAGCCTCCCTTCAAGTGGTCCTTTATTTCAATTCAATTTAAGGGCTTTATTGGAATGGGTAACATATGTTTACATTGCCAAAGCAAGTGAAATAGATAATAAACAAAAGTGAAATAAATTACACAAAACAGTAAACATTACACTCACATTTCAAATGTCATGTCTATATACAGTTTTGTAATGATGTGCAAATAGTTAAAGTATAAAAGGGAAAATAAATAAACAGAAATATGGGTTGTATTTACAATGGTGTTTGTTCTTCACTGGTTGCCCTTTTCTTGTGGCAACAGATCACAAATCTGCTGTGATTGCACACTGTGGTATTTCACCCAAAAGATATTGGAGTTTATCAAAATTGGATTTGTATTAAATTCTTTGTGGGTCTGTGTAATCTGAGGGAAATATGTGTCTCTAATATGGTCATACAACTGGCAGGATGTTAGGAAGTGCAGCTCAGTTTCCACCTCATTTTGTGGGCAGTGTGCACATCTCCTGTCTTCTTTTGAGAGCCAGGTATGCCTTTTGGGTCAGTCACTCTTTTTTTAGGGCCAAATAGCATTCTAGTGTGCTGTTTTTTCGTTAATTCTTTCCAATGTGTCAAGTAATTATCTTTCTTTTCTTTCTCATGATTTGGTTGGGTCTAATTGTGTTGCTGTCCTGGGGGGTCTGTTTGCATTTGTGAACAGAGCCCCAGGACCAGCTTACCTAGTGGGCTGTTCTCCAGGTTAATTTCTCTGTAGGTGATGGCTTTGTTATGGAAGGTTTGGGAATCGCTTCCTTTTAGGTGGTTGTAGAATATAACATCTATTTTCTGGATTTTGATAATTAGCAGGTATCGGCCTAAATATGCTCTGCATGCATTATTTGTTTTTTTACAATGTACACTGAGGATATTTTTGCAACATCCTGCATGCAGAATTTTTCATTTCTAGAACTCCTGTAATAACTCCCTTCACCCACTACCGTTCGGTTTGATCCGGCATGCTACTATCAACCACACGTTTACATGCCTGCTTGAGTTGGAGATTCGGAACTAGCGAGGAAAGATGGCGGAAGAATCAAGGAGAATTTGAGTATTGTCCAAAATAATTGAAAAAAACGGAGCCGTGTACAGGGAAGAATGATATATTATTGGTCACATACACGTGTTTAGCAGATGTTATTGCAGGTGTAGTGAAATGCTTTGAAGTTTGAAGTGTTGTGTGTGTCTCTTCGGAACAGGGCACCCCTGAAGGGGGTTATATCTGGCATCTTGTTGGAAGTCGATTTTGAAGAGATAAAAAATATTCCTGGAGTGATTGAAGCACGTCCGATGAATCATGTGGTGAATGGTGAAAAAGTGAAGAGTCTATCTGTTCTTTTGTTTTTTGATATGGAGTCTCTCCCTACTCAAGTGCAGTTAGAGTATATTAACTACAGAGTCAGAGCATTTATCCCAAGACAAATGCAGTGTGATCATTTTAAAGCTTTTGGTCATGTATCTAGTGTTTGCAGAAGGGAGAAGCCGAAATGTCAAAGTTGTGGAAAATAACATATGTGTTATAAAAGTGATGAATGTGTGACGTTGCAATTGTGGTGGGACCATGAAGCCACATCTTTCGAATGCCCCATAAGGGTGAAAGAGAATGAGGTGGCCAAAGTCAGGGCTGTACAGAGCATTTCATATGCAGCAGCTGTGAAAAGGGCTGAGGGTTTGAATGGTGCACCAGAAGAGTCCATGGTGGTGGATAGACCTACACTGCAGGCTGCAGCGGTTTTCTTTCACCAGCAGGATCCTGACATTTTAAAGGTTTGGAAGGTGGACTTTGTGGCCTTTATAGCTATGGTAATGGAAGAAAGAAGTGAGAGTTTTGTTTGTTTGGCAATGTGCTATTTTTATTGGGGTGGTTTAAGTTAGTTTCACTATTACCTATGGATTCTTTTTGGGGGGGTTCAACCCCTCCAGCTGGTGGCAGCAAAGCACCTTCGTGGGTTGTAGTCCGCCAAATAAAACACAGAAGAAGAAGAATGCTTGAGTTGGAGCTGCTTGTCAAGCTGTGTAGCATTGAGGAACTTCAGCAGACACAACATATCCTGCTTTACTATCCAAATCCCTAGCCTAGTCAACGCGATCGGAGTGACTCCATCCTTGTCCTTAGATTTTACCAACACTTTGAACTCGCTCATCACTACTCTCCTCCGACATGACCTGTAAAGGCTCCTCAGACGTCCTCTTCTTCTGAATCTTTACTCCCACAACTCCACGCTTTTCCACTCCACCAATACATTTCATCCCGCCCTCTCAACTCCTACCTTTCCATCCATCTCTGCTCCAGTCACGGTCCAATGTTGCTCAACCACCTCCACCGGATTTCACGCTCTACAAACCGCTTTGTACGAATTTTCTACCGACCCGCCGGAAAAGTAACAATTGATGGTACTTTTAAATCCCCTGAAGTAAACTTCCAATCACAAACCACGAAGGGATGGTTTTTGTGTTTACGTTCCGAAGCCACACTGCCATTCGCGAAATCTGATCATTTGGACCAATCCGTACGAAGTACCCGTCAAAAGTGTGCCAATAGGCAGAGAAATGAAGAAGCGCACACTTTCCAACAACCAATACAACTCAAGAAAGATAACATTGTTTGTGTGGGTGTAGAACGTTTGTGATCCAATCAAATCGTTAGAAAAATATGTTACATTCGTGGCTCGCCCAAATCAACATCCAAGTTAGGTTTTGCTCCCCTATCTTGTGCAAGAGGCTTGAATTCCAGTTTGACAGGAGAGGAACTAGCTACTGTAATCAATTACAAGGTAACTTCGTTTAGTAAAGCAAGTTATTAGCAATTATGTGAATGCAATTACTGTTTGATATTACTAGTCATTCTGCTTGCCATTTAGCTAAAGCTGTACCTGTCATTCCTGCATTGCGGCGCGAATGTCGCTTTCATATTTGCGAGCCAAGCTAGCTGGTTAGCTAGCTAGCCCGTGTGTGTTATAATTTTGCCTTTCAAAAAGACATGTTGCTTCCATGTTCTATATACTAACGAGCGAGAGACCTTAACGTACTAGTTTGATAATCACATTCTACGATATGTTTCTTGAACAAGGGAAGTGAATGGGCTCGTCTGCTACAGTACACTGCAAAACCACGACTGTAAGCCAGTTTGATGGCGTGATTCAGTTGGCTCGCTAGATAGCTTGACAAACCTAGCTGCTCTCTAGCTATCCTGCTAGCTAGTACAGTGGAATTGATTAGCTAGTTTTAAGCAACAAGCTTCCTTGAGGGAAGTCAGGATGAATAAAGCCTTTTTATAATGTTCAACAATCCTTCTATAGCAAGGTAACAGTAACATCTTGACAGGGGGGTGTATTTCGAACATGCTGGATTGGTGGACAGCTTACTCCATGGCTCTCAGTCTGAAAGAAGTTGCTGTAAAAAGATGCAAGTCTCTACAAGGCAGAATGTTGAATACAGTGATATTTAAACCAGTGGAGGCTCCCCAGAGGAGTATGGGGAGGACCATCCTACTCAGTGAATTTCATACAAATAAAATATTGAAACATTTAAAAAGTACTGTACTATACATTCACGTCACCAAATAACTGATTAAAACACTGTTTTGCAATGAGGAGGACAGCAATTTTACCCGGAGGACAGCTATTTTCTGTCCTCGTCTGGGTACATTGACTTCAATACAAAACCTAGGAGGCTCATGATTCTCACCCCCTTCCAAAGACTTACACAGTAATTATTGAACTTACAAAAGACGTCCTCCAACCTATCAGAGCTGTTGCAGCATAAACTGACATGTTGTCCATCCAATCAAAGGATCAGAGAATACAGCTAGCTAGCACTGCAGTGCATACAATGTGGTGAGTAGTTGACTCAAAGAGAGAAAGACAATAGTTTAACAGTTTTTAACAAATTAATTTCTTCAAAAATTAAGTTGAAGCAGCAGAAAGAGAGCTCTATATTTCATAATCTTCCACATACTTAGCTAGCAAATGCAGCTAGCTAAATTTAGCCTACTCAAACACCCGGCTCAAACAGAGAGGAATGAGATTTATGTTAGCTAGCTGGCTAAGGCTAACCAACACACCTTGATTACTCCAATTTGTCTCTTGACCTGTGCACCTAAGTTATAAACTTTTTAATTTATAGGTTAGGTTGTAGAAACCTCAGTGCATCCAGAAAGTATTCAGACCCCTTCCCTTTTTCCACATTTTGTTACGTTACAGACTTATTCTAAAATTGATTAATTAAACAAAATTCCTCATCAATCTACACACAATACCCCATAATGACAATTTATTAAAATAAGAAAATGTAAATACCATATTTACATAAGTATTCAGACCCTTTGCTATGAGACTCGAAATTGAGCTCAGGTGCATCCTGTTTCCATTGATCATCCTTTCTACAACTTGATTGGAGTTCACCTGTGGTAAATTCAATTGATTGGACATGATTTGGAAAGGCACACACCTGTCTATATAAGGTCCCACAGTTGACAGTGCATGTCAGAGCAAAAATGACTTTATGGCTTGGAAGGAATTGCCCGTAGGTCTGCGAGACAGGATTGTGTCGAGTCACACATCTGGGGAAGGTTACACAACAAATGTCTGCAGCATTGAAGGTCCCCAAGAACACAATGGCCTCCTTCATTCTTAAATGGAGAAGGGCCTTGGTCAGGGAGGTAACCAAAAACCCGATGGCCACTCTGACAGAGCTCCAGAGTTACTCTCTGGAGATGGGAGAACCTTCCAGAAGAACAACCATCTTTGCAGCACTCCACCAATCAGGCCTTTATGGTAGAGTGGCCAGAGGGAAGCCACTCTTCAGTAAAAGGCACATGACAGCCCGCTTGGAGTTTTCCAAAGGCACCTAAAGGACTCTGACCATGAGAAACAAGATTCTTTGCTCAGTACTTTGTTGAAGCACCATTGGCAGCGATTACAGCCTCCAAAGGATAAACATACACGTATTAGAGCTAATCACAGGCAAAATCCTACAGCAGAACTTGGTTCAGTCTGCTTTCTAACAGACACTGGGAGACATTCACCTTTCAACAGGACAGTAACCAGCTGTATGTTGGTTGTGTAGATCCAGCCAAATGGAGGGTCTGACAACATCCAATAAATGTTGATTTTAGAGTGAGCTATCACCCCTCCATTTTGTGACACACAGTAGGGTAGTTTAGGGTTTGGAACTCTGATTCACTGATGCCTCATTTGGTCAGGTTGGTCCTAATGGATGCATACTTGATTGTGTTGGTGGAGGATTCTTGGCAGCCTTTCAAACAGTGTCAAGGGCCAGAGCTAGTGAACAATAACATGGCATGCTAGTGGCCAAAACCATTTGAGTGGAAGAAGAGGGTTGGAGTTTAGCCTGCACACTGTTTAACTGGGATCTGAACGTCACATTTAGGCTGTCCCAAATCCCAGACACCAACAGTGATGTTTCATATCACCAAAGTGATTCCTTTCTACAACACCTTTATAAACAAAGCAAAAAAAGAAACGTCCCTTTTTCAGGACCCTGTCTTTCAAGGATAATTCGTAAAAATCCAAATAACTTCACCGATTTTCATTGTAAAGGTTTTAAACACTGTTTCCCATGCTTGTTCAATGAACCATAAACGATTAATGAACATGCACCTGTGGAAGGGTCGTTAAGACACTAACAGCTTACAGATGGTAGGCAATTAAGGTCACAGGTATGAAAACTTAGGACACTAAAGAGGACTTTCTACTGACTCTGAAAAACACCAAAAGAAAGATGCAGAGGGTCCCTGCTCATCTGCTTGAACGTGCCTTAGGCATGCTGCAAGGAGGCATGAGGACTGCAGATGTGGCCAGGGCAATAAATTGCAATGTCTGTACTGTGAGACGTCTAAGACAGCGCTACAGGGAGACAGGACGGACAGCTGATCGTCCTCGCAGTGGCAGACCACGTGTAACAACATCTGCTCAGGATCAGTACATCCGAACATCACACCTGCGGGACAGGTACAGGATGGCAACAACAACTGCCGGAGTTACACCAGGAACGCACAATCCCTCCATCAGTGCTCAGACTGTCTGCAATAGGCTGAGAGTGTCTGGACTGAGGGCTTGTAGGCCTGTTGTAAGGCAGGTCCTCACCAGACATCACCGGCAACAACATCGCCTATGGGCACAAACCCACCGTCGCTGGACCAGACAGGACTGGCAAAAAGTGCTCTTCACTGACGAGTTGCGGTTTTGTCTCACATGGGGTGATGGTCGGATTCGTGTTTATCGTCGAAGGAATGAGCGTTACATCGAGGCCTGTACTCTGGAGCGGGATCGATTTGGAGATGCAGGGTCCGTCATGGTCTGGGGCGGTGTGTCACTGCATCATTGGACTGAGCTTGTTGTCATTGCAGGCAATCTCAACGCTGTGTGTTACAGGGAAGACATCCTCCTCCCTCATGTGGTACCCTTCCTGTAGGCTCATCCTGACATGACCCTCCAGCATGACAATGCCACCAGCCATACTGCTCGTTCTGTGCGTGTTCTGCCATGGCCAGCGAAGAGCCCGGATCTCAATCCCATTGAGACCGTCTGGGGACTGTTGGATCGGAGGGTGAGGGCTCGAGCCATTCCCCCCAGAAATGTGTGGGAACTTGCAGGTGCCTTGGTGGAAGAGTGTGGTAACATCTCACAGCAAGAACTGGCAAATCTGGTGCAGTCCATTAGGAGGAGATGCACTGCAGTACTTAATGCAGCTGGTGGCCACACCAGAGACTGACTGTTACTTTTGATTTTGACCCCCTTTTGTTCAGGGACACATTATTCAATTTCTGTTAGTCACATGTCTGTGGAACTTGTTCAGTTTATATCTGTTGTTGAATCTCATATTCATACAAATATTTACACATATTAAGTTTGCTGAAAATAAACGCAGTTGACATTTAGAGGACGTTTCTTTTTTTGCTGAGTTTACATTTTTGTTGGTTAGTCCCTGAATGCTGTTGAATGGTTAAAGGCCTCCCAGCCACTGTTGTCAGCCTAACTGACTGAGGAAGGACGTCACACCACATATCTACCAAAGTGATTCCTTTAAGACGTTACCTTTGCATTAGTTTTTTGATTGATAATCTCAGTGTATGTCACTACTACATGCAAGGATTAGTTGACTCCCATTCTCTATTCTCACTCCTCCAGCCACTGTTGTCAGCCTATAGCCTGAATGTTAAGAACAGGAAGACAGCAAAACGGCAGGCCGTCACACTGTGCTGTGACACAGCTGTCCTCCTTGGCCCTGCACCTAGCTTTTGGCTAGGGCATAGGGTCCATCTCAAATGGCACCCTATTCCCTATATGGTGCACTACTTTTGACCAAGGCCGATAGGACCGTTTGGAATGCACCCATAAACATACAGCAGCTGTCCCACTGTGTATTATTTATCCTCCGTCCCCAATATTAGCTGAAATAAGCCTAAATTGTGTGGCAGCATCAACTGTATTTTAACTGGCACATGTATACAGTGCCTGCCTTTCAGACAGCAGCACCATACTCGTGCCTATTTATTTCCCTTCATAGTGGATGTGTCGTTGGAAAGGAAAGTTTCTTGCTGCCAAAAATGACTTTGAACTGTTGTGATGGTGGTTGAGTCTCGGATTTCTTTGGCTTTTGCGAGGAGCTGCAAGAAGAGCAGTTGACAAAGTGAGAGCGAGAGAGTGGTGGGGGGTCAGAGGAGGCTGGTGGCAGGCGCTATAGGAGGACAGGCTCATTGTAATTGCTGGAATAGATTCAATGGAATGGAGGCAAATGTGGTTTCCTTATGTTGATGTTTGATATACCGTTCCATTTATTCCATTCCAGTCTTTACAATGAGCCCGTCCTCCTATTGTTCCTCCCACCAGCCTCCTCTGAGAGGGATAGGGTTTAAAAGGTGACAGAGAAAGTGAAGAGAGAGCGAAAGAGGAAGTTAGGGTGAGTGAGTAGAGAAGGCTGGACTTGAGAGGGTGAGTAGAGAGATGGAGAGGGAGCGAGGCAGCTGCAGAGGGGAATGATGAATAAACATGACTCCTAAAATGTCCACATATGTAATGCTAACTGAACTTTGACACTACTACCATGGCTATTTAAAGCCATCATTGTGCCAATGTGAAGGACATAGCAGCTTAATACTGTAAAAAAAGAATGTATACCTAATACTGTAAAAAAAAAAAAAAAAAATACTACTTTTGATGTTTCATTTTACAAAAGATGAAGTTTCGTTCACCTGAGGACAGTTCCATGGTAATGGAATTACGCTGAGATCCAGATTTTTCACTTTAAAATGTATGCCAAAGAAAAACCATTTGATTTCAGTTTAATAAACCATACAACTCTATGCACAATGACTACTTTTAACAATTTGCTAATTTGACAAAAACACATTTACAGGAAGAACTGTGCATATACAAAGTTATTTTTATTTACTGTGTAAATTGTTAGTCATTTGTGCATAGTTTGTTAAACTTTGAAATAAATGTTTTTTGCATGAATCTCAAAGTGAAAAATCTGAGTCTACGTGGAATTTTCCCTGGTTTGTTTCTTGCTGGGGAGGTAATATCTGCATCTCAAATGACACTTTCATTATAGTGTTCTGGTCAAAAGTAGTGTAATGGGGTAGTAGGCGTGGCCAATGGCACGGTTTTAGAGGCCCTCCTTTTGGCCGCAGAGACAAGATTTTGCTGTTTTAAAGCGAATCTCCTGCAATTCTATACATTTTGTCATGGGGCTGAAGATTTACAGTTTTAAAGCTAATTTGCTGCAATTCTACACATTTTGCCATGCTTATGTGTGTTTATGCTATCTGAGTGACTAATACATTATAACAAAATCAGTGGAGTCCCATGCCATGACATTTGGGGAATTTTAGACCGTCTAGTTTTTATTTTGGTGATTGTTAGTCCTCAAATGATTTATTTAAAAAAATGTATATAGCTCCATAATCTTCTCTACATACTTTATATCTGGTTGTAGTCGTTTTAAGTTTACACTGAAAAGAATATGTATTCGTTTTTATTTGCAGTGTTGGTGCGCCACTGCTTAATGCATAAAAGGGAAACACTGAATGGGTTTATATCATTCATTGATAAGTCCAAAAATGTATGTAGTTAGTACAGATTGGCCCTTTTAATAATAAAAATTGACAGCAATTACAAAATAGGAGCACCAGAATTTTTTTTTTTAAGATTGAGATATAGCCTAAATTGGGCCTACATAGCTGTGTTTACACAGGCAGCCCAATTCTGATATTTTTCCATTAATTGGTATTTTGACCAATCAGACCAGCTCTGAAAAATATCTGATGTTAAAAGATCTAATGTGATTGGTAAAAAGACCAATTAGTGGAAAAAAATATCAGAGTTGTCTGCTTGTGTAAACGCAGACTATGAATCATAGCTGCTTTTGAAGATCATCTCCTGAAGAAACTCTACCTTGTCCTTTCTTTCTGTGCCACCACGTTTGCATACTACTGAGGCTGCGGAAAAGCGAAGAAATCCTTACAAAAATCCTAAATCCCAAATAAAAAATTCCAGGTAGCACAGCAAAATATGTAGGCCCATATGCCCTGAAAATGGTAGCACTGTAGAGCCCTGTAGATTGTCAGTTTACTAGAGTAGGCCTGTCACATTGGACCACAGGCATTGTACTGTAGTTTCTCTCTCTGTGTGACACCATGTTTATTTCTACTGACTGCTTGAGGCTGTTGTTTTAATCTGGCAATGGCACAGGTTACCATGGCAATGCCTTTTACTGGTATTCTTTTACATGAGATGCTCACTACTAGACAGAACTAAGTAGAACATTCTAGTATGTTTACACTCTGGTATTCACTGTAAAAAAAATAAACACCCACAAATTATTATTTATTCAACAGCCAACCTTTTTTGTTTACTCAACTTTTCAGTCCAAGTGTTACCTGACCAAAAACATAAAATGACAAATTTACAAATTTAGCTCCAATTTGAGAATTTTGGCAAAAATTCAGTCAATTTAAAATACTATATTTGCTCAAGTTGTCTGAATTGTTGGTTCAGCTATAAATTATTATTTGGGCGTCTTAACTAAAAATCGCTGTGGAACTGTTTACATGCACATAAACAGTGCTTTTAACATACAACGTTTTCAACGTACATATTTGTAACACGTTGACATACATGATTACATTGTGCATGTTCATTTATACAGTCCTTATTATTCAACATGTCCACACCATGGCATTCTGATCTTCCTGCTATGCCACCATGTCTGTCTGTCATTATCAGTTAATTTGACTATTCTCTCATAATTCATTTGATTTATTATTTAAGCAAATTTAGGTATTCTGTATAGTTGTCTACTGTTGGTGGGGCATATTATTCTGTTTTAATGTTACTCCTTAATCAGTTTGCTAAATATTTTTAACATAGCTGATATTTACTTTGAAGTGCAAACTGAAGCAATACATTTGAAATCAGTCATTGACACAGACAAGGTGATGTCGCAGGAAGATCAGCATGCTGTGAACCAATAGGTTGGGAGTTGAAATTCCATTTGTTTAATATTAATTACTGCATAAATGAACATGCACAATGTAATCATGTATGTCAACGTGTGTCAAAAATGTAAGTTCAAAACATTGTATGTTAAAAGGTGTGTGTGTTGTGGTGTAACTAGTTCCACCGCATAAAAAGTAAATAAAATATACATTTGTAGTTTTGAATGAACATATGAGACAATTTGAAAAAACACATTTTAAGTTACTGAATTTTTGCCTACGTTTTCTCATGTTGGAGCTAAGTTTGGGACAACTAAAAATGTTAAGTTCATGTAACACTTTGACTGAAAAGTTCAGTGTAAAAACATTATAAAAGGCTATGGAACCAGTTAGTTGAAACAACTTTATTTATTTGTTTACAGTGTTAGTGGAGACAGTATTGCATAGCCTACTCCACACTTGTATAAGGACAAGGTTATAAACCAAGAACTGCTGGTGCACAATTGTAGCACAATGCCCTTAAAATTGTTAATCAGAATGACATAACTGAATGAATAATCATACTATTCTGCTTTCTCAGGAAAAGCTTGTTGACCTGCAGAAACACAAACACAGGCATACAGGATACATACCGGATACTTGGTTAATATCATAGTAGTCGATTATGATGATGTAATGTCCTCTCAGTTGAAGTATTAAAGCACAGTTAAACATTTTCTCTTGAAGCTTCAACATTAAAGGGATACTTTGGGATGTTGGCAATGAGGATACCATTTGTATGTCTCTGTTTCTAGTATGAAGGAAGTTAGTCGTGAGCCAATGCTAACTAGCGTTAGCACAATGTCTGGATGTACTAGCATTCCAAAATCCCTAAGTATCCCTTTAACTCTGAAGGCATTGGCCCAGTTTAGATGTTGCAGTGTCTTGTGCCATCTAGTGGCCATTACATGTAGATACAACTTTTGTTTGTGCTCACGAGGGCCGGGAATGGAACGTTTACCCTATTTTGTTGCCTGGGTCATGCATTAGTACACACCGGAGCATTAGACAAGTTTATGTAGTTTGTCCCTCCCTCCCAAATCTGATTTCTTTTGATTAAGAAATGTGATTTTTGTCATGTTTCTTCTCTTCCTGTCTCTCTCAAGAATCCACTTTAGATGAGTGATTGACTCAGTGCTGTCTGTCTCTCCTCCCCACCTCCTGCTCCCTGACTTAGTGCTGTCTGTCTCTCCTCCCCACCTCCTGCTTCCTGACTTAGTGCTGTGTGTCTCTCCTCCCCACCTCCTGTTCCCTGACTTAGTGCTGTGTGTCTCTCCTCCCCACCTCCTGCTCCCTGACTTAGTGCTGTCTCTCTTCCCCACCTCCTGCTCCCTGACTTAGTGCTGTGTGTGTCTCTCTTCCCCACCTCCTGCTCCCTGACTTAGTGCTGTGTGTCTCTCCTCCCCACCTCCTGCTCCCTGACTTAGTGCTGTCTCTCTCCTCCCCACCTCCTGCTCCCTGACTTAGTGCTGTGTGTCTCTCTTCCCCACCTCCTGCTCCCTGACTTAGTGCTGTGTGTCTCTCCTCCCCACCTCGTGCTCCCTGACGTAGTGCTGTGTCTCTCCTCCCCACCTCCTGCTCCCTGACGTAGTGCTGTGTGTCTCTCCTCCCCACCTCCTGCTCCCTGACGTAGTGCTGTGTGTCTCTCCTCCCCACCTCCTGCTCCCTGACTTAGTGCTGTCTGTCTCTCTTCCCCACCTCCTGCTCCCTGACTTAGTGCTGTGTGTCTCTCTTCCCCACCTCCTGCTCCCTGACTTAGTGCTGTGTGTCTCTCCTCCCCACCTCCTGCTCCCTGACTTAGTGCTGTCTCTCTCCTCCCCACCTCGTGCTCCCTGACTTAGTGCTGTGTGTCTCTCTTCCCCACCTCGTGCTCCCTGACTTAGTGCTGTGTGTCTCTCCTCCCCACCTCCTGCTCCCTGACGTAGTGCTGTGTGTCTCTCCTCCCCACCTCCTGCTCCCTGACTTAGTGCTGTGTGTCTCTCCTCCCCACCTCCTGCTCCCTGACTTAGTGCTGTCTCTCTCCTCCCCACCTCCTGCTCCCTGACTTTGTGCTGTGTGTCTCTCTTCCCCACCTCCTGCTCCCTGACTTAGTGCTGTGTGTCTCTCCTCCCCACCTCCTGCTCCCTGACGTAGTGCTGTGTGTCTCTCCTCCCCACCTCCTGCTCCCTGACGTAGTGCTGTGTCTCTCCTCCCCACCTCCTGCTCCCTGACTTAGTGCTGTGTGTCTCTCTTCCCCACCTCCTGCTCCCTGACTTAGTGCTGTGTCTCTCCTCCCCACCTCCTGCTCCCTGACTTAGTGCTGTGTGTCTCTCCTCTCCACCTCCTGCTCCCTGACTTAGTGCTGTGTGTCTCTCTTCCCCACCTCCTGCTCCCTGACTTAGTGCTGTCTCTCTCTTCCCCAGCCCCTGCCCTGCTCTGACCAGCTGCACCATGGGAAGGAAGAGTAGAGTGAAGACTCAGAAGTCGGGGACAGGTGCCACGGCCGTGGTCTCCCCCAAAGAGATGATGAACCTAATCTCAGACCTCCTACAGAGTATGTACCAAATCTGAGTCCCAAATGGCAACCCATTTCCGTTTATATAGTGTACTACTTTTGACCAGGGCCCATAAGAATAAAAAGCATGTTCCATGGAGAGTTCTTGGGCTTGATGTGGTTATTGTAGCTATGTAACTTATTGTGTGAGATGTATGTCTGTCCCATTAGAATGCAGCAGTGCTGCCCCTTCTCCAGGGAAAGAGTGGGAGGAGTATATCCAGATACGAGGACTGGTGGAGAAGATCAGGAAGAAACAGAAAGGTAGGCTGGATCACGCACACAAGCCCTAATTCCTACCCTAACCCCTAAGCCTAAAATATCATTTTTTGCTAAGTGAGGACTGGCAAAATGTCCTCACTTCTCTGAATTTTAGTTGGTTTACAGTTCTTGTGAGGACTTCTGTTACTCACAAGCAGCCTGTGTTCACAGTAAACGCACGGCAGAAGTTACACATCATTTTCACACCTGAAATTTGCTCAGGGCCTAATTCTTTTTGAGGGAACATTGCTCACAAGTATAGTAAAACGTGTACACACACACACAGAGACACACATAGCTTGATTTGAGCCATGGTCTATGTAGTTTAAATATGAATAGTTTAATCATAAGTGTGTGTGTCTCTCAGGTATCTCTGTGATATTTGAGGGCAGCAGAGAGGAGTTTTTCCCGGAGCTGATGGCGTGGGCTCAGGAGAGTGGAGCTTCCTGCGAGGGGGTTGAGATCGCAAACTTCGCTGGCGAGGGCTTCGGCCTCAGGGCCACCAAGGACATTAAGGTGGGTCCATACAACTGGACGGACTCTGTTCATGGCAGTAGTTGTCAGGGTGAAACATCACCTGGATCATATTCATTAAAGGGACATTTCACCCTGGCTCTGCCACTGGAATATAGTAATTACTGTATTAACAACATTAGGTTTTTGTCATGAACATCAGACTTTTCCACACCATAAGCTAGAACAAGCTTATTTTCATTTCACTGGTAGGATCTGGAAGTTTCGACTTTCTGTGTATTCGTCTGCTCATAGTAAACGCTGAGGTGAAATGTCCCGTAGCGAAACGTTTTAGCAACTGAAATGAGAGTTTCTCATTGGACAAGTTCAGGTAGTGCCTCCCTGTTTCGATGAGTTTTCTTCCCTATGGTGTCTAGTAAGTACGACACTGGTTCCGCTGTGGATAGAAGGAAACAGAAGTAGAATGACAGTTCCAGTTGGTGTTCTTATTATTAGTAACATTCGAAAATGGCTGCCACTTACAGCTGATTGAACACGCAGAGCTGTTCTAAGGATGCCCAGGTGCTCTCTCTCTTTCTCTGTGACTTGGTGTAAGTTTAATCAGTGACGTAACACTGTTGGAAGAGTTTAAAAGCACAATGAACACTTACATTCCATAATGCCCGAGGTAGACTAAAATCACAGGGCCAAACTTTTCTCCCATATGATGTCCGTGTCCATTTTGATGTAACATTTGTGTTCTCAGGCAGAGGAGCTTTTTCTGTGGATCCCCAGGACCATGCTGATGACTGTGGAATCAGCCAAGAACTCTGTCCTGGGTAAGTGGAAATGTTAGGCCAATGTACTGTGATTCCATCCTACCCTTCATTGACTACAAGGCTTTGTCCTCCCCTAGTTCCCTCACACACACATACATACATACACACACTCTATTCTTTATGTAACCGTCCCTCTCCACCCCAGGTCCCCTGTACAGCCAGGACCGTATTCTCCAGGCCATGGGTAACGTGACACTGGCCCTCCACCTGCTGTGTGAGCGGGCTGACCCCTCCTCCCCCTGGCTGCCCTACATCAAGACCCTCCCCGGGGACTACGACACCCCCCTATATTACGAGGAGGAAGAGGTACGCCACTTGCTGTCCACTCAGGCCATCCAGGACATCCTCAGCCAATACAAGAATACTGCACGGCAGTACGCATACTTCTACAAGGTCATTCAGGTGAGTGGCAGATAGGTACTCACTCACACACTGGATTGTTGAAGAAACAGTCATGTTCTAACTGTGTCTGCTATTCACTACTACTACAAAGTCATCCAGGTGAGTGGGAGTGCTCTGTCCCTGCAAGGTCATCCAGGTGAGTGGGAGTGCTCTGTCCCTGCAAGGTCATCCAGGTGAGTGGGAGTGCTCTGTCCCTGCAAGGTCATCCAGGTGAGTGGGAGTACTCTGTCCCTGCAAGGTCATCCAGGTGAGTGGGAGTGCTCTGTCCCTGCAAGGTCATCCAGGTGAGTGGGAGTGCTCTGTCCCTGCAAGGTCATCCAGGTGAGTGGGAGTGCTCTGTCCCTGCAAGGTCATCCAGGTGAGTGGGAGTGCTCTGTCCCTGCAAGGTCATCCAGGTGAGTGGGAGTGCTCTGTCCCTGCAAGGTCATCCAGGTGAGTGGGAGTGCTCTGTCCCTGCAAGGTCATCCAGGTGAGTGGGAGTGCTCTGTCCCTGCAAGGTCATCCAGGTGAGTGGGAGTGCTCTGTCCCTGCAAGGTCATCCAGGTGAGTGGGAGTGCTCTGTCCCTGCAAGGTCATCCAGGTGAGTGGGAGTGCTCTGTCCCTGCAAGGTCATCCAGGTGAGTGGGAGTGCTCTGTCCCTGCAAAGTCATCCAGGTGAGTGGGAGTGCTCTGTCCCTGCAAGGTCATCCAGGTGAGTGGGAGTGCTCTGTCCCTGCAAGGTCATCCAGGTGAGTGGGAGTGCTCTGTCCCTGCAAGGTCATCCAGGTGAGTGGGAGTGCTCTGTCCCTGCAAGGTCATCCAGGTGAGTGGGAGTGCTCTGTCCCTGCAAGGTCATCCAGGTGAGTGGGAGTGCTCTGTCCCTGCAAGGTCATCCAGGTGAGTGGGAGTGCTCTGTCCCTGCAAGGTCATCCAGGTGAGTGGGAGTGCTCTGTCCCTGCAAGGTCATCCAGGTGAGTGGGAGTGCTCTGTCCCTGCAAGGTCATCCAGGTGAGTGGGAGTGCTCTGTCCCTGCAAGGTCATCCAGGTGAGTGGGAGTGCTCTGTCCCTGCAAGGTCATCCAGGTGAGTGGGAGTGCTCTGTCCCTGCAAGGTCATCCAGGTGAGTGGGAGTGCTCTGTCCCTGCAAGGTCATCCAGGTGAGTGGGAGTGCTCTGTCCCTGCAAGGTCATCCAGGTGAGTGGGAGTGCTCTGTCCCTGCAAGGTCATCCAGGTGAGTGGGAGTGCTCTGTCCCTGCAAGGTCATCCAGGTGAGTGGGAGTGCTCTGTCCCTGCAAGGTCATCCAGGTGAGTGGGAGTGCTCTGTCCCTGCAAGGTCATCCAGGTGAGTGGGAGTGCTCTGTCCCTGCAAGGTCATCCAGGTGAGTGGGAGTACTCTGTCCCTGCAAGGTCATCCAGGTGAGTGGGAGTGCTCTGTCCCTGCAAGGTCATCCAGGTGAGTGGGAGTACTCTGTCCCTGCAAGGTCATCCAGGTGAGTGGGAGTGCTCTGTCCCTGCAAGGTCATCCAGGTGAGTGGGAGTGCTCTGTCCCTGCAAGGTCATCCAGGTGAGTGGGAGTGCTCTGTCCCTGCAAGGTCATCCAGGTGAGTGGGAGTGCTCTGTCCCTGCAAGGTCATCCAGGTGAGTGGGAGTGCTCTGTCCCTGCAAGGTCATCCAGGTGAGTGGGAGTGCTCTGTCCCTGCAAGGTCATCCAGGTGAGTGGGAGTGCTCTGTCCCTGCAAGGTCATCCAGGTGAGTGGGAGTGCTCTGTCCCTGCAAGGTCATCCAGGTGAGTGGGAGTGCTCTGTCCCTGCAAGGTCATCCAGGTGAGTGGGAGTGCTCTGTCCCTGCAAGGTCATCCAGGTGAGTGGGAGTGCTCTGTCCCTGCAAGGTCATCCAGGTGAGTGGGAGTGCTCTGTCCCTGCAAGGTCATCCAGGTGAGTGGGAGTACTCTGTCCCTGCAAGGTCATCCAGGTGAGTGGGAGTGCTCTGTCCCTGCAAGGTCATCCAGGTGAGTGGGAGTACTCTGTCCCTGCAAGGTCATCCAGGTGAGTGGGAGTGCTCTGTCCCTGCAAGGTCATCCAGGTGAGTGGGAGTGCTCTGTCCCTGCAAGGTCATCCAGGTGAGTGGGAGTGCTCTGTCCCTGCAAGGTCATCCAGGTGAGTGGGAGTGCTCTGTCCCTGCAAGGTCATCCAGGTGAGTGGGAGTGCTCTGTCCCTGCAAGGTCATCCAGGTGAGTGGGAGTGCTCTGTCCCTGCAAGGTCATCCAGGTGAGTGGGAGTGCTCTGTCCCTGCAAGGTCATCCAGGTGAGTGGGAGTGCTCTGTCCCTGCAAGGTCATCCAGGTGAGTGGGAGTGCTCTGTCCCTGCAAGGTCATCCAGGTGAGTGGGAGTGCTCTGTCCCTGCAAGGTCATCCAGGTGAGTGGGAGTGCTCTGTCCCTGCAAGGTCATCCAGGTGAGTGGGAGTGCTCTGTCCCTGCAAGGTCATCCAGGTGAGTGGGAGTGCTCTGTCCCTGCAAGGTCATCCAGGTGAGTGGGAGTGCTCTGTCCCTGCAAAGTCATCCAGGTGAGTGGGAGTGCTCTGTCCCTGCAAGGTCATCCAGGTGAGTGGGAGTGCTCTGTCCCTGCAAGGTCATCCAGGTGAGTGGGAGTGCTCTGTCCCTGCAAAGTCATCCAGGTGAGTGGGAGTGCTCTGTCCCTGCAAGGTCATCCAGGTGAGTGGGAGTGCTCTGTCCCTGCAAGGTCATCCAGGTGAGTGGGAGTGCTCTGTCCCTGCAAGGTCATCCAGGTGAGTGGGAGTGCTCTGTCCCTGCAAGGTCATCCAGGTGAGTGGGAGTGCTCTGTCCCTGCAAGGTCATCCAGGTGAGTGGGAGTGCTCTGTCCCTGCAAGGTCATCCAGGTGAGTGGGAGTGCTCTGTCCCTGCAAAGTCATCCAGGTGAGTGGGAGTGCTCTGTCCCTGCAAGGTCATCCAGGTGAGTGGGAGTGCTCTGTCCCTGCAAGGTCATCCAGGTGAGTGGGAGTGCTCTGTCCCTGCAAGGTCATCCAGGTGAGTGGGAGTGCTCTGTCCCTGCAAGGTCATCCAGGTGAGTGGGAGTGCTCTGTCCCTGCAAGGTCATCCAGGTGAGTGGGAGTGCTCTGTCCCTGCAAGGTCATCCAGGTGAGTGGGAGTGCTCTGTCCCTGCAAGGTCATCCAGGTGAGTGGGAGTGCTCTGTCCCTGCAAGGTCATCCAGGTGAGTGGGAGTGCTCTGTCCCTGCAAGGTCATCCAGGTGAGTGGGAGTGCTCTGTCCCTGCAAGGTCATCCAGGTGAGTGGGAGTGCTCTGTCCCTGCAAGGTCATCCAGGTGAGTGGGAGTGCTCTGTCCCTGCAAGGTCATCCAGGTGAGTGGGAGTGCTCTGTCCCTGCAAGGTCATCCAGGTGAGTGGGAGTGCTCTGTCCCTGCAAGGTCATCCAGGTGAGTGGGAGTGCTCTGTCCCTGCAAGGTCATCCAGGTGAGTGGGAGTGCTCTGTCCCTGCAAGGTCATCCAGGTGAGTGGGAGTGCTCTGTCCCTGCAAGGTCATCCAGGTGAGTGGGAGTGCTCTGTCCCTGCAAGGTCATCCAGGTGAGTGGGAGTGCTCTGTCCCTGCAAAGTAGATGTGTGTGTGTGTGTGTGTTTGTGTGTGGGTGTTTTTTCCTTAAGTACTCTGAGGTGTGTGTGTTTTTTCTTCCATGGGCAGACTGAGGAGTAGATGTGATTTTATTATTTATAAAAATTCTCAGATTCTTTCTGTGTTATGTTTTTGTGCCAGACAAGTTAAATGTATGATCACTGACAAAAATAAAGTACATCTTAGACAGGTTTACTATTTGTGGAGTATGTGAAGTACATTGAAAATATGTTTAAATATGGTCTGATGAATGGGTCCGTCCGTCCGTATGTTGGTCATACTAGATATCTAGATATCTGACAGCACTGGCCCGAATTTGACGAAACTTGGGTCAATTATGTGTCTTTCCATAGAGATCCGGTATTTACAAAATTACACTGATTGGCCCAATTCAGAGCCCAGTTCTTAGGGACAGTATGGTCAAACCCTCAGTTCTAAAGCCTGGTATGGTAAGTTCACTTTCTCGCTCTCTCTCTCTTTCTCTATTCCTTCTTCCTCGTCCTTCTATCACTCCGTCTCTTTCGTCCACCTATCTGTCAGTGTGTGGCGAGCTCCGAGGCGTGCTTAGCGAGAGGGATCAGGTTTTAAGAGGTTTCCAGCTGTAGGGAGATGGGGAGAGCAGCTGCAGAATGGCCTCTTGCACCCAATTTCAGAGGGCCTGATAAGCTGCCAGTAGCATAGAAGGTGGCAGGGAACGTGTCCTTAAATACCGCAGTAACCAACAGGGGAAGCTTTTCACCTCTTACAGTCTGAACCAGTGGTATTCAAACTTTCAGAGGGGACCAAATGTTTTTCTGCCAGAAGTTCTGGGGATCCTATTTTTTTCCCAACAATTTCTCGCTACCCGACCCCAAATCTAATGATGCAACCTTTAAAATTGGTAAATGTAGATTTTTATAACAGCAAATAACCTTCAATTAATTACATTTTAATCTCTTATCAGAATGAAAATAAACCAATAAATACATCTACTAAACAAAAATGATTTTTTCTAATTATCTTTCTCAAAAACGTTTATATATTGTTCCATACATACAAATCTAATGTTGTTTGCCTACCCCACTGCTGTTCCCCTGCAACTTTGAATTCCACTGGTCTGAACTGAAGACCCCTCCTGATCAGTGGATACGTCCTATATAGAGGAGAATATACTGTAGTGCACTCATTTTGACAAGGGTCAATGGGGCTCTGGTGAAAAGAAGTTACTATATAGGAAATAGGGTTCCATTTGGGATACAGTGTTTGTAGATGTTTACTATTTACCACAATGCAACACGTTGATATATATTCACATTTCATCGTTCACAAGGTTCCCAAGCAAAATATGACTAATCTCAATGAGAGCAGCATAGTATTATAAAGGCTTCATAGATATAACATTCACAATGGTTAAATGGCCAACTGTGCTTTTCTTAGGGGTTTATGCCAGTACCTCTACTCTCCATAGCTATTTAAAAGGTCCAGTTTATCTGTATGCAGCTGTACCTTCAGTGAGGAAAACGGAGAGACAATGTGATTGCATTTTATTATGAAATAGAAGAAACGCAAGACATAAATTGTGATGCAAATCTCTCTCCCAGTATGCTAATTTGAAGTTATTAACTGACATGTCTGCTTTCCCTTTGATCAAACCAATGAAGACTAGGGATGCGTCCTAAATGTAACCCTATTCCCTATATAGTGCATTCGTGCCTTAGGGCTCTAGTCAAAATGTATACACTATGTAGGGTGCTATTTGGGACAGAGACTAGACGACTCTCTAGGTTCTCTAGTCTCTTTATCAAAGAAGGAGAAATAAAAAATAAACTGGTTCTCCAAGTTATTTTCATGTTCTTTAGTTGGGTTGCTTTGTGTGTCTGACTCTGTCATCAAATAACTGTCAATTAGGGAAGAGAACAACATTCACATTACTGTCAAGATATTTAAATATGAAATATTCATGATGGCAATAGTTAATGTTTGTCATTGTCTCTTGGTTGATCTGGACTGGTCTGTGTGTTGACATGTTTTTGATTAAATGTTAGTTCTCAGTTGAAGATAAGTGGCTAATAAACGAGATGGTTCATTACTAGTCCTCGCTAGTACCCATTCATCAAACCATATTTAAACATATTTTCAATGTACTTCACATACTCCACAAATAGTAAACCTGTCGAAGATGTACTTTATTTTTGTCAGTGATCATACATTTAACTTGCTAATTGCTCACTAGTAATCTAATATAAACCTTGAATGGAGAACTTGAGTACTCATGCCAATCCCTACTATCTAGGTGAAGAAGCATTTTATTTGCTTTTGTTCCCGCAATATTTTCTTTCATACAATTGACTGAATTAAGCAGAAGAGTGAATCATGAAGTGGGTGCTACTTGACTGACATTTGCTGTTTTGTTGCCTTGACAGACAGCAGGTGGCCTGTCTCTGAAAAGACAGTACCATCAATGCCCACTAGGTGGTAGTGGTGGGTTATAGGTATAGTTAGGTGTCTGTTACCATGTAATAATACTGAGAACATCACATCATTATATAATAGGTGTTATATACTGTAGCTTAAAACCCAAGACTCAATAAGCAACCATAAGGAAACAAAACAACTGTAGTAATGATTCTAGAATAGAAGGTGAGTGGTGGTTCCAGCAGCATCAGTAATATTCCACTGTGTTCTAGTGAAGATGTGTAGGAAGCCTCATGGCCATGGTGTTGTAGTTGAACTCTCCTTCTGGGCATCAGTAATATTCCACTGTGTTCTAGTGAAGATGTGTAGGAAGCCTCATGGCCATGGTGTTGTAGTTGAACTCTCCTTCTGGGTTGATTTGAGCGATGTATTTTTTAGAGGGCGTGTTTGTGAAAGGTGTGTGTCCTATCCATATCATCTCTCAGCCCCTCCCCCTCTCTACACTCCCTCTGTCATTCCTTTGCCGTCTTCCCCTCACATCTTTTCTCTTTCTCTCTCTCCTTTTGTTCTCCTCTACTTCTCCTCTCTCATCCCTCCACTTTGTCCCTCTTTTTGAACCCCCTCCTTCTTTCCTCTCTCATGTCCTCTGCTCAGGTTGGGAGCCGGTGTCAATGTAATGACTGCTGTCAATGTCAGCCTCTCTCTCTCTCTCTTTTCCAAGGCGAGTGGCCGCAGATGACCGGGCTGGAAAATTAGGTTATCACATTGGCTTTGAATTAAATTGACCTGATTGTACCTTCCGTACATGTTGAGTGGCTGGGACTACCTCTCCCACACACACACAGTCCTCTTGTGTTAGAATTGTCAGTCAGTGAGTTTTTAATGCGTGTGTCTCCCTCCTATAGATATTCACCCCCCTGTAAAGGTGGGATGGGATAGGCTGTTGTCAGTGAGTGTAGCAGGCCATCTTAAGTAGAACCCAGTGTGCCTCTTCCTTCCAGTGGGACTGTATGAGTTTGTAACTGTGTGTGAGTTTGTAACTGTGTGTGTGTGAGAGAGTATCCAGAAGCTGAATGTGTGGACCTCATAAGGTGACCTCAGTATGCAGCAAACCAATGCAAAGTAACCTTGGAGTGTGTTTGGACAGATCCCTTTCCTCTCTGAGGAGCTCCAGGTATCTGTCTAACCTTCCCTTTCCTCTCTGAGGAGCTCCAGGTATCTGTCCATCTGTCTAACCTTCCATTTCCTCTCTGAGGAGCTCCAGGTATCTGTCCATCTGTCTAACCTTCCCTTTCCTCTCCGAGGAGCTCCAGGTATCTGTCCATCTGTCTAACCTTCCATTTCCTCTCTGAGGAGCTCCAGGTATCTGTCTAACCTTCCCTTTCCTCTCTGAGGAGCTCCAGGTATCTGTCCATCTGTCTAACCTTCCATTTCCTCTCTGAGGAGCTCCAGGTATCTGTCTAACCTTCCCTTTCCTCTCTGAGGAGCTCCAGGTATCTGTCCATCTGTCTAACCTTCCCTTTCCTCTCCGAGGAGCTCCAGGTATCTGTCCATCTGTCTAACCTTCCATTTCCTCTCTGAGGAGCTCCAGGTATCTGTCCATCTGTCTAACCTTCCATTTCCTCTCTGAGGAGCTCCAGGTATCTGTCTAACCTTCCATTTCCTCTCTGAGGAGCTCCAGGTATCTGTCTAACCTTCCATTTCCTCTCTGAGGAGCTCCAGGTATCTGTCTAACCTTCCACAGGCAGGTAGCAGGCAGGGCCCAGCCCAGGACCAGGCCTGGTTGCTGGGCTCCACGTTGACACGACACCCCTCCCCGCTAGGATCCATCCACTAGGCTTGATGCTTATCTTTTAATGGCTGTCAGAGCAGAGCAGGACGAGGCTCAACGCTGCTCTTCCATCCCACTACCACTTCTTCTCTGTCAAAACCAGGTGGAGGGAGGGAGGAGGCTGCAGTCTCTACCTGGGGTATTATTCCATCCCCCATCTTCAACATTTGGGGACACCCTGTTATTTAGGTGGACCTATGTCAAAGAGTTAAAGTAGTAACTTATATTTAACTACATGTATTTGAGTAGGTTGTGTCAGGTGAAACGTGTCGGTGTTGAGGGGGGTAGTATTAGGGTTGGCCCTGTGAGTGTGATTCTCCTCACTTTACTGTAGGGATGAATCCGTGTCACTGCCGGACTGTCTCTATTACACACACACACATCGCTGCCACACCAGCCATCCACCCAGGGGGAGAAATGTTACCACTCGCTTTTACCCTTAACACCACAGCCCTAGCCAGATACCTCTGTGTGTGTGTGTGTACTCACGCAACACTCCCTACTATAAATAATGGAATGCTACTTTAAAGAGACAAATGGGTAAACAACATTATCAAACAGACACATTAAGGACCAACCAGCATACAGACACCATGGGGTGGTTATGTGTGTGTAACAAAGAGAGAGCCTTAATTATTTGTCTTACTGTGGAGAGAGCCTTGATTACGTGTCTTACTGTGGAGAGAGCCTTGATTATGTGTCTTACTGTGGAGAGAGCCTTGATTACGTGTCTTACTGTGGAGAGAGCCTTGGTTATGTGTCTTACTGTGGAGAGAGCCTTGGTTACGTGTCTTACTGTGGAGAGAGCCTTGGTTACGTGTCTTACTGTGGAGAGAGCCTTGGTTACGTGTCTTACTGTGGAGAGAGCCTTGGTTATGTGTCTTACTGTGGAGAGAGCCTTGATTACGTGTCTTACTGTGGAGAGAGCCTTGATTACGTGTCTTACTGTGGAGAGAGCCTTGGTTATGTCTTACTGTGGAGCGAGCCTTGATTATGTGTCTTACTGTGGAGAGAGCCTTGATTACGTGTCTTACTGTGGAGAGAGCCTTGGTTACGTGTCTTACTGTGGAGAGAGTCTTGGTTACGTGTCTTACTGTGGAGAGAGCCTTGGTTACGTGTCTTACTGTGGAGAGAGCCTTGGTTACGTGTCTTACTGTGGAGAGAGCCTTGGTTACGTGTCTTACTGTGGAGAGAGCCTTGGTTACGTGTCTTACTGTGGAGAGAGCCTTGGTTACGTGTCTTACTGTGGGTTCCTTCCTACTGAACTGGAGTCTTTTTGCTGCAGCTCACTTTGCATGTTGGGGAAGCACAGGTGCTCTGCTCTCTCCATCTCTACTTATCCCCCCTTTCTCTTGCCTCTTTCCCCCCTCCACCACACCTCTATCTCTTTCTAGCTGTGTATTGTACTAGTCTTCTCCCTCCTCCTCTACCTCCTGCTAGGTTGGAAATGAGCTCTTGGAGTTGTCCAGTGTGGGGCTTTAAATGTAGATTTCTGTGGCACTGGTGGTTCTCTGTCACCCAAATTGATGAAACAGATTAATGACGTCTGCTGGGCACAACACATTAAGTTGACAGTGATGTATGGGGGGCTAACACAACCCTGATCCTCGCACCGCAGACGCTAACGCACCGCAGACGCTAACGCACCGCAGACGCTAACGCACACTGTTTTTAGGATGTTAGGCAGCAGCATGATGACATTTCACACACTGTTTTGTGTTTTTATCTTTCCCTCCTCACTCCATTTCTCTCCATCTTTTCTTCTCTCTCTCCATCTATCCATTTCCTTCTTTCTCTCTTCCTCACCTTCAATCCCCAGACTCATCTGACCACCAGTAAACTGCCCTTGAAGGACGCCTTTACGTTCGACGACTACAGGTTGGTGTTTGTGTCGGCCTACTTTTGAAATGGCTGCCTTCCACCTCCCCTTTGTGTGTGTGTGTGTGTGTGTGTGTGTGTGTGTGTGTGTGTGTGTGTGTGTGTGTGTGTGTAAGATAGTCAGAGAATGTAGAACAACTGGCAGCATTGAGGATGACCTGTTGGTTCTCATTGTCCTGTCATTAGAGCCAAATGATCTTTGAGAGAATAATTTATATCCACTCCTTTTTATCTTCCCGTTGTATTGGGTGTGAAGCAAGCCTCCTCTTCCACCAGACAATGTGTTGTGGGAATGAAGGGTCCAGGACAGCATGCGTTGTCTTGTACCTGCGGTGCCGAGACCTTCTGGAGGAACCTCTGTTAGCAGTTAGCCCAGTTTAGAATTCTCAGAACACGCCTCGACATCATTATAGCAAGATCACCGATTGATATTTATTTGATGCCCTTGTCTTGAATTAATTAATAAACATTATTAAGATCCTCCATTGTTAAATTATAAAACAATCACCTTCCAGTAACTAAAGGCTAGATTTCATCCACAACAGTGTCCTCTAGAACAGGCTGGTTGTTGTCTATAACCTCTTAGCCAAGGTTATGACTGAGACTGGTAGTCCTCATCGGTTGGCTTCAGAGCAAGCGACTACACATTTCCTCAAGTTAGCTAGGCTTTTATCCAATTTGTGACAGATTTACATGCAAATATTCTCAAATCTGCATAAAACAATATGCACATTTTCCCACCAGAGATGTTTCCATCAAACTGATAAAAGGCTGTGCGTGATGAAATAGTGCACATAAAAATGACTTTTGACGTTAAATTCCTATGTACCGAATGAAAAATTTAAAAGGTTTTCTATCGATATGATGGTTAATATATCAAAATGTGCATTTCCACCTCCATTTCTCGCATAATTTATTTTACCAACACAAAAAGATCCCACCGTGTCGAACAAACACATTTTCTGTCTGCATTTATCAAATTGTGACCAGCATTTCATGTTTTCATCAGCCCGGTCATGACTTTTTTCATGCGGCAGGTAAATGTTTGGATGGAAACATGGTTAGTAGCAAGGTTTGCTATTTGCTATCACTTATCTTGGGGACTAGTAGAATTTCCCAAACATGAGGCTATAACTGGGGTCTTCAGTTTTCCCTGCTCAGGTCACGTGGTCTGGAAAAACACCGGGCCCTTGTTATGATTGGCTAGTACCTGAAAAGTGAATCTTGTTGCTGATTGATGATTGGTTTACCGTGACCTTTAATCCCTAAAGATGGGCGGTTTCCTCAGTGATGACCCGTCAGAACCAGATCCCTACAGAAGACGGTAGCCGTGTCACCCTTGCCCTCATCCCTCTCTGGGACATGTGTAACCATACCAACGGCCTGGTGAGTGCTACTAGATACTTATTAGATCACTATTGCATGGCTGAAGCATGCCTATTACACTACTGCACACTACCACCCTCATCCCACTATTTGAGAGGTTTTAAATTATTCAGAAAGAAAATGCTTGTTTTGAGAGAAACCACAGACTGTGTTTTCCTCAGTTGATTACGCTTATCTCATGGGCATCTGTTACTTATTTGAATCATTTGGCTTTGATTGTGTTTAGTGACTGATTTGTAACATAGCAATAATATCCCCTCCTTTAGTGTGCATGTTAACTCCATTTACACCCCCTCAAATTAGATCTTTTTTTGTGAAGACCCGATACATAGCTGGAACAAGTGATTTAAAGACTAAAATGTCTTCTTGGTGTTAGTTGAATAAAAATGGGTTACAACTTCCTCCAACATATTTCCACAGTTTATTGCTGTTCTTTAGCTTCCGTTCCTTGAGTATGTTATTCTCACTGGTGATAATTGTATGGGTTCATTCAATGTCCTTAATTTCTGCCCATTTGTGTAAAGCTCTCACTAACTCAGAATCTGGGGAAGTATCTATTGATACAGACCTTGATTATATATGCTAAACTAATACATTCATGTTTTGAAATAAATTTGCTTTCTGATTTTGTTCGTTAGTCTCTTGAGCTTGTTATTAAAAGAATGGAGGACGGATATACAGCTGTTTTAATACTAGGAGCGAAGCTGATCATGTATTATAAAATAAATGTGCTGCAAATTGTATTGCCAGTCCCAGAATTCACTGCAGCTCTGAAGTATAACTATATTTATTTGACTGTAAAGTGTGTTGCGATTTTTAAATATGTTTGATTAGTGACCGTTGGAAAAACCTAAGTGAAGCGAATCAAGGAATGGTTCAAATCAATCAGTGAATGGATGAATAACAGTTTGTGTGTTGTTCAGATCACCACTGGTTACAACCTGGAGGATGACCGGTGTGAGTGTGTGGCTCTACAGGACTACAAAGAGAATGAACAGGTGAGTCAGGTCAGGGTAGCATGGAACTGCGGCACATTGTACCCTTTAGCTACTATACCAATTGTCCAGGGGTGTACATGTACACCAAGCTGCCTCATGCTACAGAAACAAGAGGACCCTGCCCTATGGGCCATGACTTATTTGAACTATACATCATGTTGAGTTGCTATGGGTTGTGTAGGATCTGATTGCATCATGTATACAGTGAGGGAAAAAAGTATTTGATCCCCTGCTGATTTTGTACGTTTGCCCACTGACAAAGAAATGATCAGTCTATAATTTTAATGGTAGGTTTATTTGAACAGTGAGAGACAGAATAACAACACAAAATCCAGAAAAACGCACGTGAAAAATGTTATAAATTGATTTGCATTTTAATGAGGGAAATGAGTATTTGACCCCCTCTCAATCAGAAAGATTTCTGTCTCCCAGGTGTCTTTTATACAGGTAACGAGCTGAGATTAGGAGCACACTCTTAAAGTGAGTGCTCCTAATCTCAGCTTGTTGCCTGTATAAAAGACACCTGTCCACAGAAGCAATCAATCAATCAGATTCCAAACTCTCCACCATGGCCAAGACCAAAGAACTCTCCAAGGATGTCAGGGACAAGATTGTAGACCTACACAAGGCTGGAATGGGCTACAAGACCATCGCCAAGCAGCTTGGTGAGAAGGTGACAACAGTTGGTGCGATTATTCGCAAATGGAAGAAACACAAAAGAACTGCCAATCTCCCTCGGCCTGGGGCTCTATGCAAGATCTCACCTCGTGGAGTTGCAATGATCATGAGAACGGTGAGGAATCAGCCCAGAACTACACGGGAGGATCTTGTCAATGATCTCAAGGCAGCTGGGACCATAGCCACCAAGAAAACAATTGGTAACACACTACGCCGTGAAGGACTGAAATCCTGCAGCGCCCGCAAGGTCCCCCTGCTCAAGAAAGCACATATACATGGCCGTCTGAAGTTGTCCTCTAAATAATTCAGATGTTCATTGGCAAACTGGGTGAAAGTGTTGTGGTCAGATGAGACCAAAATGTAGTTCTTTGGCATCAACTCAACTCGCCGTGTTTGGAGGAGGAGGAATGCTGCCTATGACCCCAAGAACACCATCCCCACTGTCAAACATGGAGGTGGAAACATTATGCTTTGGGGGTGTTTTTCTGCTAAGGGGACAGGACAACTTCACCGCATCAAAGGGACGATGGACGGGGCCATGTACCATCAAATCTTGGGTGAGAACCTCCTTCCCTCAGCCAGGGCATTGGAAATGGTTCGTGGACGGGTATTCCAGCATGACAATGACCCAAAACACACGGCCAAGGCAACAAAGGAGTGGCTCAAGAAGAAGCACATTAAGGTCCTGGAGTGGCCTAGCCAGTCTCCAGACCTTAATCCCATAGACAATCTGTGGAGGGAGCTGAAGGTTTGAGTTGCCAAACGTCAGCCTCGAAACCTTAATGACTTGGAGAAGATCTGCAAAGAGGAGTGGGACAAAATCCCTCCTGAGATGTATGCTAACCTGGTGGCCAACTACAAGAAATGTCTGACCTCTGTGATTGCCAACAAGGGTTTTGGCACCAAGTACTAAGTCATGTTTTGCAGAGGGGTCAAATACTTATTTCCCTCATTAAAATGCAATTCAATTTATAACATTTTTCACATGCATTTTTTCTGCATTTTCTTGTTTTTATTCTGTCTCCCACTGTTCAAATAAACCTACCATTAAAATTATAGACTGATCATTTCTTTGTCAGTGGGCAAACGTACAAAATCAGCAGGGGATCAAATACTTTTTTCCCCTCACTGTATGTATGTCAATCAAAAGGCAGTTGGTTCTAAATCAACTGTCAACTCCCTCCGTCTGGGTTACTTTTAACAACAACCACAACAGTTCCCTAAATGAACGTTGCATGTATCTTCTTTTGTTTGTTTTCTATGTATTATTTGTTGTTCTTCACACAGTTCAGAGTTCAATTGTATTCTGCCATTTGAATGAACTCGAGCTTGAAAGGCTGCTGTACAAGTCAAACACACTTCTGAAAGCTCAAGCTGTCTGTAAAGCCGTACTCTGTGATTGATTCCGTCTCTGGCCTGAGTATCACTAGTTGTGTCGTAGGGGTGACGTTATGCTCACCTCTAACTGAGAGGCCTTGACAGACTGGTTGACTGGTGTTGATGTTATGTCAGGGAGAGGGCCATGCCAGAGCTGGGTGTGAGTCAGCTGGACCTGGCCAGACTTAACGGTCCAACCCTCTGCTCTAAAGCAGCGTGTTATTGTTTCATTCCCTCCCTCCCTGTCACTTACTCACTGGCTGCATCACGATTCTCCACCTTTTCCAGAAGTCTGCACTTTCCTCACTCCCTTTCATAGATTTTAAAAGCATAGGATTGGTGTAACCATTGGCTGGAGGGAGTTTCATAGGATTGGTGTAACCATTGGCTGGAGGGAGTTTCATAGGATTGGTGTAACCATTGGCTGGAGGGAGTTTCATAGGATTGGTGTAACCATTGGCTGGAGGGAGTTTCCTAGGATTGGTGTAACCATTGGCTGGAGGGAGGTTTGAGGAATTGGTGTAAGCATTGCCTGGAGGGAGATTTGAGGAATTGGTGTAAGCATTGGCTGGAGGGAGGTTTGAGGAATTGGTGTAAGCATTGGCTGGAGGGAGTTTCCACAGTTGTTAAATCCATGCTTTGGGAGAAGGCTGGAGAGTCGCAACAAAACCAATCTCTATTGCTCCCTCTCCTTCCTCCCACTCCCCTCTCTCACCCTCTGGTGTTCCCCCTCCCTACAGTATGGAAGTCCACCTCTCTCTTTAGAATGGGAATTATTTGATAAGATTCAGAGACAGCAGGGGGTAGGGTGATGGGGAATGAAGCACTTGATCCCATGATTCCTGTGGCAGATATCACCATCTGGCCAAAGTGCCCTGAGCTCACAGAGGGTATGTCCCAAATAGCACCCTATTCCGTATATAGTGCACTACATAGGGAAAAGGCATTTGAGATGCAGACTCGGCCTGAGCTCACAGAGACACAAACCACTAAGCTACATTTACCTAGTAAGCTTTATCACTCCTATCTATCCCCTGCCCCTACCTCTCTCTCCAGCTTTCCCTCTCCCCCGTTCCCTTCTGCTATCTGTAAATGTGGATGTAATATGTTAGAGCCATACGTGAGTGGTGTGGGGATTCTCTGTGCTCCTGTGAAGCTTCCACTAGATCAGACATGATATCATGGTTAAGAGGGAAAATGGTACAGAGGGAATAGGAGGTGGAATGTTCACCACAGTGCTGAGCCAACCCATACCGATGTACAATAACGTTTTTAGCGGTTGAGTTGGAGTAAGATGATAAAGGGGAAGCTATCTAGTGAAGAAAGACACTATGCATTACTGTTACTCCTGGTCCATATACTTTCTGCAGGGGGAGGAAGCAGATAAGATTTAAGTTGTAAAATACTGAACTACCCCTTTCATGTTGAGTGGCTGTTCTCCTCTTCTCTGTCCTCAGATCTACATTTTCTACGGGACGCGATCCAATGCTGAGTTTGTGATCCACAACGGCTTCTTCTTCCAGGAGAATGCCCATGACAGAGTCAAGATCAAACTGGGGGTGTCCAAGAGTGAACGGCTGTACGCCATGAAGGCGGAGGTGCTGGCCCGCGCTGGCATCCCCTCGTAAGTAGAGAGACACACATATACACACAGGAATCCCCTCATAAGTAGGGAGGGAGGGACAGTGGTAGGGAGGGAAACTGGGAGATAGAAGAATGGTAGAGTGAGAGAAAGAAATAGATGGCATCTCTCAATTATGTCAGAGATGGAGGTAATTTCAGGAAGGCAATATTTTCCTGCATGTCAGTGAATTGATCAATGTGACAATTGGCAGGACATGGCCGATATTATTACACTGCGAACACATTACTGAGGCCCGCACTAGTCTAGCAGCATTACTATTACATTACTCTGCTTTGCCCAGCGCTAGTGAATCCAGGAGAGGAGAGTTTACATTACCCCTCTTTGCCCAGCCCTAGTGAATCCAGGAGAGGAGAGTTTACTCTTAAAACAAAGGCTACACTAGGAGACTAAGGCTGTGTCTCAAATGACAGCCTACTCCTTTATAGTGCACTACATTTGACCAGAGCCCGATGTGGCTCATCCATCTTCTTCATAGATCTTATTTTTATTCAAACTTTATTGAAGCAGGGAGTCCTGCTAATACCACCTGCATGAACACATCAATAAACATCAGTTACACTATACACATCTACGGTATGTACACATCAATTATACTATACATATCTACGGTATGTACACATCAATTATACTATACACATCTACGGTATGTACACATCAATTATACTATACATATCTACGGTATGTACACATCAATTATACTATACACATCTACGGTATGTACACATCAATTATACTATACACATCTACGGTATGTACACATCAATTATACTATACACATCTACGTATGTACACATCAATTATACTATACACATCTACGGTATGTACACATCAATTATACTATACACATCTACGGTATGTACACATCAATTATACTATACACATCTACGGTATGTACACATCAATTATACTATACACATCTACGGTATGTACACATCAATTATACTATACACATCTACGGTATGTACACATCAATTATACTATACATATCTACGGTATGTACACATCAATTATACTATACATATCTACAGTATGTACACATCAATTATACTATACACATCTACGGTATGTACACATCAATTATACTATACACATCTACGGTATGTACACATCAATTATACTATACACATCTACGGTATGTACACATCAATTACACTATACACATCTACGGTATGTACACATCAATTACACTATACACATCTACGGTATGTACACATCAATTACACTATACATATCTACGGTATGTACACATCAATTACACTATACATATCTACGGTATGTACACATCAATTACACTATACACATCTACGGTATGTACACATCAATTACACTATACACATCTACGGTATGTACACATCAATTACACTACATATCTACGGTATGTACACATCAATTATACTATACATATCTACGGTATATACACATCAATTATACTATACACATCTACGGTATATACACATCAATTACACTATACAGTTGAAGTCCGAAGTTTACATACACCTTAGTCAAATACACAACACAACTTAGTTTTTCACAATTCCTGAAATTTAATCCTAGTAAAAATTCCTTGTAAGTTAGGATCACCACTTTATTTTAAGAATGTGAAATGTCAGAATAATAGTAGAGAATAATTTATTTCAGCTTTTCTTTATTTCATCACATTCCCAGTGGGTCAGACGTTTACATGCACTCAATTAGTATTTGGTAGCATTGCCTATAAATTGTTTAACTTGGGTCAAACGTTTCGGGTAGCCTTCCACAAGCTTCCCACAATAAGTTGGGGGATTTTTGGCCCATTCCTCCTGACAGAGCTGGTGTAATTGAGTCAGGTTTGTAGGCCTCCTTGCTCGCACATGCTTTTTCAGTTCTGCCCACAAATCTTCTATAGGATTGAGGTCAGGGCTTTGTGATGGCCACTCCAATATCTTGACTTTGTTGTCCTTATGCCATTTTGCCACAACTTTGGAAGTATGCTTGGGGTCATTGTCCATTTGGAAGACCCATTTGTCACCAAGCTTTAACTTCCTGACTGATGTCTTGAGATTCTCCTTCAATATATACACATAATTTTCCTTTCTCATTATGCCATCTATTTTGTGAAGTGCGCCAGTCCCTCCTGCAGCAAAGCACCCTCACAACATGATGCTGCCACCCCCGTGCTTCACGGTTGGGATGGTGTTCTTCAGCTTGCAAGCCTCCCCCTTTTTCCTCCAAACATAACGATGGGGCGGCAGGTAGCCTAGTGGTTAGAGCATGGACTGACAAGGTGAAAATCTGTCACAACATGATGCTGCCCCTGAACGAGGCAGTTAACCCACTGTTCCCCGGGCGCCGAAGACGTGGATGTCGATTAAGGCAGCCCCCGCACCTCTCTGATTCAGAGGGGTTGGGTTAAATGCGGAAGACACATTTCGGTTAAAGGCATTCGGTTGTACAACTGACTAATAATGGTGACTTTGACTTTGGTCATTATGGCCAAACAGTACTATTTTTGTTTCATCAGACCAGAGGACATTTCTCCAAAAAGTATGATCCCCATGTGCAGTTGCAAACCGTAGTCTGGCTTTTTTATGGCGGTTTTGGAGCAGTGGCTTCTCCCTTGCTGAGTGGCCTTTCAGGTTATGTCGATATAGGACTCGTTTTTACTGTGGATGTAGATACTTTTGTACCTGTTTCTTCCAGCATCTTCAAGGTCCTTTGCTGTTGTCCTGGGATTGATGTGTACTTTTCGCACCAAAGTACGTTCATCTCTAAGAGACAGAACGTGTCACTTTTCTGAGCAGTATGACGGCTGCGTGGTCCCAAGGTGTTTATACTTGCGTACTATTGTTTGTACAGATGAACATGGTACCTTCAGGTGTTTGGAAATTGCTCCCAAGGATGAACCAGACTTGTGGACGTCTACAATTTTCTTGGCTGAGGTCTTGGCTGATTTCATTTCCCATGATGTCAAGCAAGGAGGCACTGAGTTTGAAGGTAGGCCTTGAAATACATCCACAGGTACACCTCCAATTGACTCAAATGATGTCAATTAGCCTACTTAGTGTATGTAAACTTCTGACCCACTGAAATTGTGATACAGTGAATTATAAGTGAAATAATAAGTGTTTGTAAACAATTGTTGGAAAAATTACTGGTGTCATGCACAAAGTAGATGTCCTATCCGACTTTCCAAAACTATAGTTTGTTAACAAGAAACGTGTGGAGTGGTTGAAAAACGAGTTTTAATGACTCCAACCTAAGTGTATGTAAACTTCCCGACTTATATACACATCAATTATACTATACATATCTACGGTATATACACATCAGTTACACTACATATCTATGTTATATACACATAAATTATACTATACATATCTACAGTATGTACACAACAATTACACAATACACGAAAAGCAAAACACAATCACATGAAACACACATTCTTCAGTTAAAAGGCCATCTGAATGAATTGGCCTAGTGGTACCAACTCTGGAGATCATTCCACATGAGAGGTGCAAAAACACTAAATGCATATTTACCTAACTTGGTGGAGTTTGATCTGCAGGGTTAGCCATCCCTGAGTCTGGGTCTGGTAACTTGGTGGAGATTGATCTGCAGGGTTAGCCATCCCTGAGTCCAGGTCTGGTAACTTGGTGGAGATTGATCTGCAGGGTTAGCCATCCCTGAGTCTGGGTCTGGTAACTTGGTGGAGATTGATCTGCAGGGTTATCCATCCCTGAGTCTGGGTCTGGTAACTTGGTGGAGATTGATCTGCAGGGTTATCCATCCCTGAGTCTGGGTCTGGTAACTTGGTGGAGATTGATCTGCAGGGTTCTCCATCCCTGAGTCCGGGTCTGGTAACTTATGCGTCTGAAGGTTAGGCTTGAGGTTAGGTATGGCTGAAGTTTATGCAAGAAGGCTTTCTAGACAAAAAGAGCACAATGCATCGATCTATGAGACTTCAAAGAGGGCCAGCCTACCTTCTGATACAAAATGGCAATGATCTACTGAAACTGAAACATCGTCCGTAATAAAGCGCAATGCACTATGGTACCGTTCGTCCAATGGCTTCAATACAGTGGTAGCTGCATTCATATATATATATATATATATCGCCATAGTCAATAACCAGAATGAATTTTGGCTGAATGATTTAGTTTTCTGCTCTTTAATGAAGACCGGACCAGTTCCTAAAGAAGAAGCCTATTTTATTACTTCATTTCTTAACTACTCAACATGTTTTTTAAAAGATTGCTTTTTATCAATTCAGATGCCCAGATATTTATAAGCGGGAACACAATCAATGAGGGCACCATCCAAAGTACATATGCCTAAATCATCAGACATATTTTACGTGATTTGGAAAATAACATATCCTAAGTACCAATTTCAGTTCAACAAAGGCTTTCTAATCTAATTTCCAGAATTCCCCATCAATAAGAGATTAAAAAAGCGTTTAAAATGGCAGAGAGGGAGGGCTGCATGATATTAGGGTAATGATAAAATGATTAAGCTTCCTGTTGATGGAAATGTCAAAGGGGTGATAGAAAGCATCTCTCATGGTATAGAGACCTATTCTGAGACAATGATGCAATGTTTATTCTGGTTAGATTTCAAATGACCAAAGCCCCCAAAAACGATTCTGCTTGGCTGGAACAGAAGCCAGCACCCACACCGGCCCACCAGCCTGGTCACCCCACCAGCCTGGCCACCCCACCAGCCTGGCCACCCCACCAGCCTGGTCACCCCACCAGCCTGGCCACCCGTGGTGTAGTGGTCTCTCTGTCTCTCGCTCATTCACTCTCTCTTGCTTGTAATTGATTGAGTGGATATTAGGAAAAACATTCCCTATTCCCTCAATCCTTGCTCTCTTTACGTGACACATGTATGCATCGCATGCACGTGACCAAAGACCTAATCCCACAGGACTAGTATTACTAGAGAACGTAGGTTAAATTGCATCAGGGGGATCATGGTTCGGCCTCCATGCTAAACGTGAGTGGGCCTGGGTTAACTGGGGGCCACTGGCCACCATTAACATCTACTGTACCTACCAAGCCACTGATCAGGGTTTTAGATGGTTCACGTCATACAGGGATTCATTTTGTTGAAGTTTTTTTTTCCATAAGGCGTGCGGGGAGGGTTGGGACTACAAGGTCCTGTGGGGTCTACTGGTCTAGGTTTAGGAGGTCATATGTGTGTGTGCAAAGGGTAATGTGAATTGGAGAAGTTGTTGTGCCTGTACTATGATGTTTCTTTTTAACTATTTCTCTTGCCGTCTCTTCTCCTCTCTCCCCTCATCAGGTCCAGTATCTTTGCCCTGCACTGCAGCAATCCTCCAATCTCTGCCCAGCTACTGGCCTTCCTCAGAGTCTTCTGTATGACTGAGGGTAAGTCTCTCTCTCTCTGTCTCTCTCTCTCTGCATGCTGGGAATTGTGCGAGTGCTGTGAAGAGTTAAATATTCTGGCTTTTCTTTTGGTTATTCCTTTTCTTCTATGCATGATTAAGGTTATTATTTTTATTTACTTGTTGTGGTAGAATTAAGTATATTGTTTTTTCGTGTCAAAATTACCCTGACTTTGGCGGGGATGGCTACCCGAATGGGGACGCCGTCCCTGTCACTTCGGCACGGCTTTAGATGTGTTACTGAAGCTACTGTCACGGTGGAGGAGTTTCTGGTCGCAGTAGGAGAGAAGGTAGGCTATGAGAATGTTGTTTATGCGTCACGGATGAATAAAGCGGTGGTGGTTTTCCTTAAAGAAGAGCGTCTTGTTGACCGTATGGTTGAGCATGGCGTACTTCTTAAAGGAATGTTTATTCAAGTTACGCCGCTTTTTCTCCGTCAACAAGGGTAACGATTTCAAATGTACCGCTTATTCCCAATGAGCTATTGGAGCGCGAAAGTTATTGCGGTTTGGGAAGTTTGCAAGCTCAATTAAGATTGTCCCGTTGGGTTGCAAATACCCGGCGTTGAAACAGGTTATGTCGTTTCCGCGACAGGTGTTTATGTTTTTGGATTCTCCGGAGCAGACTTTGGACTTATCGTTTAAAGTAAAGTATGACAACAGACTGTATATGGCTTATGCTAGTACGGGTAGTCAACTGTGTTTTGAGTGGGGATGTTGGCCATAAGCGACATGCTTGCCCGAAAAAGGGAGAAGGCAGAGAGAGGGTCGCAGGTGGTCCTCAGTAACGCCCGGCCCACTGATGTAGGGAGAGGTGGGCCGACAGCGGTAGAGCAGCCACAAGCACCTGTTGCTGAGGAACAAGTTGTCCGTGTTGAGGGCACGGTTTTTCAACTTGTACCAGAGGGAAATGTTATGCAGCAGAAAAATATAACTGTAGAAACGAAGGACGGATCTGAAGCGACATTTCCTCAGACCTGTGAGGAGTTGGCCAGTACGAGTGCTGGGGTACAGGAGGGAGTTAATGTGGAGCTAGGCTCCCAGGTAGTGGAGGAGATGCCCACTACGAGTAATGGGGTACAGGAGGGGGTTCATGTGGAGCTAGGTTCCCAGGTAGTGGAGGAGATGCCCACTACGAGTAATGGTGTACAGGAGGGGGTTCATGTGGAGCTAGGTTCCCAGGTAGTGGAGGAGATGCCCACTACGAGTAATGGGGTACAGGAGGGGGTTCATGTGGAGCTAGGCTCCCAGGTAGTGGAGGAGATGCCCACTACGAGTAATGGGGTACAGGAGGGGGTTCATGTGGAGCTAGGTTCCCAGGTAGTGGAGGAGATGCCCACTACGAGTAATGGGGTACATGAGGGGGCTCATGTGGAGCTAGACTCCCAGGTAGTGGAGGAGATGCCCACTATGAGTAATGGGGTACAGGAGGGGGCTCATGTGGAGCTGGGCTCCCAGGTAGTGGAGGAGATGCCCACTACGAGTAATGGGGTACGGGAGGGGGTTCATGTGGAGCTAGACTCCCAGGTAGTGGAGGAGATGCCTGGTACGAGTGATAGGGTGCAAGTGGGGAGTGTTGAGGGGGATGTGGTAGAGGGGAGTCAGGGGTCTGTGGCCTCAGCTGAGGAGGATCAGGAGAAGGATATGGATATCTCTGTTGATACAAAAGCAGCTGGTGAGGACTCAATTTATAATCTAGAGGAGATAAATGGGTTCCTGGATCAGAATTTTGGGAAATCTGTCAAATTGGCAGATTTCTTTGACGTTGATAAGTTTGTGAGGTCAGCTGTGATGTTACAGAAGACTGTGGGGTTAGACCAGTTGTGTGAGAAGAAGCGTTTTCGATTGAGGAAATTTGTTACTGCTGTCACAGCAGCAAAAGGCACTGGGAAACGTGGATTGGTTAAGAGAAAATTAAAATAATGATGATGATCATGCCTCATAGGGTGTTTTCTTTCTCTTTGGTTTCTCTGTGGTTTCTTCTGCTTTTCCTTTCTCTTTTCTATATGGAGCTACTAAGGGTAGGTTCTCTCAATATTAATGGGGGAAGGGATAGGAATAAGAGGGCTTGGGTATTAGAAGTAATAAAACAGAAAAGGCTTAATGTAGTGTTTCTACAGGAGACACATAGTGATGAGGCTAATGAGGTTGACTGGCTAATGAGGTTTGATCGTGTGGACCACCAGTACTTGTTCAAAACAGTGAAAGCCTTTGGGTTTGGGGATGTTTTTTTGTCTTGGATGAGTTTCCTGTATGCTGGGGCCTCGTGTATGGTGAAGGTGGGGGGGTTGAGTTGCCCCATCCCTGTCCAAAGGGGCATCAGGCAGGGATGCCCAATTTCAGGGCAGTTATATAGTCTGGCAATTGAGCCAATGCTTTGTTTTTTAAGAGCGAGGCTTACTGGTTTCTCTGTGCCAGGTGTAATGAAGGGTCCCATGATGGCACTGTCTGCGTATGCAGATGACGTGACAGTTTTTATTACAGGGAGTGAGGATGTTAAGGTTCTCTCAAACGCTTTAAAGGTGAGTGAGGGGGCCTCCTCAGCTAGAGTCAATTGGGAAAAGAGTGAAGCGCTGTGGGCAGGTCAGCTTCAGACGGGGTCCGCTCCACAGTTACCTGGGGGGCTTCAGTAGGCAGAGAAGGGATGAAGACTTTGGGGGGTTTTCTAGGCTCTGATGTCTTTCAGAAAAATAACTGGGAGGGTGTAGTGGAGAAAGTGTGTGCCAGACTGTCAAGGTGGAAATGGTGCTACCTCAGCTGTCTTATAGGGGAAGGGTGCTGGTAGCTAACAATCTTGCTGCCTCTACCCTGTGGCACAGACTAATGATACTGCAGCCACCGGGGGTTCTGATACAAGAGCTTCAGAGGACCCGTGTCCATTTCTTCTGGTCTGGACAACACTGGATTAAAGCTGCAGCCCTGTACCTGCCACTGCATGAGGGTGGGCAAGGCCTGGTGGACATTTCTTCCAGGATCATGGCTTTCCGGCTTCAAGCAGCCCAGAGACTGTTGTACTGTGATGGTTCTAGCTGGGTGGATACAGCCTACACATTTCTGAGGAGAGCGGGCTGTTTGGGCTTAGACAAGCACCTTTTCCTCTTAAAGCTAGAGGGGGTGAGTTGTCTGGCCTGACTCCATTCTATGAGTCTGTTATGCAGGCTTGGAGAGTTCTTATCAAGTCCCGTAAGGCCGGCACGCCACCAGGGATGTGGCTTTTTGAAGAGCCTCTGTTTTACAACACTGCCATCCAGTCCCGTGCTATGGGTTCAGCCAGCCTACGTTCATGCCTGTTAGGTGTAGGGTGTACCAAGCTGGGTCATCTGATGCGGAGAAGGAGCAGATCGTTGGAGGAGCTGGGAGAAAGAGCGGGGATCCAATCATCTCGCCTACTGAGGAACGTCATCGCTGAGGTCTGTGATTCCTTGCCAGTACTTCATCTGCAGTATGTGACGGATACTTCTAATTCGGATCGGTGGAAGGAGGGTCTGGATGATGTGTTCCCTGCACTGATTGTTAGAGCTGCGGCGGGGGCATTAGAGGAGGACGTGGGGATGCTGCTTTCCTTCCATACCCCGGAGCTGGGGGAGTTCAAGGCGGTGGGAAAGAAGGCCATGTACAGAATGTGTGAAAGTGTCCCATGCCTCTTCCCTGGAAGGGGTAAAATCGACGAGGTGGGTGGGTGTGTTTGGGCCAGGTGCATCCCCAAAAGGCTGTTGGAGGTCTTTTATACAAACTGCCTATTGAAAAGAGGCTTGCTGACCTCCAATGGAGATATAATACATGGAGCAATAGCCACAAATATGCGTCTGGTACACCTGGACCCAACTGTTGGGGAAGGGTGTCCATTCTGTGCTGAGTCTGAATCTCTGGCACATCTGTTTTTACAGTGTCCCAGGTTGGTCGGGATGTTTGACCTGATCAATACTTGGTTCTCGGCTTTGGGAGAGGTTTTCTCTTCCCAACTGTTTATATTTGGGCTAAAATACAGGTTTAGTCGAAGGGGTGTGTTTATGTTGCTTAATTTTGTGTTGGGGCCAGCTAAATTAGCGATATGGAAGACCCGAAAGAACAGTATTCGGGGACAGGGGTCTGTGGATGTGGTGGGAATGCTGGAGGGAATGTTGGCAGCGAGACTGAGGGTTGAGTTTGCCGATTATAAACTTGTTAGTAATATTGATTTGTTTATGAGTATATGGGGAATTCAGAAGCTGTTGTGTGTAGTTACTGTGGAGGAGGATTTGGAGTTGTGTTTTTAATTGATGTGTAAGTATGGTTTTGTATGAGTGTTTGTGTTGTGGGTTCCCAGACCCAATAAATATTATTTACAACTCCGACTCTCTCTCTCTCTCTCTCGCTCTCTCGCTCTCTCGCTCTCTTTTTCTCTTTCTCTTTCAATTTACTTTATTGACATGGCAAGTTCATTAATACGTACATTGTCAAAGTATACATAAATAAATGGTGGGACCAACAGCAATAATAGTAGTAGTAGTGGACATGGGATTACCATTAACGAGAACAACAATACATTAAAGCAATGGTAGTAGACCAGTGTCAACATGACTGAGAAAACAAATGACAAAACAAGATGGAAAATATTATCCACATTACATTACACTTTTCACTGGCTGTCCCTCAGGTTGTGGCAGAAGGACACATATTTGGCTTTTCACCCAATAAATATTTGTTTTTGTCTTCATCTATTATAGTTTCAAATTCTTTGTATTGAATTATAATTATGGGAAAGTATTTGTCACAGTGTAATAGAAAATGCAGCTCTGTCTCTACCTCTCCCCTGGAGCAGAGTGAGCACAGCCTGTCCTCTCTGGGCAGCCAGGTTTGCCTGTGACGACCGGTCTCTATAGCCAGACTGTGCTCACTGAGTCTGTACCTAGTCAGTGTTTTCCTCAGTTGTCTATCAGTCACAGTGGTCAGATAGTCAGTACATGGTGGCAGTCTGTTTAGAGCCAAATAGCATTGAAGTTTACTTAGATTTTTTTGTGGTGTCTTTCCAATAGGTGATATATTTTTCTTTTTGTTTTGTGATGATTTGGTTGGGCCAGATTTTCTGAGTGCTGTCCTGAGGCTCTATGGGGTTGGTTTGGGTTAGTGAACTGAGCCTCAGAACCAGCTGGCTGAGGGGACTCTTCTCTTGTTTCATCTCTTGACATTGTAGAGCTGTGTGATGGAATGTTTTGGGGTCACTTGTTTTTAGATGGTTGTAAAATTTGATGGCTCTTTTTTCTATTCGAATGAGGAAGGGGGTATTGGCCCAATTCTGCTCTACATGAGTTATTTGGAGTTTTTCTTTGCACTTGCAATACAGTCTTGCAAAACTCTGCATGCAGTATTTCAATTGGATGTTTGTCCCATTTGGTAAATTCATTGTTAGAGATTGGGCCCCATATTTCGCTGCCATATAGAGCAATTGGTTCTATAACTAATTGGAACATTTTGAGCCAGATTCTAATTGGAATTTCGATTTTAATGTTCCTTTTAATGCTTTGTCTCTCAGCTCATTCACAGCCCAGTGAAAGCTACCTGTGTTGCTGATATTTAGTCCTAGATATGTGTAGTTTCTGGTGTGTTCTAATAGAACTGTGTCCAAATAGAATTTATATTTGTCATCCTGATTTTCGTACCTTTTTTGGAATATCATTATATTCGTTTTTTTTAGGTTAACGGTCAGAGCCCAGGTCTGACAGAACCTGTGGAGACGATCTAGGTGCTGCTGTAACCCCTCTTTAGTGGGAGACAGAGCCCAGGTCTGACAGAACCTGTGGAGACGATCTAGGTGCTGCTGTAACCCCTCTTTAGTGGGAGACAGAGCCCAGGTCTGACAGAACCTGTGGAGACGATCTAGGTGCTGCTGTAACCCCTCTTTAGTGGGAGACAGAGCCCAGGTCTGACAGAACCTGTGGAGACGATCTAGGTGCTGCTGTAACCCCTCTAGTGGGAGACAGAGCCCAGGTCTGACAGAACCTGTGGAGACGATCTAGGTGTTGCTGTAACCCCTCTTTAGTGGGAGACAGAGCCCAGGTCTGACAGAACCTGTGGAGACGATCTAGGTGCTGCTGTAACCCCTCTGTTCCACAGAGCTTCACCAGCTGTACTCCAGTTGTGTTTTTCACTTTGTCATAGTTGTTTCTGTGGGGGTATGTGGGGAGGGAACGGTTGTTGCTTCCTGGTAGGTGTTGTCCCCATGACTGTTAATAGTGTCTTGTTCTTCTGCTGTTCTAGCAGTCAGGTCTCCACAGACCGGTACGTTGCCTTGGGCCTGAAAGTGACTAATATCCCCCTCTAGAATGGAGAAACTCTCTTCATTGAAGTAGGGTGACTCTGACGGGGGAATGTATGTGGCACAGAGGAAGCCGTTTTTATCTGTTAAGATAGCCTCCTTGTTGATTTTTAACCAGATAAAGAATTCTCCTGTTTTGATCAATTCGATTGAATTAATTAGTTCAGATTTATACCATATTAGCATTCTCTGCCCTGTGTGATTCCTTTTAATTTAGTGGATGGTATGATTATCTCCCTATAACCTAGTGGACAGCCAGTGGAAACATCACCTCTGCACCATGTTTCCTGTACTACTACAATATCAACATCATCAATTTCTTTCAGGAAGTCTGGGTTTCTGCTCTTTAGCCCAAAAGCAGAGGACTTCAAGCCTTGTATATTCCAACATGCAACGTAAAAAGATTTCATTACTTTTTTTTCTTTACCTTCAAAATGAGACAAACACTCACAATCCAACAAGAACTATTAAAATAGGATTCTTCGATTAAGGTAAACTCTTACTATGCAAATGTGATTTGTTTATCATTTAAGATAGCATTTGTGTCCTGCCACTTGGGTGGATGTAGTGTGAGGATGGAGTTCTTGTGCTCATCTTACCATGACCCTCGGCCTATCACATGTGAGCATAGTAGACTCAGCATTTGTTTAATGTCACTCATTTCGTTGGTGGGGGCTGGGCCAGTTGCTCTTCTTACAGCCTGTGCGTAGCTCTGCCTGCTGGGCTGTGGCTCCTCCAAGTGTGGGTCTGCAGTGGGGGGCAGGGGTGTGGTGGGTCTGAAGCTGTGCTGGGGTGGTCTGTGCTGCGCTGGCTGTGGTGGGCATTGAGGTTGGTGGTGCTGTGGCCGTGGCTGGGGGGTCCAGGGTGCTGGTCCGGGGTGTTGTCTCGGTGATCTCAGAGGGGTGGACATGTTGGGATGCGGTTTAAAGCGACGTCCTTGAGAGTCTTGGCAAGGATGGGGACTGTCTCCCTGTACAGGTGAACATGGTCATAGAGACAGTCCAGATGGAGGGTGGGATGGGGACTGTCTCCCTGTACAGGTGAACATGGTCATAGAGACAGTCCAGATGGAGGGTGGGATGGGGACTGTCTCCCTGTACAGGTGAACATGGTCATAGAGACAGTCCAGATGGAGGGTGGGATGGTGGGCCAGGTGTACATTGGGTCGCAGGGCACAGTCCCGGGAGAGGCTGGCGTTTTATTCTTTGGATTGTGGCAGGGTGGAAGTCCTTCCTCTGTAGAAGGGTTGACACCACGATTCTTGAGTTGGGAAAGATTGCGGAGGCCTTCTCAATCACTCCCCGTAGTGAAGTGGCCACCCTCTCCTGCTGAGCACGCAGGTCGTTGCTTCCGGTGTGTATGCTTATGTGGCTTGGAGACCCGAGCTGGGCCTTATCAAGCAGCTCCATGGCACTCTGTGTTGTTGGGCACCACACCTTTCTCCTTTTGTGTCTGGGGAAAAGTTTCTTCTCCTGAACAAACTTCCCATTTGAGTCCATCAACAGGACGATGTCAGCCAATGTTTCTTCTGGACTGGAGGGGGCAGAGGGGGGGCTGGTGGGTGTTGGAGCTGGGGTGTGGCTGGTCTGCTGGTGCCGCTGTCAGTGGGAGGCCGTTCTGTGGGCTGGGGAGGAGGTGTGCAGCAGGCAGGGCTGGGGAGGCCTGGCTGGTTGAGTTGGGTTCTTCTGCTGTGTGAGGGCAGGTCATAGTGGTGATCTAGCTGCTCCTGCAGCCTGTCCTCTGTTCTCTTTCTCTCCTGCAGCTCCTCTCTTAGTGTGGTCAGATCCTTATTACTGCTCTGCCTGTCTTTTTGGAGCTCTCTCACCTCCTTTGTTAGATCAGCCAGCTCTCTCTTGAGTCCGTCTCTCTCTTGCTGAACCTCTTTCAGCTGTGTTGCAAGGCTGCTGTCCTGCTCTGTCCGCAGCTTGTTTAGGAGCTCCTCTAAGCTGTGGTTGTCTGGTTGCTGGTTGCTCACGCTCTCCCTGAGCAGGACCATCTCCCCCTCCAGTTTGGTGAACTCATCCCTCATGGCAGCCATGGTGGTGAGGAGGGCCTGAGCCTGCTCTGCACTGAGGGGGTCGCTCTCCTCCTGGGGCGTGTCCTCCACTATGGTGGGAAGAGAGGTGCTGGATGTGCCTTTTTGGGTGGGGATAGTAGGGGTGAGGGTGGTGCTGGTGGAGTTCGTCTTGTGGGAGGGCATGTTGCTGGTGGTGTCCTTCTCTCTCTCTCTCCACTCTCTCCTTCATGGTCTGAAAGTCTGTTTCAAACAGCCTAAGGTTACCTTGCACCATGACAGTCCCAGTCTTGTAGAGGTTGATTGTTATCATGGTGCTGTCAGGGTCGTCTGTCTCTTTGACTTTCAGCTTCCACCCATTACAGATTCCCTCTTTCTTTATGGATGGATAGTGAGAGCAGACTGCTGTGTGCCATGCGTTTGGCTGGTCAGTGAGAAAGATGAGATTACTCACATCACCGTTTTTGTAGAGGTCTGCGAAAAGGGTTTCTGGCCTCCCCTTTAGTAGTTTCTGTTTTAAAAGCTTTCCTCGTTGTGTCATTTTTGGCCTCTGGAGGGTAGAGAATGGACTCAGCGCTGAGGGGGAGTGGAGACATGGTGCCTGTGGGCGCTGCTGCTGCTGCTCTGTTCCGCTGCCCAGTTGCCATAGCAACCGGGTTGTTTGTCTCCTGCTGTTGCTAGCTAGCTCTAATTTAGTTCAAAAACCAGCAGAAAGAGTGACAAATCTTTACACAAAAAAACAGAAGATATGTTTAAGGTTAGTCCGTGCTCTTTTTTGGTTTACTCACTCAGTTTGGTCGTTTGATGTAGTTGTATTAACTCTCCTTGCTAGGTTTGTTCTAGCTCATTTCTTCTGGTTAGTTGGTTAGTCTGCTGGCTAGGTTTTTGTTTAGCTAGCTAGAGTCAAAACTTCCTAACTTGAGGCGCAAAGTTACTTTTTTTTAGAGTTCTCTCTCTCTCTCTCTCTCTCTCTCTCTCTCTCTCTCTCTCTCTCTCTCTCTCTCTCTCTCTCTCTCTCTCTCTCTCTCTCTCTCTCTCTCTCTCTCTCTCTCTCTCTCTCTCTCTGTCTCTCTCTCTCTCTCTCTCTCTCTCTCTCTCTCTCTCTCTCTCTCTCTCTCTCTCTCTCTCTCTCTCTCTCTCTCTCTCTCTCTGCCTCTCTCTCTCTCTCTCTCTCTCTCTCTCTCTCTCTCTCTCTCTCTCTGCCTCTCTCTCTCTCTCTCTCTCTCTCTGCCTCTCTCTCTCTCTCTCTCTCTCTCTCTCTCTCTCTCTCTCTCTCTCTCTCTCTCTCTCTCTCTCTCTCTCTCTCTCTCTCTCTCTCTCTCTCTCTCTCTCTCTCTCTCTCTCTCTCTCTCTCTCTCTGCCTCTCTCTCTCTCTCTCTCTCTCTCTCTCTGCCTGTCTCTCTCTCTCTCTCTCTCTCTCTCTGTCTCTCTCTCTCTCTCTCAAATTCAAATTCAAATTCAAGCTGCTTTATTGGCATGAAAACATTGTGTCAATATTGCCAAAGCAACAATGTATACAATATACATTGTAATAAAATTAGAAACAATAACATATAATAATATAAAATGGTAGTAAATAATAATACAAAATTAAATACAAAAATCTCTCTGCCTCTCTCTCTCTCTCTCTCTCTCTCTCTCTCTCTCTCTCTCTCTCTCTCTCTCTCTCTCTCTCTCTCTCTCTCTCTCTCTCTCTCTCTCTCTCTCTCTCTGCCTCTCTCTCTCTCTCTCTCTCTCTCTCTCTCTCTCTGCCTGTCTCTCTCTCTCTCTCTCTGTCTCTCTCTCTCTCTCTCTCTCTCTCTCTCTCTCTCTCTCTCTCTCTCTCTCTCTCTCTGTCTCTCTCTCTCTCTCTCTCTCTCTCTCTCTCTCTCTCTCTCTCTCTCTCTCTCTCTCTCTCTCTCTCTGCCTGTCTCTCTCTCTCTCTCTCTCTCTCTCTCTCTCTCTCTCTCTCTCTCTCTCTCTCTCTCTCTCTCTCTCTCTCTCTCTCTCTCTCTCTCTCTCTCTGCCTCTCTCTCTCTCTCTCTCTCTCTCTCTCTCTCTCTCTCTCTCTCTCTCTCTCTCTCTCTCTGCCTCTCTCTCTCTCTCTCTCTCTCTGCCTCTCTCTCTCTCTCTCTCTCTCTCTCTCTCTCTCTCTCTCTCTCTCTCTCTGCCTCTCTCTCTCTCTCTCTCTCTCTCTCTCTCTCTCTCTCTCTCTCTCTCTCTCTCTCTCTCTCTCTCTCTCTCTCTCTCTCTCTCTCTCTCTCTCTCTCTCTCTCTCTCTGCCTGTCTCTCTCTCTCTCTCTCTCTCTCTCTCTCTCTCTCTCTCTCTCTCTCTCTCTCTCTCTCTCTCTCTCTCTCTCTCTCTCTCTCTCTCTCTCTCTCTCTCTCTCTCTCTCTCTCTCTCTCTCTCTCTCTCTCTCTCTCTCTCTCTCTCTCTCTCTCTCTCTCTGCCTGTCTCTCTCTCTCTCTGCCTGTCTCTCTCTCTCTCTGCCTGTCTCTCTCTCTCTCTGCCTCTCTCTCTCTCTCTGCCTCTCTCTCTCTGTCTCTCTCTCTGCCTCTCTCTCTCTCTCTCTCTCTCTCTCTCTCTCTCTCTCTCTCTCTCTCTCTCTGCCTCTCTCTCTCTCTCTGCCTCTCTCTCTCTCTCTCTCTGCCTCTCTCTCTGCCTGTCTCTCTCTCTCCCTCTCAGCCTGCCTGCCTGTCTCTCAGCCTCTCTCTCTCTCTCTCTCTCTCTCTCTCTCTCTCTCCCTGCCTCTCTCTCTCTCTCCCTGCCCCTCTCTCTCTCTCTGCCTGTCTCTCTCTCTCTGCCTCTCTCTCTCTCTCTGCCTGTCCCTCTCTCTCCCTCTCAGCCTGCCTGCCTGTCTCTCTGCCTGTCTCTCTCTCTCTCTCCCTGCCTCTCTCTCTCTCTCTGCCTCCTGGCAGACCAGGATTCAAATACAGTTTGAAATAATTTCAGATAGTTTACTTGATCGGCTAACTTGTTTACACCAGTCGACAACATCCGGTGAAATTGGAGGGCGCGCAATTCAAATAAATAATTGTAATATTAAACATTCATTAACATACAAGTGTCTTATATCATTTAAAAGCTTAAAATCGTGTTAATCGAACTGCGTTGTCCGATTTAAAATAGGCTTTACAGCGAAAGCATACCATGCGATTGTCTGAGGACCTCGCCCCACATCAACATATTTTTCAACCAGCACAGTCTTCACAAATAGCAATAAAATTACTTACTTTTGAAAGTCTTCCTCTGTTTGCAATCCCAAGGGTCCCAGCTACAACACAAATGGTTGTTTTGTTAGATAAAATCCTTCTTTATATCCCAAAAAGTCAGTTTAGTTGGCGCCATCGATTTCAGTAATCCACTCGTTCAACATGCAGACAAAGGTATCCAAAAAGCTACCGCTAAACTTCGTCCAAACAAGTCAAACAACGTTTCTATTTAATCCTCAAGTACCCTAAAATGTAAACACACTATAATATTTAATACGGAAAGTAGTATGTTCAATAGAAATGGAAGATTAGTAAGCATGCGCTCTCTTCCATGTGCGCCAAAAGACTGATATTCTTCCTTTGCTCCCCTCACCAAAACTCGTTTTTCAAGAAACAAGCCTGGAACCTTGAATAAAGACTGTTGGCATCTAGTGCAAGCCATAGGAATTGCAATCTGGGAGCCGGAATTACATGGGAGCAATAGGTTTGCATTGTAAGAGCCTGGGACAGTAAAAAATATAATAAGGTTGGATTTCCTTAGGATTTTCACCTGTCATATCAATTATTTTATAGTCACAGACATTATTTTAACAGTTTTAGAAACTTCAAAGTGTCCAATGCTACCAATTATATGTATATCCTGGCTTCTGGGCCTGAGTAACAGGCAGTTTACTTTTGGCACGTCAGTCAGTTGGAAATTCTGAAAAAAGGACCCTAGCCCTAACAAGTTGAGAAAAGTCCTGGCACTCCAGGCAGGCTAAAGCAAACTCAGTCTATTTAATGCAACCCTTGCTGTTAATAGATCGCAAAGCAGCATACAACTGACCGAAACGTTTGGAAATGATGAGTTCACTTTCTCATCCATAGCCTTAAAAGGCATCTCAAGTGCAATTGCACTGTTTATCTCCCATCTGAAGGCTGGGGGCATTTAGGACGTCTACTGAGGATCGCTAAATATCCTAATGATTATGATCACACTTCCTCAATTCAAATATTATGGTGACACTATAAGAAAATGGTTTGGTATGGTTTAGAAACTTGGGGACCAAGTTGGAGTTATCAGTGTGGCCCTATCACCTGGACATGTTGGAATACAGTATCTTGACACCTAGAATAAAAACCTCCAGGCTTACGTCATAACTGTCAATTTATTGAAAAAAACAAAAACAATTACAGTTTCGAAAAAAAACTATCCTGTCCAAATCGTCATCTGGAATAACGGACATTCTGGAGTAATAATTACATAACCTACGTTCTCTAGTAATACTAGTCCTGTGCGATTAGGTCTTTGGTCACGTGCATGCGATGCATACATGTGTCACGTAAAGAGAGCAAGGATTGAGGGAATAGGGAGTGTTTTTCCTAAACAAATTGGTGATTTCGGTAACAAAACTTTTCAGTCAGAAATAGCTGTAATTACTTTGCAGTTTCAGCAACACGGACAGCTCGATAAACACTGATGTTCTGTGGTGGCCGCTACAGCAGGGGGGAGAGAGAGACAACGGGTTCCAGTCAGTCACTCGCTGTCTTTTTTAACACAGAGCAGCAAGTCTGAGCCCGGCCCGGCACAATCTAATCAATTGCTGGTCGTACTCCTTCTAGTTATTTGTGTGTCTTAATTATTTACGTGATGCTTAAAGCATCAGACAAGCTCAATTAATATAGTTGGATTTGATTAAAACACATAGGATGTGTCAACATATGGAAAAATACAAAAATGTTGACCAATCGATTGGACGGAAGAACAGACGACGACCTGGATGATTTTTGTTTTTAATTTAGTTAATATATATATATATATATATATATATATATATATATATATATATATATATATTTTTTTTTTTTGTCAACGATCTACACAAAATACTCTGTAAAAGTGGAAGAAAAATTCTAACATTTGTAAATAATTTATGAAAAATAAAACACTATCTTGATTAGATAAGTATTCAACCCCCTGAGTCAATACATTAGTCTCAAAGAGCTTTTGCACACCTGGATTGTACAATATTTGCACTTATAGATTAGATTATTCTTCAAGCTCTGTCAAGTTGATTGTTAATCATTGTTAGACAGCCATTTTCAAGTCTTGCCATAGAATTCTCAAGCCAATTTTAAGTCAACTGTAACTAAGCCACTCGAACATTCAGTGTCGTCTTGGTAAGCAACTATACTAATTGTATATTTGGCCTTGTGTTTTATTTTATTTCTACCCATCTACCAATAGGTGCCCGCCCTTCTTTGCGAGGCATTGGAAAACCTTTGTGGTTTAATCTTTTTTTGAAATTCACTGCTCGGCCTGAGGGACCTTACAGATAATGAATTGTATGTGTGGGGTACAGAGATGAGCAGTGGTGGAAAAAGTTCCCCCCTATCATAAACATACCTTAATAGAAAATGACTCAAGTAAAAGTGAAAGTCACCCAGTAAAATACTACTTGAGTAATATACTTTAGTATCAAAAGTAAATGTAATTTCTAAAATATACCAAAAGTAAAAGTATAAATCGTTTCAGGCTTGCCATAACAAAGGGGAAAATATAATTCCACTTTGACATTATGGGGTAAAATCTCAATTGATAAAATTTTTAATTCAGGTGGCAAACACAACAAAATGGGGGAAAAAGTCTATGTGAATACTTTCTGAAGGCACTGTAAATCTGATTATTTCACATGAAGATGTGGGAAGCTAAAAAGGCTAGCTAGCTTGCTATGTTTTTAGCCAGGCTAAAAACACAGAATAAAAAGACAAAAATAACACTTTGCTATCGCCCCCTTTATGAATAGCAGTGGTATCATCGCAGTATAGCTTTTTGTTTTACAGATGTCGTGTGTGTGTGGCATGATGTGTGTGTTTTAGTGTGCTTGCGTATGTAGTGCATTTGTGTAGCGTTTGAACATATTAGGCAGTCATCCTCCCCTCCGTTCATGTCCCCTCTTCCAGCGTAATCGAGCCTTACATAATAGCTGCGATCAAAAGAAAGATCTGGAAAACAGCAGTTAGCTACCAGTCAACCTGTAGAATAACAGTCCTTTATCTTAACCTTAGTCTGATATTCTTTTAAGTTAATGTCACCAAACTAAATGGACATCTTTCAAAATCATGTAATCATATTGGTCCTGCCATTCTGGTTCACTGCCATTTAATCGTTTCTCTCCACAGAGGAGCTGAAGGACTACCTGGTAGGTGAACATGCCATCAATAAGATTTTCACACTGGGTAACACGGAGTTCCCTGTGAGCTGGGACAATGAGATCAAACTGTGGACCTTCCTGGAGACCAGGGCTGCCCTGCTGCTCCAGACCTACAAGACCAGCTCCCAGGTCAGTGAAGATTTCACCCACCTCACTGTGTGGTTTTGGGTAAGCGTGTCTACTCTGCATCAGTGTTATATAATGTCATGTTTAGTAGATTTCAACAGGACCCATTCTCAACCCCTTAAGTTAACAAACTCTTCCTCTGCCTTCTGTATGTTATCCCTTTCTCCCCACTGTCTCCCCCTTATGTCTCTCTCTCTCTCTCTCTCTCTCTCTCTCTCTCTCTCTCTCTCTCTCTCTGTGTCTCTGTCTCTGTGTGTGTGTGTCCTCTCTTCCCTTCTACCTCACTCCCTTCCTCTCTGTCCAATGTCTCCCCACCTCCCTCCGTCCTCCAGGATGACCAGTGTGCGTTGGAGAATCCCGACCTCTCCTTCCACTCCCGTGTGGCCATCCAGCTGCGCCTGGCCGAGAAGCAGATCCTGGAGAGGGTTGTGACCAGCGGCAAGGCCAGGCGCCTGCACTTCCAGCAGCAGCAGGAGGAGGGCGCTCCGCTGCCCCGCTATGAGGAGAGCGACATCTCCCTTCTGGAGAACGCAGAGGCCGACACCAAGCTGCCCCTCATATTGAGGAAACTACAGGAAGAGGACGAGGAGGGAGACGACCAGGCAGCGGTGGAACGGGTGTTAGCCCAGGTACAGCAGCTGGGACAGGGGGACGCAGCCAGGGAACCAGCCTCCCTCATAGTCAATGGGGATGGTGGGAAGGTGGTGGTCAACGGGAATGGTACGGACGCTAGCCCAGTCCTGGAGGTTGGTGTGGACTCTAGCCTGATTCAGGAGTCTAGCAAAAAAGTTAGCTTAACCTCCTTGGACGCTGGCCAAAGTGCTAGCCCTTCCCAGGAGGAGGATGGTATGGATGCTAAGTCCACTACCCCAGACGCTGCTGACCCAGCTACCACCAAGGAGCAAGAAGGCCAAACGGATAACGGAGGAGACAAGGCTACCACTTCTCTCTCACAGGAAGTGGACGTGGACCTGAGTGCAGAACGAACTGGAGACGTGCCCAAAGTGAACAGTGAATAGGTATAATCATCATCTAGCTAGGCCTTATTGCAGAAGAAGAGCAGCAGCCAGCCAGTCCGTCAGTTTTGTCTCAAGTGACTCACAGAAATAAAGGAGCTAAGAATTAAGATTTAAAAAAACTGAACACTGTTGGTTGGTTTATCCCTCCTTCCATTACTTTGTTAGTTTTACCTCTCGACCGCAGCAGACTGCACGCTGCCAGTCAATGTCTCTCCCATTTGCCTTCTATCTGAGCAGTAAAATTTTGTAATATTTTATGAAAAACTGGCTTTGTTTGTTTTTTTTCTTTTACAGTGCTTCACTGGTTTACATTGAGTTTATTGACATACGAGCTGTGAGAGAATGGTAGTTAGTAACAATGGCAGCCCTGGTTTCAGTTCTACTGTAGGGTGAACAGAAAGAAAGAACAGATTGAATTTAGTTGAATGTTATCTCCAGCAAGCCAAAATCTTATCCTAACAGCTTTACCCCTCACTCCTCAGAGTCAGTTTATTACTGTAGTTTATCTCTATATACAGCTGCTATAATTTCACTCTACAGTCTTTCTCAGTGGTGTATTCGGCTCTTTGTTGCTCATTGTTTGAGACCATCGCTGCCCCTCTTCCCAACGCTACACTTCCTGGTTTCACTCAATAGCGTTTAAAATACAACTGAAGGAAACTTTTGACACAAAATGGCGGTATGTCCTGTGCTCTTGTTCTGGGAGCAATCAGCATTGTATTACTCTACTTGGAGTATAATGTACCATTTTGAAATGTGATGGAAAATGTAAGGATAATGAGTGCGTTTATTGAGAGAAATTAGATGACTAAAAGCAGGTGTTTTGGGTCGTTTTTGAAAACGTAAAATAATTACAACGTTTAAAATGTTAAACTTTATTATGAATGTACCTCCGCTCTCCAAGTTGCAGTTGAATCACCCGAGGACGAGTTGCAGCTTTGATGAAGAATATGAGTAATGCTATAGTCTATATTATGAAAAAGCCATAACAGTCAGAATGGAGACTAATTCAAACCTCTTCATCAGCAAGACATGGCAAGAGACGTCATGTGATCTCCTAGACGTGTTTCACATAAAGGACTTCAACTCATTTCTGTTAGATTATTGTTCTGTTGTTGGACAGCCTTAGTGTTTTTACTCCTCCTTTCTCAACTTCAGAAACAAGACAAACAGAACATAGATATAATGTGGTCTCTCATCCAGTCTCAATTTCTCAACATGTTTTTATTTGTCTTTATGATGTCTGCTCTGTATTTCGAAGCCTAGGTTGGTTTTCTATTAACATTGAATGGTAGTGAGACATGATGATGATGAGGAAGTCTAGCTAGCTCTCTCTGTTAGATGGAAACTCTTAAATAACCCTTAGCTCCAGTACAGCAGCTGTTATTAGTATCATATCTGTTATCATGTCAGCCGAGGAAGGGAGCTAATTCAGAATATTAGTGCAAAGTGTTAGTTAGCGCTGCTTATTATAATTTGTCTATCTATAAGTTGATGCTGTTACCAACCTCAAAGTGAAAGAGTTCTGAGATCTGAGTCTATTCTACTGTATAGTTTAAAACTAAAAGGGTTTTGTTTTGTAACTTTTAATTAGTTGAAGCATCACCATGTTGGTTTCTGCTGCATTTTGCTTTGTCACTGCATCATGGACTGGTTTGTTTCTGTATTTTGATTCACTCATAATTTGTACCATTCTCTACCGCTCAAATCACCCTGCTGCTTTTCTAAGACTCTGTTTTCTAGTTACTGTACAGTTACTGAAAATCTACCGACTGCTTTAACCAATCACACTCTCCAAGCAATTCACAGCACCTTGGTATATCCAGCGCTGTCCTTGTCCAACCAATGAGTGACAAGGAGTTAGCATGATGGCACAAACAGACTGGTACTCAGGCTACCTTGTAGCCTGGTCCCACATCTGTACTATACATGCATCCTCTGATAGTTGGTGGTAACATTGGACTTTAGTGTCCTCATTACTGTTTGGTTAATATTGTAAGTACAGTGAATGAACATTGTTAATGTACATACAGCAGTATCCCCAACCCTGCCACAGTATCTGTGTGTTAGAGATGTTGACGATAAATATGACGAGCCTCTTCTCTAACACCCAGGAAGTTACAATTCAAACTCCCATTAGGCAGTTATTCATTTAGTCCCGTTACGACCGGTATATACTTCCAAAAAATGGCTAAATAAAAATTGGCAAGCAACTTAAAACGTGCCTCCAATATATTGAGCTGTTGTAGATTCCTGACCTGTGGGTGGCAGTAATGAGTGATTGGAGGTGCTGAGTAGGTATTTTTTTCGGTTGCTTGTACATTTTATCTAGACCTTTTTTGGAACTACATACTGGCCGTAACGGGACTAAATGATGATGACGATGATGACGATGATGATGACGATGATTGCTCAGTGACACTCCATATTTGGTGAGTAACAAAAGGATTTTGACATAACGCTTGGAGAGCTGTCTAATGGGAGTTTGAATCGGAGCTTCCTGGGCGTTCGAGAGGAGGAACGTCATACTCATCGTTGACATCTCTAGCGCACAGATACTGTGGCACCCCAACCCTCGGAAGCCAAAGCTTCTCACATTCTGTCAACAACACGAGATTTGCGCGAGCCTACCCTAACCCTTACCATAAATACAGTGTAAATGACAAATGTAGTAAGTACAATAGTTGTTACACTGTGCTACAGCACATCCAGATATGCAGCAGTTTTGGGCTTGTTTCTCTGCCTGTGTGAGAGATACCGATGGTTGTGATGTACACTAACTATGGAGGACAGAATACAGTCATGAAACTGTCCACATGAAAACAGATTAAAGTTCTAATTTCTCACTCATTGTCTACAGCCTTCTTCTTCTCTCTTTCCTTTTGATAAGTCTTTCAGCCCGTCCTCTCCTCCAGAGACACAAGGTCACCATCCCTTCTGCTGTCGCCTTCTCTTGATCTTTCTCTCTCTTTTTCTCTCTCCCTCTTTTGTTGGGGGAAAAAGTTTTATTTAATGTATTTTCCCTTTCTCTGGCCCTATTACAAATTTATAAAAGAAACATTATCTTGAATCATTTAATTCAGGGCAATTAAATTTTGAAATTCCCCATTCATAATGCATTGGAGCTCCAAGATAAAACCCCTTTAATCCTTGAATATATTATTATAATGGCCGTGGGGGTGGGCAGTGGAGAGAGCAGCAGTCCTACACATGTCCGCTATTGTTAGTACTCTCTGTGTCAGCAGCCTACTGTAGTGGGAGAGCAGGGGGAAGGAGGGATGAGGAGGAGAGCGTGTGAGGGACAGGAGCAGGCCTGGGACCAGTGACTCCAAAGTAATCCTTTGCCATAAATTATAAACTCAGCTACAGTTGAAGTCGGAAGTTTACATACACTTAGGTTGGAGTCATTAACTTGTTTTTCAACCACTCCACAAATGTCTTGTTAACAAACTATAGTTTTGGCAAGTCGGTTAGGACATCTACTTTGTGCATGACACAAGTAATTTTTCCAACAATTGTTTACGGACCGATTTATTTCACTGTATAACAATTCCAGTGGGTCAGAGGTTTACATACACTAAGTTGACTGTACCTTTAAACAGCTTGGAAAATTCCTGAAAATGTCATGGCTTTAGAAGCTTCTTATAGGCTAATTTACATCATTTGAGTCAATTGGAGGTGTACCTGTGGATGTATTTCAAGGCCTACCTTCAAACGCAGTGCCTCTTTGCTTGACATCATGGGAAAATCAAAAGAAATCAGCCAAGACCTCAAAGAAAATTGTAGACCTCCACAAGTCTGATTCATCCTTGGGAGCAATTTCCAAACGCCTGAAGGTACCACGTTCATCTTTACAAACAATAGCACGCAAGTATAAACACCATGGGACCACGCAGCCGTCATACCGCTCAGGAAGGAGATGCGTTCTGTCTCGTACTTTGGTGTGAAAAGTGCAAATCAATCCCAGAACAACAGCAAAGGACCTTGTGAAGATGCTGGAGGAAACGGGTACAAAAGTATCTACAGTAAAACGAGTCCTATATCGACATAACCTGAAAGGCCACTCAGCAAGGAAGAAGCCACTGCTCCAAAACCACCATAAAAAAGCCAGATTACAGTTTGCAACTGCACGTGGGGACAAAGATCATACTTTTTGGAGAAATGTCCTCTGGTCTGATGAAACAAAAATGCAACTGTTTGGCCATAATTTCCATCGTTATGTTTGGAGGATAAAGGGGGAGGCTTGCAAGCCGAAGAACACCATCCCAACCGTGAAGCACGGGGTGGCAGCATCATGTTGTGGGGGTGCTTTGCTGCAGGACGGACTGGTGCACTTCACAAAATAGATGGCATCACGAAAGGAGAATTATGTGGATATATTGAAGCAAAATCTCAAGATATCAGTCAGGAAGTTAAAGCTTGGTCACAAATGGGACTTCCAAATGGACAATGACCCCAAGCATAATTCCAAAGTTGTGGCAAAATGGCTTTAGGACAACAAAGTCAAGGTATTGGAGTGGTCATCACAAAGCCTGTCTTCCATCCTATAGACAATTTGTGACCAGAACTGAAAAAGCGTGTGTGAGCAAGGAGGCCTACAAACCTGACTCAGTTACACCAGCTTTGTCAGGAGGAAGGGGCCAAAATTCACCCAACTTATTGTGGGAAGCTTGTGGAAGGCTACCCGAAAGGTTTGACCCAAGTTAAACAATTTATAGGCAATGCTACCAAATGCTAATTGAGTGTATGTAAACTTCTGACCCACTGGGAATGTGATGAAAGAAATAAAAGCTGAAGTAAATCATTCTCTCTACTATTATTATGACATTTCACAATCTTAAAATAAAGTGGTGATCCGATCTGACCTAAAACAGGGAATTTTTACGAGGATTAAATGTCAGGAATTGTGAAAAAACTGAGTTTAAATGTATTTTGCTAAGGTGTATGTTAACTTCCGACTTCAACTTTACATATTTAATATAGAATTGCAGCCGCCCCAGCCCAACCCTAGGGCCCATTTGTCATACAAGTGTTTATTTACCAATAGCATCCAATCCACATCTCATCTCCTGGCCTGATAAGGGTGAGGGGTGGTAGAGCGGAGGGTGAGATGAGTTCTGTTTGGGGATAAGGAGGATGGGGAGGAGGGTAGGATACAGATGGATACAAAAACACACACTCAGGCATACAGGTTCACACACATTCACACTTGAGCCATTGCTCGTATGTACGGTATCGCGCACAGACAGACATTTGACTCCACCGTAGGAAGTTCACTGTTCGCACTCGGCTGTGAGTCTGTTGCAACCACATGGATAAGCGACGATAGGACTGTACAGTGCTAAAAACATCAGCAGCTGCTCACTGCTCAGCCCATTACGCTTCTATATCCAACTACACTACTGTCTGTTCACGCTTACAGGTAGAGTTTGGCTAGGGGTTAGGCTGTTATTGTCTCACACAGAGACACTATCTTTACAGTATGTGTGGGATTGCGCTCTGAGAGAGTACAATATCATGCTACTGTCTTCTTGTGGTTGGGCCTCCCCTAACCCATCTTAACCTCGGTGGATACACTAAGCCCACATGGGGGTTTGTGAAGACGACAGCAGCATGTCTTGGGGGTTAACGGTCATGTTTCTGACACAAGCCACAGTCAGAGTCTGGGTTCTCTGATAGCCTCTGTCCGCTGTGCTGATGTCAGTCTCCATAGATAGCCCATCTGTTTGTCCATTGGTCTGTTCTCTGTCTGTCTGTCTGTTTGAAGTGGTTTCCAGAACAAGAAGATTAACTTTGTGTCAGTGAAAGAAGCATTGTAGCATCTGCCTTTGTGACCAGAGGCTGTCTGATACTCACACATGTTGTAGTCATTTAGCCTTACTATATTTCAAGAAATTTGTTTGTCAGACACCACACCCTGTTTTGCACCGGTAAAGCATCTGAAAAGTACAGTTTGTGTATATTGTAGTGATCCTTGCTATATTACAATTCCCACAAAGTGGGATAACCATATTGGTGCGATGCGTAGGGTATTTGCCTTTCACGACAGCGACCTGGGTGGCAGGGTAGCCTAGTGGTTAGAGCATTGGACTAGTAAAATAAAGGTAAAAAAAATATAATTTACTACTATAGATATATACACACACCTATCCATCTGAGTGTACAAAACATTAGGAACACCTTCCTAATATTGTGTGGCACCCCCTTTTGCACTCAGTATGACCTCAATTCATTGGGGCATGGATTCTACAAGATGTCTACTGCGTTCCACAGGAATGCTGGCCCATATTGACTACAATGCTTTCTACAGTTGTGTCAAGTTGGCTGGATGTCCTTTGGGTGGTGGACCATTCTTGATACACCGGAAACTGTTGAGTGTGAAAAACCCAGCAGCGTTGCAGTTTTTGAACCATTCAAACAGGTGCGCCTGACACCTACCTACATACCTTGCTCAAAGGCACTTACATCTTTTGTCTTTCCCATTCACCCTCTGCATGGCACACATACACAATCCATGTCTCAATTGTCTCAAGGCTTAAAAATCCTTCTTTAACTTGTCTCCTACCCTTCATCTGCACTGATTGAAGGGGATTTACAGGTGACATAAAGGAATCATAGCTTTCACCTGGTCAGTCTGTGTCATGGAAAGAGCAGGTGTTCCTAATGTTTTGTACACTGTACCATGTACAGTACCATTCTCTCAGCCAGCTTCATGAGGTAGTCACCTGCAATGCATTTGAATGAACAGGTGTGCCTTGTTAAAAGTTAATTTGTGGAATTTCTTTCCTTAATGCGTTTGAGCCAATCAGTTATGTTGTGATCAGGTAGGGGTGTATACAGAAGATAGCCCTATTTGGTAAAGGACCAAGCCCATATTATGGTAAGACCAACTCAAATAAGCAAAGACAAATGACAGTCCATCATTACTTTAAGGTTAGTCAATCTGGAAAAAAATGTCAAGTGCAGATGCAAAAACCATCAAGCTCTATGATGAGACTGGCTCTCATGAGGACCGCCACAGGAAAGGAAGACCCAGATTTACCTCTGCTGCAGAGGATAAGTTCATTAGAGTTAACTGCACCTCAGATTGCAGCCCAAATAAATGCTTCACAGAGTTCAAGTAACAGACACATCTCAACATCAACTGTTCCGAGGAGACTGTGTGAATCAGGCCTTCATGGTCGAATTGCTGCAAAGAAACCACTACTAAAGGACATCAATAATAAGAAGAGACTTGCTTGGGACAAGAAACACGAGCAATGGCCTTTGGACCGGTGGAAATCTGTCCTTTTGGTCTGATGAGTCCAAATTTGAGATTTTTGGTTCCAACCGCCTTGTCTTTGTGAGACGCAGAGTAGGTGAATGGATGATCTCCGCATGTGTGGTTCCCCCCGTGAAGCATGGAGGAGGAGGTGTGATGGTGTGGGGGTGCTTTGCTGGTGACACTGTCTGTTATTTAGAATTCAAGGCACACTTAACCAGCATGGCTACCACAGCATTCTGTAGCGTTACGCCATCCCATCTGGTTTGCGCTTAGTGGGACTATCATTTGTTTTTCAACAGGACAATCACCAAAAACACACCTCCAGGCTGTGTAAGGGCTATTTGACCAAGAAGGAGTGTGATGGAGTGCTGCATCAGATGATCTGGCCTCCACAATCATCCAATCTCAACCCAATTGAGATGGTTTGGGATGAGTTAGACCGTAAAGTGAAGGAAAAGCAGCCAACAAGGGCTCAGCATCAGTGGGAACTCTTTCAAGACTGTTGGAAAAGCATTCCAGGTGAAGCTGGTTGAGAGAATGCCAAGAGTGTGCAAAGTGGCCATCAAGGCAAAGGTTGGCTACTTTGAAGAATCTAAAATATATTTTGATTTGTTTAACACTTTTTGGTTACCCTTGAATGAGTTGTTATGTCCAAACTTTTGACTGGTATTTTATGTGTGTATGTTTTGAGGTGGGCCTTCACTAGATTTTGGTTCTATCCCCTGTCTCTCTTCCCTCCCTCCCTCACCCCATCTCAAACTCATCTTCGCCCCTCTCACCCCCCGTCCCGAAGTCTGCCTGAGCCTGAAGGAAGCATCAGAGCTCATAATGGAAGTGTCCATGTATTATTAAAGAGGAGGGTTTGGAGGGGCTCTGGCTTAGCGTGACCGCCCCGGCTCGGATCTCCATGCGTCTGCCTCATGAAAGTGACATGTGGAAAAAGTGATTGACAAGCAAAGTATTTGGCGTTGAAAAAGTGTGAATAGTGTGCGGGATAGAGAGAGCGGAGTGCCTGAAATTTAAGAACGGAGAGAGAGAGCGAATAGAGGCAGAGTGGGTGGGTGGTTGGTTGTGTTTTTGCTCTCTTTCGGTCTCTCTCTCCCTCTAGCTCTCTCTCTGTTTCTCGCTCTCTCTCCTCAGGGTTCTTAAGCACCTTGTGTGTGTGCGTGTGTGTGTGGGGCTTTTTAAGATTTAAATAGGTGAAATGATACAACAAAAGCAGGATTAAACTCCGCTGCATTCTGTGTATGAGCACGGTAAAAGAGGCAAAACTGAAACGGAGAGGAGGGGCAGCTTGGGAATGAATTGAGCAAGAGGGAGGAAGTGATATCAATATACACTGCATTCGATTTTTTCAATGAATTATTTAGTCTCTTGACTTGTACCTCTGAAATAGATATGCATGGCTACTGGTTTCTGTACACAGGGTCAACCACGTTTATTATAGTTTTGTGTTTTTATATTTCGTTTTTATTTCTACGTTTTTTGATTTTCATTTGAAATTCAGTTTAGTTTCAGTTAGTTTTCAGACCTGCTTTACTAGTTTTTATTTAGTTAAAAATGTATGAAGATTTCTATTTTGTTTGTTTTAGGCAGGAATTAGCTAGCTATAAGCCATTTTGTGTTGTATTGTTTTAGTGTTTTTTGCGATGCCACTTCTTGCCACTGGGGGGGCAGTAATGCATAGGGTGATGGGTCAGGTAATTGGTAAGGTTTTAAATTATAGTCACTCTCAATATGACTTGGATTTAAAAGGATTAGTGCCAAGACTGGTGCAAGAAAATATGGTAAACCAATCACACATGGACCAATCAGACCGCCATTGTGGTAAAGACGGCGCAACAGCTGATGCCCTCCAGGACATCTCCACCAGGCGGTGTTTGAGGAAGTCCCGGGAAGATCATCAAGGACTCCAGTCACCCGAGCCATGGACTGTTCACTCTGTTACAGTCTGGTAAGAGGTATCGGAGCATCGGGTCTCGAACCAACAGGCTACGAGACAGTTTCTACCACCAGGCCATAACTGCTGAACAGCTTACCCTAGCCGTCTCCCTGCACAGACCTGCATTTTAGTGACTATTTGCACCTTAGTGCCTGTCTGCATCTTAGTGACTATTTGTCTTCGTGACTATTTGCACCTATCTGCACCTTAGTGACTTTTTGCACCCTAGTGTCTATCTGCACCCTAGTGACTATTTTCATCTTAGTGACTATCTGCACTCTCTCCACACATCCAACCCTTACGCACACACACACACACACACACACACACACACACACACACACACACACAGAGCTAACCTTGTGGGGACACACAATTCAGTCTCATTCAAAATCCTATTTTCTCTAACTCCTAACCCGTACTCTTACCCTTACCCTGGGTCCTAACCCTAAAACTAACCATAACACTAATTTTGACCTTAACCCTAAACCCCCCTAGAAATAGCATTTGACCTCGTGGGGACTAACAAAATGTCCCCAGTTGGTCAAATTTGTTTGTTTACTATTCTTGTGGGAACTTCTGGACCCCACAAGAATAGTTAAACACGTCACACACACTCGCACACACTCAACACTGCTGTTTTATTATACAGTCAACTGCGCAACCAAGACATACTACCCACTTTATATTTGTGAATATTCTTACTTATAGCACCTTATGCGAACCACTGCATTTAACCACGGCAAGGTGACTGTGAATATTGTATAGTACAACAGTCCAGTTATGCTTTCCGTAAGGTAATCAAATAGGCAACACTTCAGTACAGCGACACAGTGGAGTCGCAATTCAACAGATTAGACTATCATGGATTATAAAGGGAAAACCAGTCACATCGCAGACATCAACGTCTTGCTTCGAGGGAAACACAGTGCCGACCGATGCGGGCCACCACCACTTCAGTGGACTGTGAGCTCTCATTCTCCGTGACTGACGTAAGACATTGAAGCGTGTTAACCCTCGCAAGGCTCAGATGTCACCCCTAGCCGCGTCCTCAGGGCATGCACAGACCAGCTGGCTGGAGTGTTTACGGACATATTCAATCTCTCCCTATCCTGGTCTGTTGTCCCCACCTTGCTTCAAGATGTTCACCATTGTTCCTGTACCCAAGAAAGTGGAGTTAACAGAACTTAATGACTATTGCCCACGTAATCGCACTGCACACTGCCCTATATATATATATATATATATATATATATATGTGTGTGTGTGTAAACATTATTTATTTATACTCCGGACTCTGACATTGCCCATCCTAATATTTATATATTTCTTAATTCCATTCTTTTACTTTTTTACTTATTGTTGAATATGATTATATTAGTGCACTGTTGGAGCTAGGAACACAAGTATTTTGCTACACCCGCAATAACGTCTACTAAATATGTGTATGTGACCAATAAAATGATGTTCATTAACTATACTGTATATCCTATTGTTCATTAACTATACTGTATATCCTATTGTTCATTATCTATACTGTATATCCTATTGTTCATTAACTATACTGTATATCCTACTGTTCATTAACTATACTGTATATCCTATTGTTCATTATCTATACTGTATATTCTATTGGTGATTTATTATACTGTATATCCTACTGTTCATTAATTATACTGTATATCCTATTGTTCATTAACTATACTGTATATCCTACTGTTCATTAACTATACTGTATATCCTATTGTTCATTATCTATACTGTATATTCTATTGGTGATTTATTATACTGTATATCCTACTGTTTATTAACTATATTGTATATCCTATTGGTCATTAACTATACTGTATATCCTACTGTTCATTAACTATACTGTATATCCTATTGTTCATTGTCTATACTGTATATTCTATTGGTGATTTATTATACTGTATATCCTACTGTTCATTAACTATATTGTATATCCTATTGGTCATTAACTATACTGTATATGCTATTGTTCATTAACTATACTGTATATCCTATTGTTCATTAACTATACTGTATATCCTATTGTTCATTAACTATGCTGTATATCCTATTGTTCATTAACTATACTGTATATCCTATTGTTCATTATCTATACTGTATATTCTATTGGTGATTTATTATACTGTATATCCTACTGTTCATTAACTATATTGTATATCCTATTGGTCATTAACTATACTGTATATGCTATTGTTCATTAACTATACTGTATATCCTATTGTTCATTAACTATACTGTATATGCTATTGTTCATTAACTATACTGTATATCCTATTGTTCATTAACTATACTGTATATGCTATTGTTCATTAACTATACTGTATATCCTATTGTTCATTAACTATACTGTATATCCTACTGTTCATTAACTATACTGTATATCCTATTGTTCATTATCTATACTGTATATTCTATTGGTGATTTATTATACTGTATATCCTACTGTTCATTAACTATATTGTATATGCTATTGTTCATTAACTATACTGTATATCCTATTGTTCATTAACTATACTGTATATCATATTGTTCATTAACTATACTGTATATCCTATTGTTCATTATCTATACTGTATATTCTATTGGTGATTTATTATACTGTATATCCTACTGTTCATTAACTATATTGTATATGCTATTGTTCATTAACTATACTGTATATCCTATTGTTCATTAACTATACTGTATATCATATTGTTCATTAACTATGCTGTATATCCTATTGTTCATTAACTATACTGTATATCCTATTCATCATTAACTATACTGTATATCCTACTGTTCATTAACTATACTGTATATCCTATTGTTCATTAACTATACTGTATATCCTACTGTTCATTAACTATACTGTATATCCTATTGTTCATTAACTGTACTGTATATCCTACTGTTCATTAACTATACTGTATATCCTATTGTTCATTAACTGTACTGTATATCCTACTGTTCATTAACTATACTGTATATCCTATTGTTCATTAACTATACTGTATATCCTATTGTTCATTAACTATACTGTATATCCTACTGTTCATTAACTATACTGTATATGCTATTGTTCATTAACTGTACTGTATATCCTATTGTTCATTAACTATACTGTATATCCTACTGTTCATTAACTATACTGTATATCCTATTGTTCATTAACTGTACTGTATATCCTATTGTTCATTATCTATACTGTATCTCCTATTGGTCATTAACTATACTGTATATCCTACTGTTCATTAACTATACTGTATATCCTATTGTTCATTATCTATACTGTATATCCTATTGGTCATTTATTATACTGTATATCCTATTGTTCATTATCTATACTGTATATTCTATTGGTGATTTATTATACTGTATATCCTACTGTTCATTAACTATATTGTATATCCTATTGTTCATTAACTATACTGTATATCCTATTGTTCATTAACTATACTGTATATCCTATTGTTCATTAACTATACTGTATATCCTATTGTTCATTAACTATGCTTCATATCCTATTGTTCATTAACTATACTGTATATCCTATTCATCATTAACTATACTGTATATCCTACTGTTCATTAACTATACTGTATATCCTATTGTTCATTAACTATACTGTATATCCTACTGTTCATTAACTATACTGTATATCCTATTGGTCATTTATTATACTGTATATCCTATTGTTCATTAACTATACTGTATATCCTATTGTTCATTAACTATACTGTATATCCTATTGTTCATTAACTATACTGTATATCATATTGTTAATTAACTATGCTTCATATCCTATTGTTCATTAACTATACTGTATATCCTATTCATCATTAACTATACTGTATATCCTACTGTTCATTAACTATACTGTATATCCTATTGTTCATTAACTATACTGTATATCCTACTGTTCATTAACTATACTGTATATCCTATTGGTCATTTATTATACTGTATATCCTATTGTTCATTAACTATACTGTATATCCTATTGTTCATTAACTATACTGTATACCCTATTGGTCATTTATTATACTGTATATCCTACTGTTCATTAACTATACTGTATATCCTATTGGTCATTAACTATACTGTATATCCTACTGGTCATTAACTATACTGTATAGCCTTTTGGTCATTAACTATACTGTATAGCCTTTTGTTCATTAACTATACTGTATAGCCTATTGGTCATTAACTATACTGTATATCCTATTGGTCATTAACTATACTGTATATCCTATTGTTCATTAACTATACTGTATATACTACTGTTCATTAACTATACTGTATATGCTATTGGTCATTTATTATACTGTATATCCTATTGTTCATTAACTATACTGTATATCCTATTGTTCATTAACTATACTGTATACCCTATTGGTCATTTATTATACTGTATATCCTACTGTTCATTAACTATACTGTATATCCTATTGGTCATTAACTATACTGTATATCCTACTGGTCATTAACTATACTGTATAGCCTTTTGGTCATTAACTATACTGTATAGCCTTTTGTTCATTAACTATACTGTATAGCCTATTGGTCATTAACTATACTGTATATCCTATTGTTCATTAACTATACTGTATATACTACTGTTCATTAACTATACTGTATATGCTATTGGTCATTAACTATACTGCATATCCTACTGTTTATTAACTATACTGTATATCCTATTGTTTACATACCAGGCTATTAATAGGCATATTAACTCTTCTTTTACTTTTTCTTTGACTTTACTATTGTTATATTGGTATTGATTATTGTACTGCAATTCTGAAGTAGCTAGCACACAAGCATTTAGCCCAGTCACACAGAGAGAGGTAAGGGAGAGGAGGAGAGAGGAGAGACTTGGGGGGAAGAGGCATGAGATGGAGAGAATAAGACTGAAGAGTGGATGGAGGATTGGAAGAAGACAGAGATAAGGGAGAAAGAGATGGAGAGAGGGAGATGGAGGGCTAGCTGAACACAGATGCAAATGGCATGCTGATAATGCAGAGTGTGACGCCTCTCCCTCTGCCGTCATCTGTCTGTACACCCCCCACACCCACCCCCTCCCCAACACTGAGACACACTCACAGGAGGAAGAGAGGGTTGTAGGTGAGGGGATGGAGGGCAGAGGGAGGGGGGGCCAACAAAATAGTCTCAACCCCATCTTAACCAGGAAAGGTGGACTGATGCTCAGTCAACAGAGAAAATGTCATTCGTCCACTGGTCCTCTCCTTTGTTGTCCCCCAAGATTCCTCCTCTTCTCATCTCTCCTCCATTATAGGATAGGGCCATGCCCCAGAAACACAGTGTGGAGAGAAAGAAAGGGAGAGAGTGACCGTGTCGTGGCACGGCCGTCCCTACAGAGTTGTTAATTCTGGGGGCCTTCTGCCCGTCCTCACCTTCTAGAGAGAGAATGATAGCGGGGGAAAGACAAAGAGGAAAGGAGAAAGATGGAGGGAGAGGGATGGAGAGAGAGAAGAGGAGAACATCATTCTCTATTCTCCCAGGTCAGAGAGGGAACAATTAAGCGTGTAGGGCACAGGGAGCGTGGTTGGAGGAGCGGGAGGGGAAGCGAGTGGGGGGAGCGCACGGCGAGCCGGCCGACAGCTGATGAATGGCCGGGCAGGCTGCAAGTGACAATATGCAGACAAGCGAGATCATTTGCAAATGGATGCAGGGAGAGAGAGGGGGATGGCAGGAGAGAGGGAAAGTCAGGATGCAGGGAGAGAGAGGGGGATGGCAGGGGAGAGGGAAAGTCAGGATGCAGGGAGAGAGAGGGGGATGGCAGGGGAGAGGGAAAGTCAGGATGCAGGGAGAGAGAGGGGGATGGCAGGGGAGAGGGAAAGTCAGGATGCAGGGAGAGAGAGGGGGATGGCAGGAGAGAGGGAAAGTCAGGATGCAGGGAGAGAGAGGGAAATGGCAGGGGAGAGGGCAAGTCAGGATGCAGGGAGAGAGAGGGGGATGGCAGGGGAGAGGGCAAGTCAGGATGCAGGGAGAGAGAGGGGGATGGCAGGGGAGAGGGCAAGTCAGGATGCAGGGAGAGAGAGGGGGATGGCAGGAGAGAGGGAAAGTCAGGATGCAGGGAGAGAGAGGGGGATGGCAGGGGAGAGGGCAAGTCAGGAGCAAGCGAGGGGGAGGAGAAGAGGGGGGAAATGGTTAACCCTTTCCAGGCCCTTCCATCCTTCCTTCCAAGGGCAAAGGAGAGGCCTTTTCTCGTTTGGACAAAGTCCGTCCTCCACCCCCTCTCCTCTGTTCTCTCTCCTCCATTACCTGGAAACCGATAAGTGGTTGAGTGGTCAAGGAGATGTCAATTTGTTTGTAGGCTAACGAAAGAGCCCTCCCCTCCTCGATAGACACCTTTTCATTTAGGATAGTCGTGTATCCCACCTGAGTCCTTCTCTGAAAAGTTTTAAAATCTGCCACACCCCCTTTGATTCAGCTCTCAGAGGAGAAAAGCATGTTAAAACAACATGCTACTTGTCCTTTTATCTATAACTTCTCTTGCACAACTAACTGAATTTGCACTCTGGGCTGAATGCAGATTGGGCTGAATGCAGATTTAGATGCAGAGGAGTGACTAACAATACTGTAGACTAGCTTCTGTTCTTTGGATCAGGCCTTTACAGATGTTTCTAGTTTAGTAGTCTGCAAACCTAGAGAACACCCAGAAGAAAAGGCGGTCTTGTTGACATTTTCTTTCTGAAATGGGGCCATTACATCCACATCCATTTCTCTATTCTATTTAGGGTTGCAAAATTACGGTCACTTTCCTTAAATTCCCTGGTTTTCCAGAAATCCTGGTTGAAGGAATTCCGGATTTCCTGCTTATTCCCTCTTGATTCCGGGAACCGTCCAACCAGGATTTCTAGTTAACTTGGGTATTTGGGGGAAGTTAGTTATTTTGCACCTCTAATTCGAATGTATTCTATCCCAACTCCTGTCTCCTTATACAGTGTGTGTTGAGTGGAAGTGCTGGTGGTGGAATAGAATAGAAGGGGTGATCAGTATCAAATGAAGGTCCATTAGTCTAATAGTGATGGAGTAAGTAGGGCCCAATATTCAGTCCAATCTAACATTAATCATGCTTTCTCATAACGCTACGGCTACGCTGCGTTACACTCTCATCCAACAGCATCGAAATTTAACAACCACCAGACACACTCTACTACACAATACATCACCCAGTGGCAGGCTCACTGTGTGTGTGTGTGTGTGTGTGTGTGTGTGTGTGTGTGTGTGTGTGTGTGTGTGTGTATAGAGACGTGGGAGTGACAGTGTGTGTGTCTGTGAAGTAGATTCCAGTGCACAACCATGGAGAGAAGACAAGGAAGGAGATCACTGAGAGAAATGACTGTGGGAACTACAATCAGTGAAGGAGTGTCATTGTAAGATCATTAGTTCATTAGCCCATCTAATGCCACCTATTGGGTTCATGTTTTCATAGTGAGCACTCTCCCTCTTTGTTTTTTCTCTTTCTCTCTCTTTCTCAATCTCTCTATTCAATTCAATATAAGGGATTTATTGGCATGGGAAACATATGTTAACATTGCCAAAGCAAGTGAAATAGATAATAAACAGAAGTGAAATAAACAATAAAAAATTAACAGTAAACATTACACTCACAAAAGTTCCAAAAGAATAAAGACATTTCAAATGTCCTATTATGTCTATATACAGTGTTGTAACGATGTGCAAATGGTCAAAGTACAAAAGGGGAAATAAATAAACATAAATATAGGTTGTATTTACAATGGTGTTTGTTCCTCACTGGTTGCCCTTTTCTCGTGGCAACAGGTCAAATCTTGCTGCTGTGATTGCACACTGGTGTTTCAAATCAAATCAAATAAATTTTTATTTGTAACATACACATGGTTAGCAGATGTTAATGTGATTGTAGCGAAATGCTTGTGCTTCTAGTTCCGACCAAGCAGTAGTATCTAACAAGTAATCGAACAATTTCACCACAACTGCCTTATACACACAAGTGTAAAGGAATGAATAAGAATATGTACATATAAGTATATGGATGAGTGATGGCCGAACGGCATTGACAAGATGCAGTAGATGGTATAGAGTACAGTATATATACGTACAGTGAGGGAAAAAAGTGTTTGATCCCCTGCTGATTTTGTACGTTTGCCCACTGACAAAGAAATGATCAGTCTATCATTTTAATGGTAGGTTTATTTGAACAGTGAGAGACAGAATAACAACCAAAAAATCCAGAAAAACACGTGAAAAATGTTATAAATGGAATTGCATTTTAATGAGGGAAATAAGTATTTGACCCCTCTGCAAAACATGACTTAGTACTTGGTGGCAAAACCCTTGTTGGCAATCACAGAGGTCAGACGTTTCTTGTAGTTGGCCACCAGGTTAGCACACTTCTCAGGAGGGATTTTGTCCCACTCCTCTTTGCAGATCTTCTCCAAGTCATTATAGTTTTGAGGCTGACGTTTGGCAACTCGAACCTTCAGCTCCCTCCACAGATTGTCTATGGGATTAAGGTCTGGAGACTGGCTAGGCCACTCCAGGACCTTAATGTGCTTCTTCTTGAGCCACTCCTTTGTTGCCTTGGCCGTGTGTTTTGGGTCATTGTCATGCTGGAATACCCATTCACGACCCATTTTCAATGCCCAGGGAGTACAGGAGAGGGCTGAGAACGCACCCTTGTGAGGCCCCAGTGTTGAGGATCAGCGGGGTGGAGATGTTGTTTCTTACCTTCACCACCTGGCGGCGGCCCGTCAGGAAGTCCAGGACCCAGTTGCTTCCTAAGAACGCGAAGCGAGGCGGCCATCTCTGTCGGCGCCGGTTGATATCTCACCCAATAGATATGGGAGTTTATCAAAATTGGATTTGTTTTTGAATTCTTTGTGGGTCGGGAAATATGTGTGTCTAATATGGTCATACATTTGGAAGGAGGTTAGGAAGTGCAGCTCAGTTTCCACCAAATTTTTGGGAAGTTTACATGTACTGTAGCCTGTCTTCTCTTGAGAGTTAGGTCTGCCTTCGGCAGCCTTTCTCAATAGCAAGGCCATGCTCACTGAGTCTGTACATAGTCAAAGCTTTCCTTAATTTTGAGTCAGTGGTCAGGTATTCTGCCACTGTGTACTCTCTGTTTAGGGCCTAACAGTTTGCTCAGTTTCTTTTGTTAATTTCTAGACACATTGGAAAGAATTATCGTTTTGTTTTCTCATGATTTGCTTGGGTCTAATTGTGTTGTTGTCCTGTTCTCTCTCTTTTTCTCCCTCTCTCTGTTCTCTCTCTCAATTTCAATCCAATTTCTCTCTGTTGCTCTCTGTTCTCTCGCTCTCTGTTCTTACGCTCTCTGTCTCTCTTTTTCTATCGTTCTCTCTTTTTCTCCCTCTCTGTTCTCTCTCTCAATTTCAATCCAATTTCTCTCTGTTGCTCTCTGTTCTCTCGCTCTCTGTTCTTACGCTCTGTCTCTCTTTCTCTATCGTTCTCCCTCTTTTTCTCCCTCTCTCTGTTCTCTCTCTCAATTTCAATCCAATTTCTCTCTGTTGCTCTCTGTTCTCTCGCTCTCTGTTCTTACGCTCTCTGTCTCTCTTTCTCTCTCTCTTTCTCTCTCTCTGTTCTCTCTCTCTGTTCTCTCTGTTCTCTCTCCCTCCCTCTCTCTTCTCTCTCTCTCCCTCTATCTGTTCTCTCTCTCCCCCTCTATCTGTTCTCTCCGTTCTCTCTCTCTCTGTTCACTCTCTCTCTGTTCTCTCTCTCTCTGTTCTCTCTGTTCTCTCTCTCTGTTCACTCTCTCTCTGTTCACTCTCTCTCTGTTCTCTCTCTCTCTGTTTTCTTTCCCTCTGTTCTCTCTGTGTTCTCTTTCTGTGTTCTCTCTATGTTCTCTCTCTCTCTGTTCACTCTCTCTCTTTATCTCTCTCTCCCTGTGTGGTTACTGGTACCTGTAAACAACAAAGTACTCCTCCTCACACTATGACCTCAGGGTTTACAGTGTGTATGTCATCCTTGCATCCCCTCTCTGATCCTTTCTGTCACTCCTCTCTCCTTGTCTCCTCTGTCCTCCTCACCCCTCTTTCCTTGTCTCCTCTGTCCCCCTCACCCCTCTTCATCCCCCTTCTTCTTACCCTCTCTCTCCCCTATCCCCCTCTCCTCATTGCCTCCCTCCCTCCCTCCTCCTCTCCAGGTCTTAATTGACCCTGTGGTGTAAAACGAGGTGTGTATGGATGGCTGCAGTGCTCCACTTAGGCACCTGACATGTAGATCAATCACTGTGCTGATCCTAATACCCTTAACAAGGTGTGTCTGCACTGAAAGGACATCTGTGTCTGCCCTTACCACCGCCACCGCACCGCCCCTGTCACACATACACACACACACACACACTCACACATATGCCAGCCAGGTCGCTCAAGATCCACTGTGAAATTCGACATCTGTCCAGGTAATTAGGACGTTGGGAGACAACTTCAAAACTGTAACTCTTAACTTAAACTTAACCTTCAAATTGTAAGTTTATGGAAAACCACTGGATTCTGCTGTGAGAGCTTGTTAGGCATGCACACACACGCAGCCACACACACACACATACACGCACACACAGGCACCCACAGGCACACACACACACACACACACACACACACAGGGTGTCCTTGCTTTGCGTGTGACTGTGGTGGTTGGTGGTGGCCCGTGACTGTCTGTTTGATGGATCTGGTGAGCTGGTGTTGTGATGGTGGATCTTCCACACACAGGACTAGCCATGAGGAGTGCTCCTCTGAGAGATATGGTGTGTGTGTGTGGTCAGATGGACCTCTACAACGATATCTGGTTCTATGAATGTCACAATAGCACAATAGTCACCTGAGTAGAGTACTGTTTAAGTAAAAACATGTTTTTTAATGTATATCCTCCATATTACATAACATCGCTGAGTAATCTACATATCCCTACTCTAGTCCAATGGAAACTGCCACTAAGATGAAACAAACCCACAATAAAAGCCCCAATCTAATTAGAAAGAAACAAACTAATATGACATTTCATTTTGATAAATCATTCCTGCTTCTGAAGTCCCTGGCGGAATCCTCCGAAACAGGTCAACCTTCTAATGCTTTTAAAATGTTCCCCCATCTTTTATTGATGGCACTTTATATTTCATGGACTTTGCTGCTTCAAGATGAAATATTTCATTGTATCTGATGCAGGCTTGCTGTAATATCATTTATCTGTGTGTGTGTGTGACGGTCTGTGTGTCTGAGCGTGTGGAGATATTTTGCTCTGTTTTTCTATAATTACAGAAGTGTAATCTCTCTGGTACTATGGGCTCTCTACTCTCTCCTCTGGTACTATGGGCTCCCTACTCTCTCCTCTGGTACTATGGGCTCTCTACTCTCTCCTCTGGTACTATGGGCTCTCTACTCTCTCCTCTGGTACTATGGGCTCTCTATTCTCTCTTCTGGTACTATGGGCTCCCTACTCTCTCCTCTGGTACTATGGGCTCTCTACTCTCTCCTCTGGTACTATGGGCTCTCTACTCTCTCCTCTGGTACTATGGGCTCTCTACTCTCTCCTCTGGTACTATGGGCTCTCTACTCTCTCCGCTGGTACTATGGGCTCTCTACTCTCTCCTCTGGTACTATGGGCTCTCTACTCTCTCCTCTGGTACTATGGGCTCCCTACTCTCTCCTCTGGTACTATGGGCTCTCTACTCTCTCCTCTGGTACTATGGGCTCCCTACTCTCTCCTCTGGTACTATGGGCTCTCTACTCTCTCCTCTGGTACTATGGGCTCTCTACTCTCTCCTCTGGTACTATGGGCTCTCTACTCTCTCCTCTGGTACTATGGGCTCCCTACTCTCTCCTCTGGTACTATGGGCTCTCTACTCTCTCCTCTGGTACTATGGGCTCTCTACTCTCTCCTCTGGTACTATGGGCTCTCTACTCTCTCCTCTGGTACTATGGGCTCTGGTACTATGGGCTCTCTACTCTCTCCTCTGGTACTATGGGCTCCCTACTCTCTCCTCTGGTACTATGGGCTCTCTACTCTCTCCTCTGGTGTTTGTGTGTGTATTGGTTTGTTTCTATGTGTGTGTCTCTGTCTACTCGTTCTCTCTTTCTCTCCTCTCCTCCCACCACCTTCTTTCTCTCTTTCACCCTCTCCTCCCCTCTCTCTCTCAGGGACAGTGTCAGACAGGTCTCAGTTCCCATGGATCTGCTGGAGGCTTAGTGTCCAAGAAGAGAGGGTGGAGAGGGGAGAAGGAGAGGAGTGATCATAGGCTTGTGGTCTGAATTTGCCCAGAGGGGTTGATGTCAGGTTGGTAGAGCTGGTATCCTCTACTACCCCCCACCTCCATCACCTCCATCCCCTCCATCCCTCCTGCGTTATCTATCCCCCACTGCTTCCTCTCCTCCTTTTCCCCTCCCTCCCTCCCTCCCTCCCTCTCCTCCAGTACAGACACTAAGCCTGACAGGAGAGCCTCGTGCCACAAGCCATCTTGTCTCTTACTTTGCCCCTAACACACACACGCTCCACCTCGGTCCACCTGAGCGGCCTTGACCATCGTCCTGTCACCACGGTAACTTCAGTTCACCCCTGAACTGGTCAGCAGGGCAGCGGTGGCAGAGGAAGGGGGGTGAAGAGGAGAGTACATACTCGCATGGTTGTGGCAGCCAGATCTGTGGTTTCTAGGTCAGGGACCAGGGTTGGGGACTGATGGAGATGTGGAGGGACACCAGGACAGCACTGGCTCTTTACCGCGGGCCTGGCCGAAGAACATCCCAGCACACCGTCCAGGCACAGCAGTGTGTGTGTGGTGTGTGAGTGGAGATGTGAGGGAACCAGGCCTGATATGAGCAGATTTTGTCGTCTCTCTACCTTTCCTTCTAGAGTGACAGGAAAGGACAGGAGGGTACAGGGGCAACATTCTGCAGCCAGGGGAAAACACTAGAGGTCATCACCCAGAGAGAGACAGGAGAGGATAGCAAGTTCACATACACACACTCAGGTGATTTAGGTATTAGTATCACCATGCACCTGCAAAAAAGATAGCTCAGATGTGCGAGTGCCTTTTGAATTTTAGTTTATGGTTATCGAAAGCCAAACCGCTCTTGTTAGTGTCTTCATTGAATGTTGGAATTGTTCTTATTGAAGTGTAGTTACATGAGTGGATCTAAGTGATTCAGACTCTTCACAGAGAGCTGTTTGCCTCACCCTCTCCCACTGTACTTGCTGATATGGCAGCATAACAAGGTCCTGTTGACATATAGCATAGCGCTCATTATATAGCATAGCGCTCATTACTGCAAAAAATGTATTATAATCCACATAACAATTCACATTTCCTGTTGCTGAAGGATTATTTCCCTGCTGTAGCAAACTGGCTCAAATTATGATCCTACATATTTACTTTACCAGGAGTTAAGCTGTTGTACTGTACGGTACTGTACTGTACACACACACACAACCCACTATGTAATGAATACTTAACTGTGCTTTGGTATGGGCTGAATCATGACCTTTTTTAATGGAACGTGCTGTACAGTGTTATCTCTGCTCAGTAAGAGTCATGGGACAGAGCTGGAGGAGGACTTGTATTGTGTGTGTGTGTGTGTGTGTGTGCATGAGGATGTGCATGCGTGTTTGTGTGTTAGCATGCCTAGGAGTTCATGTCAGTGTCTATACACTTGGTGTGAAAATAAATGAAGTTGCACTCTCTATATTGACTCTATATTGACTTTCATCACCAACGTTTTCGGCAACAGAATGCCTTAACGGAGTGCCTCAACGGCATGCCTCAACAGAATGAGGAAATTTACCCATATATGGTGTGCGACTTTCTTTCTTTATTTTCATACAGTTTATTCTCTGTTAGTCAGCACCTCATTAAAAAAAATTGGATTTGAGTGAGTTTTACTGGACTATACATTTGGTGTAAATTTCCCAAAATAAATTTGCTCCACTGGGAAGTCAATAGAAGCGATTTTCGACCAGCAGAGGGCAGCGGAACAACAGTTAATGAGTCTAAGTTCTTTATTAGTAACTCTGTTTTACTGTCACTGAGGCGTAAGGTGGGAGAGAGAGCAGGGGTGACAGAGAGAGGGAGAGCATACTAAGAGAGGGAAGGGGAGAGAGAGAGATGTATAGTTTCACTGTATTCGTGTAGCATCACAGAGGGAGAAGACTGTAGACTCCTATCAACTCTCTCCTATGACTGATGCAGCTGTGCTACAGAAGTAGGTATGAGTAGAGAGGGCCAGTTGAGACAGAGTGTAACGTTATCTATACTGTACCATCTCCCTGTGTGTCTGTACATGTAGCACACTCTGTGTGAGGGCTTACTGTAGGTTAGGGCAAAGGACAACCGGTCTGTTCTCCTCCTGGATTTCTCATGCACGCACATACATACTACCCAAAGAGAGGGGAAATCTCTTGTCTCTCCAGGCTGGTTGGCTGTGTGTGTGTGTCTAGACTAGTTTGTTGGTGATTGCTGCTTCGGCTGTGGGCTGTAGCAGTGAGCTGTAACCAGTGGAGGCTGCTGAGGGGAGGATGGTTCATAATAATGTCTGGAACGGAGCCAATGGAATGGCATCAAACCACGTGTTTGATGTATTTGATACCATTCCACTAATTCCACTCCAGCCATTACCATGAGCGAGTCCTCCCCAATTAAGGTGCAACCAACCTTCTGTGGGCTGCAACTGTGGGCTGTAGCTGTGGCAGTAACTTTAGCTGTGGGCTGTAGCTGTGGGCTGTAGCTGTGGCAGTAACTTTAGCTGTGGGCTGTAGCTGTGGCAGTAACTTTAGCTGTGGGCTGTAGCTGTGGGCTGTAGCTGTAACTGTGGGATGTAACTGTGGGCTGTAGCTTTGTCTGTAACTTTAGCTGTGGGCTGTAGTTGTGAGCTGTTGCTGTAACTGCGGGCTGTGTTTGTGGGCTGTATCTGTGGGCTGTAGCTGTGAGCTGCAGCTGTGGGCTGTATTTGTGGTCTGTAGCTGCAACTGTGGGCTGTATCTGTGGGCTGTAGCTGTGGGCTGTATTTGTGGGCTGTAGCTGTGGGATGTATTTGTGGGCTGTATTTGTGGGCTGTCGCTTTAGCTGTAACTAGATGTAGCTGTGAGCTGTAACTGTGGCTGTAACTGTAAACTGTAACTTTGGGCTGTAGCTATGGGCTGTAGCTGTGGGCAGTGTAGGAGTGACATTCAGATGATAGATAAAGGTGAATGACAGAATGGCCATTTGCTGTTCACCTCTCCACTGCAGCGCCGCTGCTGTCCATGGTTGCCAGCTGATGGGCCAGTGATGAATCATGGGGCCGGCAAGAGATGGTGTAGTGAGCGGAGCGGGTGAAATGTGAAACAAGCAGATAGTAGCTGGAGGGGCAGAGAGAGAGAGACGGGGGAAGAGGGGATGCGGGCCGGGCTGAGGGAGAGGAGAGGGGGATGAAATAAAGAAAGGTAGGAAGACTTAATCTTTCAAAGTGCTGATGGTGCTGGATGGAGTTGGGAGAGCACTGGAACTGCCCGTCTCCTATAGCAACGCCATTATTCACAATCAGATCTGTGTGTGTTAGTGTTATTGTGTGTGTCTTGTGCTCGCTCTGTGTGTGTACGTGCGTGTAGATTGTCCCTCACTCACACTGACCACCAGGTAGTAACCCTCCTCCTCCAGCAGGGAGGCCAGGTCTCACATGCCTTCACTGACCACCAGGTAGTAACCCTCCTCCTCCAGCAGGGATGCCAGGTCTCACATGCCTTCACTGACCACCAGGTAGTAACCCTCCTCCTCCAGCAGGGAGGCCAGGTCTCACATGCCTTCACTGACCACCAGGTAGTAACCCTCCTCCTCCAGCAGGGAGGCCAGGTCTCACATGCCTTCACTGACCACCAGGTAGTAACCCTCCTCCTCCAGCAGGGAGGCCAGGTCTCACATGCCTTCACTGACCACCAGGTAGTAACCCTCCTCCTCCAGCAGGGAGGCCAGGTCTCACATGCCTTCACTGACCACCAGGTAGTAACCCTCCTCTTCCAGCAGGGAGGCCAGGTCTCACATGCCTTCACTGACCACCAGGTAGTAACCCTCCTCCTCCAGCAGGGAGGCCAGGTCTCACATGCCTTCACTGACCACCAGTGAGACTCTGAGCCAACCACATCCCCCCTTTAGCCCCTCAAATCTGTTCCTGTTTAAAAAAATGTTTCAATGCAATATTGGGACAGAATATATATGGTCCAGGGTGTGTGTATGTGTGTCAGTATGAAGGAATGGGACAGGATTCAAATGGAAGTGATAGCATTGCTTGCAATTGCATCATGCTGACTCACCTCAATAGTATAAACTGTCTACACACACAGCACTGCTCCATGTTAATGAAGGCCATATTTACTGAGCTGCTGTTATCAGGTTGAACTAGAGGTGACTCTTGTGTGAGGATAGGCAGAGATGCAGCCACCCCTATCCATCACTGTACATACCTGTGATGCAGCGCACTCTCTCAAATGGAATGTCATTTGTCACATTAGGTGTAGACTAACAGTAGTATACATTTTTTTGGGGGGGAGAACACTTACTTACAGGCTCTTCCCAACAATGCAGAGAGAAAAATAAGACAATTATAGAAAGATAACACAAGGAATAAATACACAATGAGTAATGATAACTTTGCTATAGACACGAGGTACATGTACCTATTTGATGTATGAGGGTACGAGGTAATTGAGGTAGCAGCAGCGTATGTGATGAGTCAAAAGAGTCAGTGCAATTTAACTAACTATTTAACGAACTATTGGTTAACTATTTAACTAACTATTTAACGAACTATTGGTTAACTATTTAACTAACTATTTAACTAACTATTGGTTAACTATTTAACTAACTATTTAACTAACTATTGGTTAACTATTTAACTAACTATTTAACTAACTATTGGTTAACTATTTAACTAACTATTTAACTTACTATTGGTTAACTATTTAACTAACTATTTAACTAACTATTGGTTAACTATTTAACTAACTATTTAACTAACTATTGGTTAACTATTTAACTAACTATTTAACTAACTATTGGTTAACTATTTAACTAACTATTTAACTAACTATTGGTTAACTATTTAACTAACTATTTAACTAACTATTTGGTTAACTATTTAACTAACTATTTAACTAACTATTGGTTAACTATTTAACTAACTATTTAACTAACTATTGGTTAACTATTTAACTAACTATTTAACTAACTATTGGTTAACTATTTAACTAACTATTTAACTAACTATTGGTTAACTATTTAACTAACTATTTAACTAACTATTGGTTAACTATTTAACTAACTATTTAGTTAACTATTTGGTTAACTATTTAACTAACTATTTAGTTAACTATTTGGTTAACTATTTAACTAACTATTGGTTAACTATTTAACTATTTAACTAACTATTTAGTTAACTAACTATTTAACTAACTATTTAGTTAACTATTTAACTAACTATTTAACTAACTATTTAACTAACTATTTAACTAACTATTGGTTAACTATTTAACTAACTATTGGTTAACTATTTAACTAACTATTTAGTTAACTATTTAACTAACTATTTAACTAACTATTGGTTAACTATTTAACTAACTATTTAACTAACTATTGGTTAACTATTTAACTAACTATTTAACTAAAAATTTAACTAACTATTTAACTAACTATTGGTTAACTATTTAACTAACTATTTAACTAACTATTTAGTTAACTATTTGGTTAACTATTTAACTAACTATTTAGTTAACTATGTAGTTAACTATTTGGTTAACTATTTAACTAACTATTTAACTAACTATTTAACTAACTATTTGGTTAACTATTTGGTTAACTATTTAACTAACTATTGGTTAACTATTTAGCAGTCTTATGGCTTGGGGGTAGAAGCTGGTCAGGGTTCTGTTGGTTCCAGAACTGGTGCATTGGTACCGCTTGCCGTGCGGTAGCAGAAAGAACAGTCTAAGACTTGGGTCTTTGACAATTGTTAGGGCCTTCCTGACACAGTTTCTTTTAATTAATTTGTATTTTTTATAATTACACAGTTGTAAAGTACTTAAGTAAAAATACTTTAAAGTACTACTTAAGTTGTTTTTAGGGGCATCTGTACTTTACTTTATTATTTATATTTTTGACTACTTTTACTTTTACTTCACTACATTCCTAAAGAAAATGATATACTTCTTGCTCCATACATTTTCCCTGACACCCAAAAGTACTCTTTAAATTTTGAATGCTTAGCAGGACAGGAAAACTAATTCCCACACTTATCAAGAGAACATCCCTGGTCATCATACTGCCTCTGATCTGGCAGACTCACTAAACAAATGCTTCATTTGTTAATGAGGTCTGAGTGTTGGAGTGTGCCCCTGGCTATCTGTTAATGAGGTCTGAGTGTTGGAGCATGCCCCTGGCTATCTGTTAATGAGGTCTGAGTGTTGGAGTGTGCCCCTGGCTATCTGTTAATGAGGTCTGAGTGTTGGAGTGTGCCCCTGGCTATCTGTTAATGATGTCTGAGTGTTGGAGTGTGCCCCTGGCTATCTGTTAATGATGTCTGAGTGTTGGAGCATTCCCTTGGCTATCTGTTAATGATGTCTGAGTGTTGGAGCATTCCCTTGGCTATCTGTTAATGATGTCTGAGTGTTGGAGTGTGCCCCTGGCTATCTGTAAATGATGTCTGAGTGTTGGAGTGTGCCCCTGGCTATCTGTTAATGATGTCTGACTGTTGGAGTGTGCCCCTGGCTATCTGTTAATGATGTCTGAGTGTTGGAGTGTGCCCCTGGCTATCTGTTAATGATTTCTGAGTGTTGGAGTGTGCCCCTGGCTATCTGTTAATGATGTCTGACTGTTGGAGTGAGCCCCTGGCTATCTGTCAATGATGTCTGAGTGTTGGAGTGTGCCCCTGGCTATCTGTTAATGATGTCTGACTGTTGGAGTGAGCCCCTGGCTATCTGTTAATGATGTCTGACTGTTGGAGTGAGCCCCTGGCTATCTGTTAATGATGTCTGAGTGTTGGAGTGTGCTCCTGGCTATCTGTTAATGATGTCTGAGTGTTGGAGCGTGCCCCTGGCTATCTGTTAATGATGTCTGAGTGTTGGAGCATTCCCTTGGCTATCTGTTAATGATGTCTGAGTGTTGGAGAGTCCCTGGCTATCTGTTAATGATGTCTGAGTGTTGGAGTGTGCCCCTGGCTATCTGTTAATGATGTCTGAGTGTTGGAGCATTCCCTTGGCTATCTGTTAATGATGTCTGAGTGTTGGAGTGTGCCCCTGGCTATCTGTTAATGAGGTCTGAGTGTTGGAGTGTGCCCCTGGCTATCTGTTAATGATGTCTGAGTGTTGGAGTGTGCCCCTGGCTATCTGTAAATGATGTCTGAGTGTTGGAGGGTGCCCCTGGCTATCTGTTAATGATGTCTGAGTGTTGGAGTGTGCCCCTGGCTATCTGTTAATGATTTCTGAGTGTTGGAGTGTGCCCCTGGCTATCTGTTAATGATTTCTGAGTGTTGGAGTGTGCCCCTGGCTATCTGTTAATGAGGTCTGAGTGTTGGAGTGTGCCCCTGGCTATCTGTTAATGAGGTCTGAGTGTTGGAGTGTGCCCCTGGCTATCTGTTAATGAGGTCTGAGTGTTGGAGTGTGCCGCTGGCTATCTGTTAATGATGTCTGAGTGTTGGAGCGTGCCCCTGGCTATCTGTTAATGAGGTCTGAGTGTTGGAGCGTGCCCCTGGCTATCTGTTAATGAGGTCTGAGTGTTGGAGTGTGCCCCTGGCTATCTGTTAATGAGGTCTGAGTGTTGGAGTGTGCCCCTGGCTATCTGTTAATGAGGTCTGACTGTTGGAGTGTGCCCCTGGCTATCTGTTAATGAGGTCTGAGTGTTGGAGTGTGCCGCTGGCTATCTGTTAATGATGTCTGAGTGTTGGAGCGTGCCCCTGGCTATCTGTTAATGAGGTCTGAGTGTTGGAGCGTGCCCCTGGCTATCTGTTAATGATGTCTGAGTGTTGGAGCGTGCCCCTGGCTATCTGTTAATGAGGTCTGAGTGTTGGCGCGTGCCCCTGGCTATCTGTTAATGAGGTCTGAGTGTTGGAGTGTGCCCCTGGCTATCTGTTAATGAGGTCTGAGTGTTGGAGTGAGCCCCTGGCTATCTGTTAATGAGGTCTGAGTGTTGGAGTGTGCCCCTGGCTATCTGTTAATGATTTCTGAGTGTTGGAGTGTGCCCCTGGCTATCTGTTAATGATTTCTGAGTGTTGGAGTGTGCCCCTGGCTATCTGTTAATGATGTCTGAGTGTTGGAGTGTGCCCCTGGCTATCTGTTAATGAGGTCTGAGTGTTGGAGTGTGCCCCTGGCTATCTGTTAATGAGGTCTGAGTGTTGGAGTGTGCCCCTGGCTATCTGTTAATGATGTCTGAGTATTGGAGCGTGCCCCTGGCTATCTGTTAATGATGTCTGAGTGTTGGAGTGTGCCCCTGGCTATCTGTTAATGAGGTCTGAGTGTTGGAGCGTGCCCCTGGCTATCTGTTAATGATGTCTGAGTGTTGGAGCGTGCCCCTGGCTATCTGTTAATGATGTCTGAGTGTTGGAGTGTGCCCCTGGCTATCTGTTAATGATGTCTGAGTTTTGGAGTGTGCCCCTGGCTATCTGTTAATGATGTCTGAGTATTGGAGTGTGCCCCTGGCTATCTGTTAATGATGTCTGAGTGTTGGAGCATTCCCTTGGCTATCTGTTAATGATGTCTGAGTGTTGGAGTGTGCCCTTGGCTATCTGTTAATGATGTCTGAGTGTTGGAGTGTGCCCTTGGCTATCTGTTAATGATTTCTGAGTGTTGGAGTGTGCCCCTGGCTATCTGTTAATGATTTCTGAGTGTTGGAGTGTGCCCCTGGCTATCTGTTAATGATTTCTGAGTGTTGGAGTGTGCCCCTGGCTATCTGTTAATGATTTCTGAGTGTTGGAGTGTGCCCCTGGCTATCTGTTAATGAGGTCTGACTGTTGGAGTGTGCCCCTGGCTATCTGTTAATGAGGTCTGACTGTTGGAGTGTGCCCCTGGCTATCTGTTAATGATTTCTGAGTGTTGGAGTGTGCCCCTGGCTATCTGTTAATGAGGTCTGAGTGTTGGAGTGTGCCCTGGCTATCTGTTAATGAGGTCTGAGTGTTGGAGTGTGCCCCTGGCTATCTGTTAATGAGGTTGGAGTGTGCCCCTGGCTATCTCTTAATGAGGTCTGAGTGTTGGAGTGTGCCCCTGGCTATCTGTAAATACATTTTTAAAAACAGTTTAAACATTAAGCACGTAGACACACAAACACTGACATTGTTCATAAGAACGCTATAGATTGGGTGATGATGATGATAGACTGTTGAGGGAGCCACAAGAGTAACACACGAGAGCCCTCTTCTGTTTCTTATTTCAGCATTTGTTGAAGTGATAAGAAAATGTTGTTGGCTTGGTAACTCAAAAGGCTTCAGATGGGTCATGACACACAAACCATTAGGGCTGCCACGGTCCTTTATAAGACTGAGTGACAAGTTGACAGGTCAGTGACAACAGGTCGAAGGTTAACAGGTAAAAGGCCATTGTTCCTCCTATTTCAACAAACCAAACAACAAGGGGTGACAACTGTAGTGACACCCTACATACACATATATGCACACAGGATGCAGGCACTGAGGCTCACAGGCCTACATATTATTTAAACACATGCAGCTATTCACCAAATATGGTCAAAATTGGGTTCTCATAAATATGGTCAATAATTACACACGCTCATGCCTAAAGGAGAGAGGGGGCTTCCTAAAGGGATCAAGCGGGCCCCTAGCACCCCAACCCGGTTTATTTGTCATTTAGCAGGGGTCGGAGAGCATCTGGCCCCGGGCCTCTTGGTCTCTTGGTCTGGGGGTGGATAGTCTAGATACTGACAGAAAGCTGGAAACATGGAGCATCCTGGAAACATGGAGCATCCTGGAAACATGGAGCATCCTGGAAACATGCATGGAGCATCCTGCAGCATCCAGACAGCTTTATATCACCCATCTTTATTATCAAAGCATCTTGGGCTACGTCCCAAATTATACCCTTTTCCCTATATAGTGCATTGCTTTTGACCCGAGCACCAGAGGCCTATGGTCAAAAGTAGTGCATATAGGGAATAGGGAACCATTTGGGACGCACTCTTGAACTTTTATTTCCCTTTTCTTGCTGAAAAGGGAATTAAAGGGCACATTCCTTTACTGGAGTGATGGGCCATTTCTCTCCCTCTTTCTCTCTCCCCTCTCTCTTTCTCTGTTGTGTGTGTGTTCTCTCCTCTCTCTCTCTCTCTGTTGAGTGCGTGCATGCGAGCGTGTGTGCAGGGGGAAGAGAGGGACAAAGAGAAAGAGAGAGAGCCCTGTCAAAATGTGTGAGCAATTCAATCAAACATATATCAAATGTTGGAAATATATATGGATACCATAGATTACGGCAATAAAAACTTGAATACAATTTATATTCAATTCCTTGCAAAAAAGAAACAAAGAAGAAAAAATTCAAATAAGCACATAACATATTACAGTGTTATGACATCACAAGGCAGTCTCATAAATACAGCTGGTAATTGAATGCATATCTAATTACTGCATAAAGACAGTTCTGTGAGTTAAAAATACATTGTTTTATAGGTTGTTTTTACCCTCATTATATAACGCATCAGAGATAATGACCAACAAAACCATCCTATCTACGTTAGTTAATTGTAATAGCATTAACTATTCCGAAAATATAGTTCATTTTGAAAAAAGAACAATACCCCAACCCTTCTTGATTAAGAGGGAAGACGTGTGTGAGTCAATGAGCGCCTCGGCTACAGTTGAGCAGAGCAAGGGAACGTGTTAACTTGTTTTCATTAGCATTTTCCCTTTAAAGGGAATAATTTCAACTTTGATATTGTTAATTGTGCTTAAGGGCTTGTTCTCTACTCGCGAGCTCCCCCTCAAACACTTGAATCATGTGGAGAACATCTTGGGAGCACTCTTTAGCACTTTAAAGGTCGCCTTTTATTCTCAACATCTATAATAAGAAAATAAAACCACCAAAACCACTTTTTAATTAAACCTTAACCCAGTAAGGAGGACACCCAAAGTGAATATTATTTCAGGGCAGGTCATGTTTAAAATCAACCTGCCATCTATTAATGTGGCTACAGTGTAGACACAGTCTAGGGGCCTATACAGCTACATACATCTCCATGTGATCAATCATACTTAACATTGACTTTCAAATGGACTCAGTCAGACAGATGTAGAACAAGAGAACTGTAGTACACCACTGAAGACAACAAACAAGACTATTCTTCATGTCTCTTCTTCCCTTGCATCCGGAGAGAAGGAGGGGGGTGGGGTGCTGGTTACCAGGGATGGTAGTAGGGGGGTAGAGAGGAGGGGGGGTGAAGGTCCCAAATTGCGATGAGCGAGCTAAGCCTCCTCTGTGCAGTGGGTGCGTAGACAGAGGCCTGCAATTTGCATCTGGCAGCTCCTAGCCAACAGAGGGTACTGTTGCATTACAAGTCTTTGTCTGGGCGACGTTACAGGGCTGTTACAGGGCCATTACAGGGCCATTACAGGGCTGTTACAGGGCTGTTACAGGGCTGTAGAGGAATTAACACTTGTTACAGGGCTGTAGAGGAATTAACACTGTCACATTCATATCTCGCCTCTCTCTCTGCCTCTCTCTCTCTTCCTCTCTTTACTTCTCTGTTGAATACGATATTCTGGAGGGAAGCGTTGAGTCCTCTGATAATTTTTTTTGGTATCTTCCAGAGTGAGAGTGAAAAATATGATGATACATTCTTATTACATAAACAACAAACAGTTCAAATGAGTGATTATATAACCCTAATATTAGTAGCCCGTTCCTGAACAGTTGTTCTTGAGGACGCAAGTCATCGAAAGAATCGGTTGGACACCTCTATTTCCCGTTAATTATCCTCTAACCGCCAGCTGGAATCATTAGCCTAGAGAAACAGCTTATTTTTCATTAGCATAAAACCCAAACACTGCATATACTACATATGCAAATGAAACCAGGGGGCAAAAACAGAACATTTACATCCAGGAATTGTCGCGGTGATGACGGACATCCCCATAACTTATAACACTGATGATTCTCAGCTCAGAGAGGTATTGGCCCCGGTGCAATAGAGAGTTGACTGCTCCTGCCCAGCATGGGTCTGAGAGCAGAGAGCAAAAGGATGAGGAGCACATTCTGAGAGCCGCAATAAGCCATGCATGGCAACCAACTCAAATGGACAGTTCACTTCTTCTTCTTCTTTACCTGGGTGATGATGAGCAAATGGTCTGATCATGAGAACATTTCACTCTGCTCTGCTGTGATTACAGTATGATGTCAAATATGGAAGATTTGTCAGTTGATTACCTTTGAATGAGACATGAGTTTTCCAAATGGCACCCTATTCCCTATTTAGTGCACTACTTTAGACCAGAGCCCTATGGCACCCTATTCCCTATTTAGTGCACTACTTTTGACCAGGGCCCAACAGTAACCAACAAATGAATACTAATCTTAATCTCATACATTACTTTCCATAACACCTAAAACCAAAACCATTGGCATGCACTTAATCTTAAACATGAAAATTATTTACATTTCAACATAATTCCTTCAGCTAAGTAATGCAAGGACAAAACAGTTGGATATATACTTCCAAATAGGAGTTGGGTGTTCTGTTATACAGTACAGCAAAGACATCATTGGGAAGAACCTGCAATCCCCCCTTTTATTGTAAATGAGCATGAGAATGTCTATTTCTATCCTCCCACTCACTGGTGCTGGTGTATGGAGGGAAGGAGGAAAGGAGGCAAACAGGAAAGCGCTTGGCTCTGAGTCTGCCAAGCTGCTACTGAAGACAGCTGAAGCTTGGGGCCCCAGCCAAAACGAGCCGCGAAGATAGGAGAGGAAAGGAAAGGGACTGGTATTGACAAAGAGAGAGAGAGAGAGAAGAAGGGAAGAGCACTCAAGGCGATGTGGACGACTGAACAAAGTCCATTCAACGCATCGCGGCGGTGGTTTTACACAGTGCTCTGCAGTAGCGGCGGTCTCAGCCTCGGTCTCAGCCTCGGTCTCAGCCTTGGTCTCAGCCAGCGGTGAGCGGCAGGCCACTAAGGCTTAAAGAAGCGTATTTCATGGTTCCTCAGCAGATGAGAAGAACTGTGGAGCAGACCACCTGGCACAGGTACAAAATCTTCTTTCCCCCTAATCTAGATGTGAGAGGGAGGCTCCGCGTCGTGTACGCACCGGGATAAAACCCTGGGATAGCAGGCCTTCGGATTCCCCCGTGATCAACAGTGAGAGGAAGAAGAGATGGCGGTATGCAGAAGGATGAATACCTGACCCGGCACCACTTGGAGATAAATATGCATGAACATCTCAAGACGGAGCGGCGTGAAGGCATGATGCACGGATTAAAATACGGCTAGAGGAAGAGGAAGTTTTTCCAGGGGGTTTGCCCACAAATCCAGCTAGTGAGATGTGGAGATGGGTGTTAAATAGCAATAGGAGTTGGCATCAGCTGAGCCAGACAACACCATGTGGAAAGGAAAGGATGACCAGAGATTTTGCTTTTGACTTTTGACCTACCTTTCATGTCTAGTGAAAAATAAACCCCCACCTCTCTTTCTGATGCCTAGTAATTCCCTCCACTAAGAAGTCTGTGAAAAGTTGTTGTTTTTGACAAATCCCTGTCACCATATATAGGCTACTATAGATAAAGGTTTAAAAATATGAGATAGATAGCACGTCTGGGTTGAAAGTTGAATGGGAGTGTTGGAACAATATGCAGCTCAGCATCACTCGCTAGATCAAAACCAGATGTATGTATTGCCACAGCACAGACATAGTCATGTGTATCTCAGAATGGCACCCTATTTCTTACATAGTGCCCTTCTTTCACCAGAACACAACCACTCTAGACGGTGTGGAATACTATATTTCCTTTGAATCAAACATTATTTTGTACTCACCTCCCAACCTCTTCAATTTAATTCATTTGTCAATTGTCCCAGATATCTTCATCAGTTACACAATAACTTACTTGTCATGATCCCCCCTTCCCCCACTAACACACAATATGCCTGTCTGCCTCTCTGCCTGTCTGTTTGCCTGCCTGCCTCTCTCCCTGGCTCGCCTGTCTACCTATCCTTGCATGTCTGTCTGACTCTCTGCCTCTTTCCCTGTCCCGCCTGCTTGCCTCCCTCACTTACCTGCCTGCCTGCCTTACCGCCTGCCTTACTACTGCCTATCTCCCTGCCTCACTACTGCCTATCTCCCTGCCTCGTTAATCAGCTCCCAGTAAGACATGCAGAAGATTACCACTACAGCCCCATGTAGGTAGAGGGGGGAGAAGCTCAGCTCAAACCCACTATTTGACTTAGTGCCTTGCTCTTGTGTGTCTCCAAGTCTCACATGCACTGGAGCAGTCCCAGACAGACAGGCAGACAGGCAGACAGGCAGGCAGGCAGACAGGCAGGCAGGCAGGCAGTGGAGGTGCAGAGGATGGGGATGAGCATCCGCATTGTACGCCTGCAATAGAGATGCTGCTGACAGTGTGATAAGGATCTGTTTCTCATTCATTGCTCCAGTGTGTGTTTCTCATTTTCATCTTGAGTTTATTCCACTTGGAAGTGTATTTCTGTAATTTATGGGTGTCACCTTGTTGATAAAGCCCTGATCATGGATTTGAACTCCAGTGTGCAGAATTAGGGGCGAAAGAGGATCCATATGAAATGCTTCCCTGGTACCATACTGGTAATGACCATATTGGAATCTGGAGATAAATACATTTGAATTAAGAACGCAGGAATGAGGAATGAACTGTCACATTATAAATAGTTCACACTCCATTTCATAATTAAAAAAAACATAGCCTGTATTTAATTATTCTGGTAAATCATTGAATACTTTTACATTAGGCTACACATGTGAGCCCAAATCGTGTGTAAACTATGCAAATAACGAATAAGACAGACTAGGGAAAGGGGGTACATGGTCAGTTGTACAACTGAATGCCTTCAATTGAAATGTGTCTTCCGCATTTAACCCAACCACTCTGAATCATAGAGGTGCGGGGGGCTGCCTTAATCGACATCCACGTCTTCGGCGCCCGGGGAACAGTGGGTTAACTGCCTTGTTCAGGGGCAGAACGACAGATTTTTACATTGTCAACTCGGGTTACAAGTCCAACGCAGATTTTTACCTTCCGGTTACAAGTCCAACGCTCTAACCACTAGGCTACCTGCCGCCTATAGGATAGCCAGGTGGTGGTGGTCTAGGCATAACCCTGTAATTAAGTGCACAGATAGCCTAAGCACATTCATTATGTATTTGATCGACCTCTGATGAATCATGTTTGAATCTCGGGAATTTGCTTTGCGTCTTTTACTAGGTCTTGATATGTAACTCTAAATAAATCCAAATGTATATAAATGAATTTCTGCGAGGAGAACCTGTTCAGAGATAAATAAGATGCTCTACAGTAGCCTAGGCTACACTTGTTGACTAATCAACATCAACATTACTTCCGAGTATTTATGAGAATTTAAAGTGAGCAAAGATGTTCTGGTATTTTATGATACAATCTCTGAACATATGAATCTATGTTCAAACGTGTTCCATTCCAACGGCAAATTGCCAAGCAGAGGTAAGGTTACTACAGAATACTGCTCAAATGTTGTCTGTATGGATAATGTAACAAGACAGGTAATACATTATATTTCCAAGAACTTTATATCAATGTCTATTCCCCACCTCCTTATTAGCTCATATTGTAATCGAATAGGACGTCAAAAGCGCATACAGAAATGCCCGCAAAAAAAATCGTTGACTAAATCTTAACAAGGGTCATCCACTTATAAAAGTATTCACCTTAGGCCTATATGTCAAAAATAAAAATGTAAAGCCACTTGAATAATATTTCTTATACATTATATTTGACGGATGGCAATGAATGCATTTGATATGAATTGTATTGTAAACTGTCTAACAGGTCTATGCAAAAAATCAACAAACTATCTTATTGTATTATTAGGGCATATTGGTCAATGGAAAAGGTTATTTGAACATAAAGAATAGCGTGACTTTCTCTGAACACTGCGACTTTCCCTTCCGCGTGCCTGTGTGTGAGAGGCAGTAAGAGGATAGCTCCGTCCACTGCTCCTCTATCTAAGAGACCGCGACAGCGCTGTCCACCGCTTGCTGCTGGTGATCCGATAGTTGTGAAAAGCCACCACTAGTCGCCCTCAGTGCTCTTGCAGTCTGCCATTTTTCTTTCTCACTGTAGACTTAACGTCACGTCCGCACTTGAACTTGAATTGTATCCCATTGTACGGAGGCAGCCCTAGCCACAGAGAGACCGAGAGCTCGGGGAAAGCAGGACTCACTTCGCAATCGTCACACTCACACAGAGAGAGGGGAGAAAAAAGAGTGCAGGTCTTGATTTATTTCGAAAAGAGGTGGCAGTCTGTGTGCCCGGTCTCCACAGAGCCGGACAAGGGGCCAGAGCACTTGGAGTTGAGGAGACTGAAAAGTACCTGCCATTGCATGCTGATGCTCAAGGCTGCACCAACAGAAGTGCCCATCACTTGGTGATAACCAAGTGCCCGAGAAGAAAAATTGGATTCATACTTTTTTAAATTGTATGATCAAATATTGTAATTGTGAATGTTTGCAGTTTGTTATTTTATTTTTGTGTTTGTTTCTAAAAGAAGAAACGAAATAAGTTCAGAGTTCAGAGGCCGGGCAATTGACTGGTGATACCCAGCGCATTCCGAGCTGTCAGCGCGCGCACTGACCATTGCGTTCTGATTCTTCTTCTCTCACAAGGTGGAGGGAAACTCGCCAGGGTTTGATCCCAGCTGTCACTCACTACATCCGTCAGACATCCAAGGATATTTCCCAACTTCTGATATCTTTCTTTTTTCTACTCGGACAGATCTCACTTCTCTCACACACCTTTTGCCAAATGGTGTGAGTAGCCTACAGAGAGAAGCGGTGAAAGAGAAGTGAAGGTATAGCACAGGCTATCCACGGTCTCGTCACATACAAACACAGGGGCAGAGTGGACCGACGAGGCGCAGCGCAAAATACACTTTCGCCTCTCGGAGTGAGGGGACCACTAGCCAATAGCTCAAAGTACGATCAACCACCCACCCCGGTCGGCAGTCCGAGCGCAGGAGCCTCGTACTTTTGGAGGTCACGGGAAAAGTTGAGTGCCGAGCAAGTGGAGGCAATAGGAGGGAAGCGAGCCCATCCTTCAGAGTGCTGGTCCCAGGGCAATGCAAGTGTAAATGCCAGGGCAATGTCCCGTCGCAAGCAGGGGAACCCACAGCACGTGTCACAGAGAGAATTAATAGCACGTAAGTACCTGCTTTTCATTTTCACTCAGTCACACACAACTCATGAATGGACTATTTAAAAAAAAAAAGTTGATATTCAGTGAAAGGTCATGTGTAATTGTTTGACTTCTGTCTTTAATTTGATCAACTTCAGTGAGGTTATAGTGAACTCTTCAGCGCGTGACATCTGGGTTGGAAAACTACGGAATGTGACAAGGTTTCACTAGTTTATAAACTATGGCATTTGACAGTGTAATTAATTGGATAAATTAAATAGGATATTCAATATTTAACAATGACATTCCCATAAACCATTTTTACTTAAAGAGTAAAGACGTCATGTTGCCTATACTCTGTTATTTTTGCGTATCTTTTACGCATAACATTCACGCTAAATATACTTTATGCATGGTATACTAGTTGAGACTACTTTTGTGAAAGCTGGATAAATTAAAAAAGAGCTTTACCTTATTAAATGTCTATTAAATACAGTATCTTAATAATGTTTATAATGACATTTCACCATCAAACCGTCTTCTCCTCCAAACAGACAATTGAACTGTGAAGTGTAAGGTATTGTTGATGCTTTTAGGTCGTGAGGTATCTGGCTGCACTAAGTCATCTGGGGCCAAGTAGAAAAACAAGAACAATACCTGGCTTCAGTGAATGGATGGATCTCTGACATTTTGGAGAAGATTGCTTTCTTACTCTGAAAGTCTATTTATACATTATTATGTTTCAACACGCTTTCAAGTTCCTGTATATAGTCCACTCACATGCATTTGTGCACTCAATTTGAGTCATACATTTCCAACAATGTCATTGTAATAATATTAATCTAATAGCGAAGTAACCCATTGATACATCGTGTTGAGATAAATTACAGATTTAACATGTGTGTCCAAGCAAACAGAACACTATCACATCTCCAAGCGTTTTCACATTAAGCTAATACAACACAATATGCATTTAATCAAACCACCAAACTTTTATCAAACACCCAAAGCCGGTATCCCTGTTATTTTTTGGTAAAGTGAACCAACAAACTATATGCTTAATTTTATAAGCACATTTAAATATATAAATATTGTACAGATTTATCCTCTTCTTGGTCGAGCACTAATCATATATCCTCGCGCCAGGTAAGCATGCAAACAACTTTATTATCTTTGCTTTGCTGCCTTTTAAATCAGAATTTAATTATTATAGAGCGACGTTGACAGCTGAAGTAATTTAACAATACATTGGCATGGTGTATATAGGCTACATTCATATTTTATTTATACAGATTTCTCACGATATAAAGAGATAATTGAAAGTCAGCCTACTTCCTGTCTTGACAATATGGATTTACCTTCATGTGTTTTGCTGAATGGGGATTTGCGGATATGTCCTCCGTTGTTGTTTCTACTCTACATTCATTCAGCATTTCTATTTGCAATAGTCAATTGTGTGTCCAAACGTCTTTGTAGGCTATTATTAGATGTCTATCACCAATTTATTCTAACGATTCTAGGTTCTGATTTATAGGCTACAGCTGGAGGTATAGCCTACTATAGCTGACCTGTACAAGTGTAGGTTATATTGGCAGGCAGAAACAGCGCAGTTAGGATCCGGAGCGCAGTGTCTTCGGCGTGCTGCCTGCACCGAGCCAACGCTGTGTGGTGGCAAGGTAGAGGAGAGCCGAGAGCCGATGAGAGATTAAGCAGAAAACGCAGACATTTTATGAACAAATTATTACCGTATCTCTTTTTTACGTCATACATCAGCGTGTATGAAACACCTATTCATTGATTAAATGTTAAATTATGAATTTTTAAACTGCAAGATACTTGGTACCTTTTTTAAATATGGTAGTAGCATAGTGTTACACAAACACGTTTTATTGGAGTCTAGCTACCCAGAAAACCACCAACCAGACATGTGAAGAATTGTGAAACAAAGATAGCCTGGTCAAGTTCTAAAGAGCACTTTCAAGGCATCAAGTTCAAGTCAATTAAATCCAGCCATAATTTCTTCTTCTATGGCGTTCTGAAGTAGTGTCAGAGTCTAATCCAGCCAGCCAACTGAGAACAGAGGCACCCCACGGTTATGTCATCTGAGTCCAATGTGTTTTGTGTTGTTAGTACGGTGTACTCTGCACATTCTCTCCAACACACACACCTCTCACTTTTATGGCCCAATCATTTCTCTATCTGTGTGTGTGTGTGTGCGCGTATGCCTGTCAATCCTTGTATGTGTGTGTCTTGATATTTGTCTGTGTGTGTGTGTGCCTATATATATACCAGTCAGTCCTCTGGATTTAGGTTTGTGTGTAATGGCTTCAGCTCCAGTCAGTCTACCATAATTTCTCAAACACAGAGATTTTACCTCTAGCTATAACCCCATCCTGTTGTCTTCACTCCTGTTGTCATTGGCATGCAAATGGTTTCAAATAGCAGCAATGTTTTGTTTGTCCCGCGGAGGGGCAATCACCGCCATCTTACTCTGACTAAACTCTGCAGGACTCCAGACAGTAAAACATTTAAAATTGGCCTATGAGATACACACTTTATATCTGCATGTGTCATATATATTCATGTACCTTGTTGATCTGGAAACTAAAGCATTTCCAAGTTATCAGACCTAGATCTGATTGCAAAGACGTGTGTGTGTGTGTGTGTGAGAGAGAGAGAACAGAGAGAGAGAACAGAGAGAGAAAGAGAGAGAGGTATGCTTCATCTGAGGTAGAGCAGACCTGTTTTAGTGTTGTCTCCAAATCCAATCTCCAATGTTAGACTATGGTTGAGGTGATCTAAGAAATATGAGTGACAATCTGAGCGTCAACCTACCCCTGAGACAACCCTCAGATCGGTATGAGGGTGCACACACACAAGGCCTTATAGTGTACCCTGCCTCCCTGTTATAATGAAAAACACACACACTTCTTCTTATATCCTCATGGGGACCTAAAATGTATTTCCATTCAAAATAATTTTTTCCCCTAACCTTAAACCCTAACGCTAGACTGAACCCCTAACCCTGAACCTAATTGTAACCCTAACCCTAAACCTAACCTCTAAGCTTAAAATAGCCTTTGTCCTCATGTGATAGTGGGAAATGTCCCAACAAAGGGAGCATTTTCCTTGTTTTACTATCCTTGTGGGGACATTTGGGGATTTTAGGTCCCCACAAGGATAGAAGAACAAGATCACACACACACACACACACACACACACACACACACACACACACACACACACACACACACACACACACACACACACACACACACACACACACACACACACACACTACACCATGGCTGCTCAGCATGACCATGTTTGTCTGTTTGTGCACATTTGTGTGTGAGTGTGTCTGTCTGTCTGTCTGTCTGTCTGTGTGTGTGTGTGTGTATATCTGTGTGTGCGCGTGTGTGATCTTGTTCTTTGTGGGGACCTAAAATCCCCAAATGTCCCCACAAGGATAGTAAAACAAGGAAAATTCTCCCCCGTGGGAACATTTCCCACTATCCCATGAGGACAAAGGCTATTTTAAGCTTAGAGGTTAGGGTTAGGGTTACAATTAGGTTCAGGATTAGTCTAGCGTTAGGGGTTAAGGTGAGTGTGTGTATATGCAGACACACTCATTTAAAACATAAAACCTTGGTAAGGGTCGGCCTGCAGTGAGTTTGAAATGCTGCAGTAGAATAGTACAGTACACCCCATGCCTGGGTGATTAAGGGAAGTCTCAATGTCTAGCAGGTCAAACCTGTCTGGAAAGTGATATTCACTTCTAAATGATGGGTGTTCAGACATCTGAAGAGAGCTGGCTGCAAGCTGTGGTATGGTGCTTGCACATTTAATCATTTATGTGTCAGAGACGCAATGGTTTTGGGGATTTATGGTTGAAGACACGCACACACACACCTACCTACGCACACACACACACACACACACACACACACACACACACACACACACACACACACACACACACACACACACACACACACACACACACACACACAAACACACATGCATATGCAAATTCACACATGTGAATTCACAATTTCACACACCCATGCGGCATCACCAAAATCAGCATCATTTTTTCATGTACTAGATCATATATCCATTTGAAGCAACCAATATTTAATGTGGCAAAAGCGTTTGTTTTTACCAGTGAGAAATTGTGTAAAAGAAGATAAAAATGTGATTCATCTGTTGAACCTAATTAAATCTAATTAAACCTGATTAAATCTTCTTTCTGTTGAAGTCACCAAAGGTATTTTCTGCCGATCTTTACTGTAATTACTTCATTTCTAATAATATTCTGACATACGATGGTGAAACAGTGTGCTACGTCTCCTCCTCTGCCTTCTAATCAACACGTCGTCTGGTATTCAGTGGTAGTTAAGTTTAGGTTCTTCCTCAGGATTAGCCGCGAGTGCCTTTGAGACAGCCGGCTTCTACAAAGTTTCAGTTGCACTGGCTTATTCAGATGTTTTCTTCTCAGCGAAGGAAGGCAGGGAGAGCTGCAAACTTTGCAGTGTTGCACTTCAATAGTTTTACAGGCTCGGCAGCAGCTCTGAGGTTGTTTGTGCTACATTTAAAACACACACCTTCTCTGTGAGCTTAACGACCTTCCCACCGCTCAGTATGTGTGAAACATTGAAACATTTACAAGTGCTGCATGGATATGTTTGAATATGTTATTTTATTTTGGGGGGGATTTAAGCATGTTTTCACACATGGAAATGAAAACACTATCATTGGTAAGCTGCGATAAAGCTGTATGTTATTTTCAGAGGGCAATTTATAGTTGATGTAGGCTGCTGTAGGTGATGTGGTTATTTTGTACGGAGTCCAATATATATTCTTGGGACTTTATAATGGTCAGATATTTTCTATATATTTATTTAGAAATATTTCATCGTTTTTATTTATTTATTAGTAAATACAATTTACTCCTAATAATTTTGTAATTTTAACACACTATGCCCAATAAGTTTATAGATATTTTTTATTTTACCTTTATTTAACTAGGCAAGTCAGTTAAGAACAAATTCTTATTTTCAATGACGGCCTAGGAACAGTTCAGGGGCAGAACGACAGATTTTTACCTTGTCAGATCGGGGATTTGATCTTGCAACCTTTCGGTTACTAGTCCAACACTCTAACCATTAGGCTACCTGCCACCCCAAATCGTTAACATTTATGTGAAATATTTCTGTTAGAACTAGAAAACAGCAATTTATGATTTATAGAGAGTATATGAAGAGGTCCTATTGTAGCGTCTGACATACGTTCACACACACACAGATTGTCGGCCCGGCATGTGACAAAGTGTGTAAATTGCAGCAGCGACCACTTGAGATGCATGTTTCCCATTGGGTTGGGAGCGAGGGGGACCAGAGAGAAACCCCACTGTGCTGGCCTTTGTTCCGTAGAGAACCCAGAGAGACAACCAGGCAGGCAGAGTAAAGAACAGTGCTCGTTCTGAGGAGTGATGGAGTTGTTGCTGCCTGTCTCTCTGTGTCTCGGTGACAATTAATATCTGCATGGAGCTCAATTGTGCTGTTAGGAATAAAAAATACATTATCCCCTAAAATAATAACTGAATTACAGTTGAAGTCTTTAGTTTACATACACCTTAGCCAAATATATTTAAACTCAGTTTTTCACAATTCCTGACATTTAATCCTCGTAAAAATTTCCTGTCTTAGGTCAGCTAGGATCACCACTTTATTTTAAGAATGTGAAATGTCAGAATAGTAGTAGAGAGAATGATTTATTTCAGCTTCAGAAGTTTACATACACTAACCTTATTTCAGGGTCAGAAGTTTACATACACTCAATTAGTATTTAGTAGCATTGCTTTTAAATTGTTTAATTTGGGTCAAATGTTTCGGGTAGCCTTCCACAAGCTTCCCACAATAAGTTTGGTGAATTTTGGCCCATTCCTCCTGACAGAGCTGGTGTAACTGAGTCAGTAACTGAGTCAGGTTTTGCCACAACTTTGGAAGTATGCTTGGGGTCATTGTTCATTTGGAAGACGCATTTGCGACCATGCTTTAACTTCCTGACTGATGTCTTGAGATGTTGCTTCAATATATCCACAGAACTTTCATTCCTCATGATGCCATCTATTTTGTGAAGTGCACCAGTCCCTCCTGCAGCAAAGCACCCCCACAACATTATGCTGCCACCCCTGTGCTTCACGGTTGGGATGGTGTTCTTCGGCTTGCAAGCCTTTTTCCTCCAAACATAACGATGGTAATTATGGCCAAATAGTTCTATTTTTGTCTCATCAGACCAGAAGACATTTCTCCAAAAAGTATGATCTTTGTCCCCATGTGCAGTTGCAAACCTTAGTCTAGCTTTTTTATGGCGGTTTTGGAGCAGTGGCTTCTTCCTTGCTGAGCGGCCTTTCAGGTTATGTCGATATAGGACTCGTTTTACTGTGGATATAGATACTTTTGTACCTGTTTCCTACAGCATCTTCACAAGGTCCTTTGATGTTGTTCTGGGATTGATTTTGCACTTTTCACACCAAAGTACGTTCATCTCTAGGAGACAGAACGCGTCTCCTTCCTGAGCGGTATGACGGCTGCATGGTCACATGGTGTTTAAACTTGCGTACTACTGTTTGTACAGATGAACGTGGTACCTTCAAACGTTTGGAAATTGCTCCTAAGGATGAACCAGACTTGTGGAGGTCAACAACGTTTTTTCTGAGGTCTTGGCTGATTTCGTTAGATTTTCCCATGATGTCAAGCAAAGAGGCACTGAGTTTGGAGGTAGGCCTTGAAATACAGCCACAGGTACACCTCCAATTGACTCAAATGATGTCAGTTAACCTATCAGAAGCTTTTAAAGCCATGACATCATTTTCTGGAATTTTCCAAGCTGTTTAAAGGCACAGTCAGCTTAGTGTATGTAAACCTTTGACCCACTGGAATTGTGATACAGCGAATTATAAGTGAAATAATCTGTCTGTAAACAATTGTTAGAAAAATGACTTGTGTCATGCACAAAGTAGATGTCCTAACCAACTTGCCAAAACTATAGTTAACAAGAAATGTGTGGAGTGGTTGAAAGACGAGTTTTAATGACTCCAACCTAAGAGTATGTAAACTTCCGACTTCAACTGTACCTTTTTTTATTAACGCCATGGGCCTCTTTGTTGAACCGTTTCAAAGCTGGATGATGATAGTCTTTGTGATTTGGGCACAATGTTTTAATAGTTCTAATGTGGCCCTAATTCATGAATTCCGACAAAGGCTTGAATACAATTTTTTTTATGTGTTAGGGACCATAAAATATGAATTCATAATATTCACAGAGCTTAGAAGCAGAAAGAGCAAGGCAGACATCTCTGGTACTGTTGTTGTTTAGGGAGTCCTGATGTCACCCATCGTTGGAGTGTGTGTGTGTGTGTGTGTGTGCGTTTGTTTGTTTGTGTGAGAGAGAGAGAAACACAAAAAGCATCTTGAGATTAGTGAATAATTCATTACTCAGTGAAATACAATGGCTTCAGAAAGCAGCATGCCTAAACAAAGCCGTTGGTTTGCCTGTCCGACCGCCATCCATGTCCCTGATAGTCTACTAATACTGTACCATCCATGTCCCTGATAGTCTACTAATACTGTACCATCCATGTCCCTGATAGACTACTAATACTGTACCATCCATGTCCCTGATAGACTACTAATACTGTACCATCCATGTCCCTGATAGTCTACTAATACTGTACCATCCATGTCCCTGATAGACTACTAATACTGTACCATCCATGTCCCTGATAGTCTACTAATACTGTACCATCCATGTCCCTGATAGTCTACTAATACTGTACCATCCATGTCCCTGATAGTCTACTAATACTGTACCATCCATGTCCCTGATAGTCTACTAATACTGTACCATCCATGTCCCTGATAGTCTACTAATACTGTACCATCCATGTCCCTGATAGACTACTAATACTGTACCATCCATGTCCCTGATAGTCTACTAATACTGTACCATCCATGTTCCTGATAGTCTACTAATACTGTACCATCCATGTCCCTGATAGACTACTAATACTGTACCATCCATGTCCCTGATAGTCTACTAATACTGTACCATCCATGTCCCTGATAGTCTACTAATACTGTACCATCCATGTCCCTGATAGACTACTAATACTGTACCATCCATGTCCCTGATAGTCTACTAATACTGTACCATCCATGTCCCTGATAGACTACTAATACTGTACCATCCATGTCCCTGATAGTCTACTAATACTGTACCATCCATGTCCCTGATAGACTACTAATACTGTACCATCCATGTCCCTGATAGACTACTAATACTGTACCATCCATGTCCCTGATAGTCTACTAATACTGTACCATCCATGTCCCTGATAGACTACTAATACTGTACCATCCATGTCCCTGATAGTCTACTAATACTGTACCATCCATGTCCCTGATAGTCTACTAATACTGTACCATCCATGTCCCTGATAGACTACTAATACTGTACCATCCATGTCCCTGATAGTCTACTAACACTGTACCATCCATGTCCCTGATAGTCTACTAATACTGTACCATCCATGTCCCTGATAGTCTACTAATACTGTACCATCCATGTCCCTGATAGTCTACTAATACTGTACCATCCATGTCCCTGATAGTCTACTAGTACTGTACCATCCATGTTCCTGATAGTCTACTAATACTGTACCATCCATGTCCCTGATAGTCTACTAAAACTGTACCATCCATGTCCCTTATAGACTACTAATACTGTACCATCCATGTCCCTGATATACTACTAATACTGTACCATCCATGTCCCTGATAGTCTACTAATACTGTACCATCCATGTCCCTGATAGACTACTACTACTGTACCATGCATGTCCCTGATAGTCTACTAACACTGTACCATCCATGTCCCTGATAGTCTACTAACACTGTACCATCCATGTCCCTGATAGTCTACTAATACTGTACCATCCATGTCCCTGATAGTCTACTAACACTGTACCATCCATGTCCCTGATAGTCTACTAATACTTTACCATCCATGTCCCTGGTAGTCTACTAATACTGTACCATCCATGTCCCTGATAGTCTACTAATACTGTACCATCCATGTCCCTGATAGTCTACTAACACTGTACCATCCATGTCCCTGATAGTCTACTAATACTTTACCATCCATGTCCCTGGTAGTCTACTAATACTGTACCATCCATGTCCCTGATAGTCTACTAATACTGTACCATCCATGTCCCTGATAGTCTACTAATACTGTACCATCCATGTCCCTGATAGACTACTAATACTGTACCATCCATGTCCCTGATAGTCTACTAACACTGTACCATCCATGTCCCTGATAGTCTACTAATACTGTACCATCCATGTCCCTGATACTCTACTAATACTGTACCATCCATGTCCCTGATAGTCTACTAATACTGTACCATCCATGTCCCTGATAGTCTACTAATACTGTACCATCCATGTCCCTGATAGTCTACTAATACTGTACCATCCATGTCCCTGATAGACTACTAATACTGTACCATCCATGTCCCTGATAGACTACTAATACTGTACCATCCATGTCCCTGATAGTCTACTAATGCTGTACCATCCATGTCCCTGATAGTCTACTAATGCTGTACCATCCATGTCCCTGATAGACTACTAATACTGTACCATCCATGTCCCTGATAGTCTACTAATACTGTACCATCCATGTCCCTGATAGGCTACTAATACTGTACCATCCATGTCCCTGATAGACTACTAATACTGTACCATCCATGTCCCTGATAGACTACTAATACTGTACCATCCATGTCCCTGATAGTCTACTAATACTGTACCATCCATGTCCCTGATAGTCTATTACTACTGTACCATCCATGTCCCTGATAGTCTACTAATACTGTACCATGCATGTCCCTGATAGTCTACTAATACTGTACCATCCATGTCCCTGATAGTCTACTACTACTGTACCATCCATGTCCCTGATAGTCTACTAATACTGTACCATCCATGTCCCTGATAGTCTACTAATACTGTACCATCCATGTCCCTGATAGTCTACTAATACTGTACCATCCATGTCCCTGATAGACTACTAATACTGTACCATCCATGTCCCTGATAGTCTACTAATACTGTACCATCCATGTCCCTGATAGACTACTAATACTGTACCATCCATGTCCCTGATAGACTACTAATACTGTACCATCCATGTCCCTGATAGTCTACTAATACTGTACCATCCATGTCCCTGATAGTCTACTAATACTGTACCATCCATGTCCCTGATAGTCTACTAATACTGTACCATCCATGTCCCTGATAGTCTACTAATACTGTACCATCCATGTCCCTGATAGTCTACTAATACTGTACCATCCATGTCCCTGATAGTCTACTAATACTGTACCATCCATGTCCCTGATAGGCTACTAATGCTGTACCATCCATGTCCCTGATAGACTACTAATACTGTACCATCCATGTCCCTGATAGACTACTAATACTGTACCATCCATGTCCCTGATAGTCTACTAATACTGTACCATCCATGTCCCTGATAGTCTACTACTACTGTACCATCCATGTCCCTGATAGTCTACTAATACTGTACCATGCATGTCCCTGATAGTCTACTAATACTGTACCATCCATGTCCCTGATAGACTACTAATACTGTACCATCCATGTCCCTGATATACTACTAATACTGTACCATCCATGTCCCTGATAGTCTACTAATACTGTACCATCCATGTCCCTGATAGTCTACTACTACTGTACCATCCATGTCCCTGATAGTCTACTAATACTGTACCATGCATGTCCCTGATAGTCTACTAATACTGTACCATCCATGTCCCTGATAGTCTACTAATACTGTACCATCCATGTCCCTGATAGACTACTAATACTGTACCATCCATGTCCCTGATAGACTACTAATACTGTACCATCCATGTCCCTGATAGTCTACTAACACTGTACCATCCATGTCCCTGATTGTCTACTAATACTGTACCATCCATGTCCCTGATAGACTACTAATACTGTACCATCCATGTCCCTGATAGACTACTAACACTGTACCATCCATGTCCCTGATAGACTACTAATACTGTACCATCCATGTCCCTGATAGACTACTAACACTGTACCATCCATGTCCCTGATAGACTACTAATACTGTACCATCCATGTCCCTGATAGACTACTAATACTGTACCATCCATGTCCCTGATAGACTACTAATACTGTACCATCCATGTCCCTGATAGTCTACTACTACTGTACCATCCATGTCCCTGATAGACTACTAATACTGTACCATCCATGTCCCTGATAGTCTATTAATACTGTACCATCCATGTCCCTGATAGACTACTAATACTGTACCATCCATGTCCCTGATAGACTACTAATACTGTACCATCCATGTCCCTGATAGTCTACTAACACTGTACCATCCATGTCCCTGATTGTCTACTAATACTGTACCATCCATGTCCCTGATAGACTACTAATACTGTACCATCCATGTCCCTGATAGACTACTAACACTGTACCATCCATGTCCCTGATAGACTACTAATACTGTACCATCCATGTCCCTGATAGACTACTAATACTGTACCATCCATGTCCCTGATAGACTACTAATACTGTACCATCCATGTCCCTGATAGACTACTAATACTGTACCATCCATGTCCCTGATAGACTACTAATACTGTACCATCCATGTCCCTGATAGTCTACTACTACTGTACCATCCATGTCCCTGATAGACTACTAATACTGTACCATCCATGTCCCTGATAGTCTACTAATACTGTACCATCCATGTCCCTGATAGTCTACTAATACTGTACCATCCATGTCCCTGATAGACTACTAATACTGTACCATCCATGTCCCTGATAGTCTACTAATACTGTACCATCCATGTCCCTGATAGTCTACTAATACTGTACCATCCATGTCCCTGATAGACTACTAATACTGTACCATCCATGTCCCTGATAGACTACTAATACTGTACCATCCATGTCCCTGATAGTCTACTAATACTGTACCATCTATGTCCCTGATAGTCTACTACTACTGTACCATCCATGTCCCTGATAGTCTACTAATACTGTACCATGCATGTCCCTGATAGTCTACTAATACTGTACCATCCATGTCCCTGATAGACTACTAATACTGTACCATCCATGTCCCTGATAGACTACTACTACTGTACCATCCATGTCCCTGATAGACTACTACTACTGTACCATCCATGTCCCTGATAGACTACTAATACTGTACCATCCATGTCCCTGATAGACTACTAATACTGTACCATCCATGTTCCTGATAGACTACTAATACTGTACCATCCGTGTCCCCACTTTTAATAATACCACATGAAGAAAACAAACGGTCACTGAAACTACCCCCTCTCTCTCTCTCTCTCCCTGCGCTCTCTCTCTCACCCGCTCTCTCCCTTTCCTTAACCTGCATACCAGAAGCCTTGTTTGCTTACTTTAGGGATGGTGACCTGTCTGTCTGTGATCACTAGGTTTTTTAACGCTGTCTTTGACTTCATGACTTGTCAGCTGTTTCAATACCTGCTCTATGGTGGAGAAGTCTATACTTGCCTCCCACTATCTTTCTTTTCTCCCCCTCTCTCTCCCTCTCTCTGTCTCTCTCCCTCTCTCTAGATGTGCTTCCTTTCACCTGCTAGGGGGAGCTCTTAGGCTGTGTGTGCGGGTGGCATGCAGCACTAGTAGTTAGATTGAGAGAGAGTAGAAAGCCATATTTCCTAATTGTGTGTGTGTATGTGTTGTCGTGGGGGGATGGGGCGTAGGTAGTAGGAGTTAGAGTGAGCGGTAGTGGCTTTTTGATGATATCAGCTTTAACACACCACGGTTACTGTACATTCTAACTGTCAACACCTCTCTCTGTCTCTCTCTCTGGCAGCTGGTCTTACAACATCCGCAAACCTCCTTCTCTCTTTCTCTCTCCTCCTCTCCTTCTCTCTCCTTCTCTCTCCTTCTCTTTCCTCATCTCCTCTCTCCTCCTCTCCTTCTCTCTCCTTCTCTCTCCTTCTCTCTCCTTCTCTTTCCTCATCTCCTCTCTCCTCCTCTCCTTCTCTCTTTTTATTTCTCTTTCAAACATTCCTAATAATCTACATTTGCTAAGATAATTATGATGTTATGACATAAATCTTTAACCACATGTCCGTTCCTTTTAATTTGGAGATTAAAGAGATTTGACACAAATACTCAAGTTGATTTAAATCTGATGAATATGATTTTACTGAGCTATGTATGTGTATATTTATTTCTTTTTTTAAGAATATAAAATGTACGTTTGGATTTCAGTGTTATGTTGCCATGCTACCAATTTCAGAATAATTGTGGATAAATATAGATTCATATGTAGATGGATGATTAGATAATGGTGGTAGCTAGCTACTGTAGCTAAGTAGAAGGATGTGAGATAATGGCAGTAGCTATGTAAATAGATGGATGATTAGATAATGGTGGTAGCTAGCTACTGTAGCTAAGTAGAAGGATGTGAGAAAATGGCGGTAGCTATCTAAATAGATGGATGATTAGATGATGGTGGTAGCTATCTAAATAGATGGATGATTAGATAATGGTGGTAGCTATCTAAATAGATGGATGATTAGATAATGGTGGTAGCTATCTAAATATATGGATGATTAGATATTGGTGGTAGCTAGCTAAATAGATGGATGATTAGATGATGGTGGTAGCTATCTAAATATATGGATGATTAGATAATGGTGGTAGCTATCTAAATAGATGGATGATTAGATAATGGTGGTAGCTATCTAAATAGATGGATGATTAGATAATGGTGGTAGCTAGCTAAATAGATGGATGATTAGATAATGGTGGTAGCTGTCTAAATATATGGATGATTAGATAATGGTGGTAGCTAGCTAAATAGATGGATGATTAGATAATGGTGGTAGCTATCTAAATAGATGGATGATTAGATAATGGTGGTAGCTATCTAAATAGATGGATGATTAGATGTTGGCGGTAGCTAGCTACTGTAGCTAAGTAGAAGGATGTGAGATAATGGCGGTAGCTATCTAATTAGATATTGGCGGTAGCTAGCTAGCTACATAGATGCTGAATGTATCTTTAGCAGAAAGATGGTCATTATGTGGTGTAAATAAACCCATGCACTGAAGAAACATAAGGTGTGCTCCTCTCCTCTCCTCTCCCTTCTCAGACAGGGCATTCTCCCCAGGGCAATTTAACAAAATGTCTGCCTGGTCCCTATGATTAATGCGCTCGCATATTTCGTCATTTTTTCTCCTCTTTTCCCTTCTTCCTTCCTGCTCCTGCGTGTCCTGTGCCCTTGTTTTCTCCTCCAGTGGAACGCCTCCTCCTCTCTCTCTCTGTGTTTTGATGTTTGGTGAGGAGGCTATACTTGTCTATCAGTGTGAGAGTAGCAGACAGAGATTACAACCCAAATAGCACCCTATTCTCTATATAGTGCACTACTTTTGATCAGAGCCCTATGGGCCAGTGCACTTAGTAGGGAATAGGGTGCTATGTGGCACACGTCCTAGAATACTGTAGAGCTGGGTTCAGGCTGTAGTGTAGGGTTCTGGTTAGTCAGTGTCTGTGACTCCATGCAGGGTTTTCACAGGTTGATTTACAGGACTCCCTGGGTCTCTATAGTGGTCTGACAGTGTCTGGGACTCCATGCATCTCAAGTGGTCTCAGCTGCAACTTACACACTTACTCGCACGTCAGGCCGACACACTGTGTATCTGTGTATCTCTCTCTCTCTCTCTCTCTCTCTCTCTCTCTCTCTCTCTCTCTCTTTCTCTCTCTTAAAAAAAAGCTACAAGTCACACACACACCTTGTAATCAAACCTTACAGCTTCATTACTTTGTGTGTGTGTATGTGTGTGTTCAAACTCATTCTAATTCAAAACAAATGTAAACAGCTTCATTCACACACTTCTTACCGTGTGTGTGTGTGTGTGTGTGTGTGTGTGTGTGTTCTCTGCTACAGCTGTGTGTGGAAAGTTTAAGCAAACCTGGACAAAAGGCTTTGCCACACTCTCATATCTGGCCAGTACATGTTCTGCACAGTAGGACTGTTCCAACCTGCACAGCTATATGTCTCTGTTAGAGCATGGTCTCTTAGTTCACATTCAGCATTTAAATATCAGGCCAAGCAGCATACCTGCTAGAATCCTTGGTGAAGCACTTTGAGTGTCACGCTCATTAATGACAAATTCTTCTAGCTGGGCCCACTTCTTGTCAAGTACAATGTGTGTACCCTGGGTGTCTGTTTCTGGGCCTCGCCACAGCGCACTGCACCAGTTTGTTTGTTGTGTGTGGGATGAGCGGCTGTGAGTCTCGACACCTCTTGTCATACTATGTTCTGTATCTGCCGCGTACTCTTCACATCCTCTTCTAGAAATGTGGCCGAAATGGGACGGGGTGGTGTGTGTGTACTAACTGTCAGTTTTATGGACGTTGGGTGAACGTTGGGTAAACATTGGGTATGGTGACAATACGTTGGGCTAGGGGAAGTTTGTAAGTCACAGTATATGTTGTCTGTGTGCATATGCCAGGCAGGTGAGGGTTTGGTTCGCCTGTATGTGTGTGTGAATGTGCATCTGCTTTACGAGTGTGTGTGGTGTGTATGTGTAGTGTGTATGTGTGTGTGTTGGCGTGTATCTGTGTGTGTGGTGTGTATGTGTAGTGTGTGTGTGTGTGTGTGTGTTGGCGTGTATCCGTGTGTGTGTGTGTGTGTGTGTGGTGGCACCGTCTGCATCCTCAGCCACAAACATGCAGCCTTGTTGAGAGCCGAGTAACATAGCACAGAGGGAAATAGTGAGCAAACAGTCAACTCTGTCTTTTACAGTTTGATTAGGTATTTCCCCTGGCTTTCATTCCTACCCCAGACGCCTTCCTTAACCCCATTCTCCGTGTAGCACAGATGTACCAGCACCACTGTGAATGGTCTTAATTGGCCCAGAGGAGATCTTTCTATCTGGACAGAATTAGAAGAGCTTTCATGATTTAAATGGGGAAGTTTATGGTGCCAGTAAAAAAAACAATACGAAATCAGTCAAAAATGACCACCTCTGACTGAGAGAGAGAGAGAGAGAGAGAGAGAGAGAGAGAGAGAGAGAGAGAGAGAGAGAGAGAGAGAGAGAGAGAGAGAGAGAGAGAGAGAGAGAGAGAGAGAGAGAGAGAGAGAGAGAGAGAGAGAGAGAGAGAGAGAGAGTTGAAAAGCATTGTAGAGTTTAAACGTTATCACATTTGTATGTGTGAATAGGGGTTGTTATCTTCAGGGTTTATTTGCAGTGTGGAAAATGTGAACAATCTTGCTTTATTAAAAGTGTGTTTGTTCCGACGAGCAAACAAAATGGAGGAGGAAAGCAGTGGAACACTTTACCCCAAGATATTAACATGACATCTCTCATCACCCTGATTATTACCATGGCAAAAGTTAGCATAGAATATTGACACACTCCCCGGGCCATATTATATAACCAAATCTGTGGGCCTTTTTTCTGGGCTTGCCGCTCGCCAGCGAGACACACAATCTGATTGGCCAAATACCTGTCAGCAGTAATTCCACTCCCCTTTGAGAGAAACACTTTTGAGCGGAGTGTCTCGGAAATGAAAAAAGATGTGTTGTGCTTCAATGAGCTGGCGGGTTGCTGGATTGTGAAGGCTTCTGTCGCATTGTGGCTTGCCATTCTTTTTTAAACACTCAATATGCTTTGTGTTTTTGTGCTTTATACACACTACTGGAAACGCCTTTAGTATGTTCTCTGACCTAAATGGAACCCTAATCCTTCTATAGTGCACTACGTTTGTCCAAAGCCCCCTCAGACTCAGCCAGCCTTATTCGGTCAATTAGGCCAAAGTCAAGCGCTTCTTCCTTCCTGTCATTTACTCAGAGAGACCCAGACGCACATCAAGCCATCTTGAGTAGCAACCTACCAACATCATCAAGCCCTGCTAATGATGAGTATTGGAGAGAAAAACCACAGAGAATCTGTCAGTTTGAAATAAAATGTCTATTTGTTTTCTATGTTACTTTATTTTCTTTTAAAAAAAAACACTGAGTTCCCCTAGTCTGTAGGCTGTGTCCCAATAGGAAACCTATTCCCTATATAGTGCAATACTTTTGACCCAAGCCACATTGGTCCTGGTCAAAAGTAGTGCTCTATATAGGGAATAGGGTGCTATTTGCAACACAGACCTCCTGTGTGCTGGATGAAGATGAATAAGGTGGCATTTTCTGAGGGATCAGAGAGAAAAATGACATGTAATGTTACCTAGGTGACAGCATGGCTATCGGGGTGGTAGCAAATGGGTTTCGTGGACGACAGTGTGTGTGAGTGTACCTAGGTGCGTCGGGAATAGGGCTGCCTGTCTTGGATTTTGAACCAGTACTGGGTCGGGTGACAGTTAGACAAACAATGCCATATTGCTTTAATTTCTGTCCTGATTCTCCTCAATGGATGGATTTTATTGGCCTGTGTTTTGGGAAGCTTGCTGAGAACAATGTTTCTTTGTTGACTCATGCCAGTCTTCTAGAGTCCAGAGCCCTGTCAGCCCAGTCTCCACTAACACCACTGATGTAGTCTATAAGACCCAGACCCTTCTGGTATCAATATTTGGTCTGCTGTGAGTAACACCTCTCAGAGGAAATCAGAGAGCAACATTGACTAGGCTGTGATTCACTGGTCCTGATCAAGAAGAGAGTGTTGGGCTGTCTTCAGTCACTTCCTGTCACACCTCTCTCTACTCACATCAGGAAATAGACCGAAGCTCCCACAATGCAGTGCAAAGACATACATTACGCACGGTTGTCTCACACATCCCCTGTGACTGCCACTATGAGACTCACGTTATGTGAGGGCTTGTATTTAGTACACCTTTATTCATTGAAAGGAAAATTTGAATATTTAAATGCAAAATTATCTTCAGTTTTTTTTTTTTTTTTATTAAATAGAACAATGAATTCACCAAACAGCGTTATCAGAAACAGGCCGTCATATTTCATGTGGAGAGTTCAGGAGCTGAGGCCTGGGGTGGTCAACTAGGTCAGCAGAGTGCCTGATAGCACTATTGTTAATAGCTGTGTGTGTGTGTACTGATCTCAGTGGCCTGTTCATTTACATAAGAGAACCACTGCAGCCTAATTTGATGCACAGATGGCCTGCCTATGCCGGTAGGGCACTTCAGGTCTCTGTCGCGCGCACGCACTCACACACACAGCTGATGTTATCCTCCTGAGTGTGATCATACAACACAATGGTTGCTTGTAGACAGTAGTTCTACATGCACGTAGACATGATGCTGGCAAAGAGAAGCCGAAGCAAAGTGACCCTCCTGTCCCCATCTCTTCCACTAGAAGGTCATCCTGCCCAGATCAGGCAATGGCTCCTTTACATCACAGGAAAGCAATATAGGCTTCTTCTTCTACTTGTTCTTCTACTTGTTCTTCTTACTGCAGGGTCCATAGGTATGTTAGTAAATAATAATCATTTATCATATTATATGTTTTAAAATATTTAAATTAAACACAGAATTTCTATCAAATGAATGTCCTGGAGACAATTGTAATGTGCTGATAATTTAGGATGATGTTTTGAACCCATTCTGTCTGTTTCTGTTCAAAATAAACCCTTGCTAACGGTGGATCATACAGTAAATCCACAGGCCTGTGTTCAGTTTGACATTACACATCTGTCTGCATTTATAATTTGGAGCGTTGACAAATGGCAGAAGGATGCACAGCCTGCTGGTGATCCATCATCTACAATTAGTGGAGAGAGAGAGTCCTGGAGGACATGTAAACAGGGTTACCTGAGCAGCGCTCCAGGGGCTCACACTACCTCTACCCTCTCTCTATCTACCTCTCTCTACCAGTGGCTCTAACCCCCCCCCACACTACCTCTACCCTCTCTCAATTCAATTCATTTCAAGGGACTTTATTGGCATGGAAAACATATGTTAACATTGCCAAAGCAAGTGAAGTAGATAATATACAAATGTGAAATAAACAATAAAACAGTAAACATTACACTCACAGAAGTTCCAAAAGATTAAAGACATTTCAAATGTCATATTATGTATATATACAGTGTTGTAACAATGTGCAAATGGTTAAAGTACAAAAGGGAAACTAAATAAACATAAATATGGGTTGTATTTACAATTGTGTTTGTTCTTCACTGGTTTCCCTTTTCTTGAGGCATCAAGTCACAAATATTGCTGCTGTGATGCCACATTGTGGTATTTCACCCAGTAGATATGGGAGTTTATCAAAATTGGGTTTGTTTTCTAATTCTTTGTGGATCTGTGTAATTTGAGGGAAATCTGTGTCTCTAATATGGTCATACATTTGGCAGGAGATTAGGAAGTGCAGCTCAGTTTCCACCTCATGTTGTGGGCAGTGTGCACATAGCCTGTCTTCTCTTGAGGTCCAGGTCTGCCTACGGCGGCCTTTCTCAATAGCAATGCTCACTGAGTCTGTACATAGTCAAAGCTTTCCTTAAGTTTGGGTCAGTCACAGTGGTCAGGTATTCTGCCACTGTATACTCTGTTTAGGGCCAAATAGTATTCTAGTTTGCTCAGTTTTTTTGTTCATTCTCTCCAATGTGTCAAGTAATTATCTTTTTGTTTTCTCATGATTTGGTTGGGTCTAATTGTATTGCTGTCCTGGGGCACTGTGGGGTCTGTTTGTGTTTGTGAACAGAGCCCCAGGACCAGCTTGCTTAGGGGACTCATCTCCAGTGGTTTACCCCGTCTTTGACTAACCCCTGTCTTTACCTCTGTCCTCACCCCCAGCTTCTCTCCTGCGTACCAGTTTAGCTCTCTCCTGTATGTGTGAGGATAACATCTTACCTGTGACTGTCGTGGCGATAGCATCACAGTTTATATACACCCCCACGTATCTACACACATGCTGTCTGCCCGCTTGTACCTGAACCTGAGAACCACAGTACAACACAGCAACCCTAGTACAGTAGAGAGAGGAGGGGGTAAACTGTCAAATAGAACAGCAACATTAGTACAGTTGAGAGACGCTCTGCTCAGCTCGGTGGGGGGAGTAAACTATCAAATAGAACAGCAACATTAGTACAGTTGAGAGACGCTCTGCTCAGCTCGGTGGGGGGTAAACTGTCAAATAGAACAGCAACAGTAGTGTGTGTGTGTCTAACTGGTAGAAATAAAGGACGTCACTGGTGGGCTTTTTGTCAGGAAGGTGGCAACACCAAGCGAGAGCCTAGGACTACAAAGAGGTGATTGTAGCCGTGTGTTGAAAGGTGAGAATGAGATTTCAAAATGGATGCAATGAGAGAGGAAGGGGGTAAAGAGGGAGAGGAGGAAGAGAGAGAGAGTAGAGAGCCTCTCTCTCTCTCTCTCTCTCTCTCTCTCTCTCTCTCTCTCTCTCTCTCTGTATGTCTCTCTCGCTCTCTCTCTCTCTCTCTCTCTCTCTCTCTCTCTCTCTCTCTCTCTCTCTCTCTCTCTCTCTCTGTATGTCTCTCTCTCTCTCTCCCTCCCACTGTGTCTCTTATTATTCTTTCCCCCTTTGTGGATCTGTCTCATGCTCACTTCTCTTTACACTCTCTTTGTCTTTCTTATATATCTCTTTCAGTCGCTATTTTCTATTTTTCTCCCTCTCCCTCTCTCTCTGTCTCTCTCTATTTATCTCTCTCTCTCTCTGTCTCTCTCTATTTCTCTCTCTCACTTCCATCATCTCCAGTTCTCTGTTGAATATTAATAGCACCTACTTTTCTGCTTGGTCTCAGTCCCACACATGCAGATTTATCAAAATGTCCGCCGCTCGCCGCTCTGTGTGTGTGTGAGAGCGCGTACGTGCGTATGTAAGATGACACATTCAGGGAGGGCTCTGCCAGGTGTGTGGTGGTTGTAGCAATCAGGGAGAACAGAAAAGCACTGACTCCACAGCAATGCAGACAGTTCTATACCCCAGAGCTCTGTTCTACACTTCCACAGAACAAATCACACTATTTGTAATACTCTCTCTCGCTCCCACAGCGGCGGAGGCTGACCATGTGGACGGCGGACTGTCCGTGTCTGACTCCCTCACCCTCCCTCACCCTCACCCCCTGTTGTACCACCCGGCCCTGTTGGACCCCAGCCTATCCGACAGCCTGGCCATGGGTCTGGTTGACCACGACCTGCTCACCTGTGGCCAGTGTCAGATGAACTTTCCGCTGGGAGACATCCTTCTCTTCATCGAGCACAAGAAGAAGCAGTGCCAGACCCTGCTGCAAGGCCACGGCTGCTACGACAAGATGGCCGCCGACCGCAGCAGCCCCTCCCCGCCCCACCAGCAGCAGCAGAACCAGGGTCGCCACGGCCACTGCCAGCTGAGGAAAGTGGTGGAACCAGTGGAAATCGGAATCCAGGTGACACCGGAGGACGAGAGGCTGATGGTGACGCCCACCAAAGGAATTTGCCCCAAACAGGAGAGCGTTCTGGCTGGTAGGTTACACACACACACATCTACAGTACACGCACGCACGCACACATGCAAACACACACACACACACACAGCTGATGTTATCCTCCTGAACGTGATCATACAACACAATGGTTACATGTAGACAGTAGACATGATGCTGGCAAAGAGAAGAACCTAGATCTATGCTATTACTCTGTCTTTCTCTTTGTGTATGTCAATCTGTCTCTCTGAAAACACACAGACCTGTACTGTCTCTCTAAAAACACAGACCTGCACTGTCTCTCTAAAAACACAGACCTGCACTGTCTCTCTAAAAACACACAGACCTGCACTGTCTCTTTAAAAACACACAGACCTGCACTGTCTCTCTAAAAACACACAGACCTGCACTGTCTCTCTAAAAACACACAGACCTGCACTGTCTCTCTAAAAACACACAGACCTGCACTGTCTCTCTAAAAACACACAGACCTGCACTGTCTCTCTAAAAACACACAGACCTGCACTGTCTCTTTAAAAACACACAGACCTGCACTGTCTCTTTAAAAACACACAGACCTGCACTGTCTCTCTAAAAACACACAGACCTGCACTGTCTCTTTAAAAACACACAGACCTGCACTGTCTCTCTAAAAACACACAGACCTGCACTGTCTCTCTAAAAACACACAGACCTGCACTGTCTCTCTAAAAACACACAGACCTGCACTGTCTCTCTAAAAACACACAGACCTGCACTGTCTCTCTAAAAACACACAGACCTGCACTGTCTCTCTAAAAACACACAGACCTGCACTGTCTCTCTCACTTGCACTTAATCATCACACACATAAACCTGTGGTGTCTGTCTGTCACACAGCTCTCCAGAACTATGCCCCCCCATTCTCTCTCCACTCATTTACCTCTGTAGCAGTCAGACAGGGGCTTCCTGTTGAGATTGTGCTAGTGCTCAGCCCCAAATTAGAGAGCAAGAGAAGAGAGAAAGGGAGAGAGAAAGAGAAGGAGAGAGAGGGAGAGCTGGTTTTTCCTTCAGCGGATTTCATTAGGGCGGGTGCCGTGAGGAGAGAGGAGAAACAGCACATTACCCACTCAAGGCCCTAAAACCCCCTCAAGGACTCGGCTAGTTGAAACAAATTGTGCAAAACGTGACAGAGAGACTCACCCCTACTCTCACTGAGAAATCCAGCCTAAGCCATCTGCTTAAAAGGTGAAAAGCTCATTAAGATTCAAAAAGGCACAAAAAAAAGAGGAAAAGCTGAGCAGGATTAAAATAGGTAGTTTCCTATTCAGTGGGGTAAAGAGGCAGTTTAGTTTAGACCAGCTGGAGGCATGGGGAGAGAGACCTCCTTTCCACCACAGTTATCTTTCACAACAGCCAAGTCCTCCACAAAGAAACCCAGAGGGAACACAGGGGAAATGGGTCTCATCATTTTTTAAATTCTGGGATGGACAAAGTTACCGGGGGGAAACCAACGCAGGGGAGCGGCTTATGACACCGACTCGGTCTTAATCATAACAGCTTTTCTTTTGCTTTTCGTGTTCTCTTCTCTCTTTCTTCTTTCTGTCGTCCGTCTCCATTTCCTTCTTTCTGCAATCGTTATTTGTGAAGGTAACCCACGGCAGCAAAGATGGTTTCTTCCTTGCCACCACCGCTACGATGTCTCACATATTAAATGTCCCTTAATAATCAGGAAGTGGCTCCACACTGCTTCCTGATGCAGACTGGTAGTCATTACAGACAGAGAACATATGTGGAGGTTTATCTGAATATTTTCATATTGCCCTTGAATACAGTATTTGATATAAAACAGAGGATTGATTGCTACCTTGTAGTATTTTAGAACTGAACAGTACTATTCTGCAGCGAGTCATGCACTCCCAAGTCTGCGAATCCATGTGTATACTCCTGCACTCCAGTGTGTGTGGGCTCTGCGATTTGGCCGGTGCTGTAAAACACTAGTGTTTAGGGGAACTTCATCAATATTTTACCACTGTGTAACACCTCTCAACACCTCTCAGAAGGTCCCTTCCTCTCGGCCTTAGAATGCACTCCACTGCAGCTCCCTGCATGTGCAGTTTAACAGTTTATCTATTTCTATAGAGCTAGCTACATAAACACAGAATAACCATTTGATATGGTCATTTGAGGCATGTTCAAAATGCGTGGTAAATTTAAGCTTGATCTTATTTGTTTTTTTAAATGTTGTGCTCTTATTCGCCAAGGAGGGAGAAGTAAGTCTGTGAATAGACCACTACTTAATGACACCTCACAGCTGCGTGGAGCCTACCTTGAGAAGTGTACTCAGGCATGTGCACTAATTGATTGGTATTGTTAATTTGAGGTCACGTTAAGGGGATTTAGTATTCATATTTGATAGTCTGTAGAGCATCTTCAGATGGACTCTCCATATCAATATGTTACCACTGCATAGTCTTTTTGTGAAATCAGCTCTACATTTCAAAATAAATGATGCTTGTGAAAAATCTAATTGCACAATATTTATTTTAATAACAGAACTTGGAAAAAAAATTCAGATTAAAAATGAAAAACATATTAGAGGTTACATTTGATGTGCGAAGCACCAATAGCAAAATTAAATCACAGCAATAACATTTAATGTTACTAAGTTCTTCTCACAGTCTTATACAATTTACACATGAAATATATCCAAGAAGATTAACTTTTGCTAGCGTTTAATTTAGAGAATAATCAAGGAAGATAAAAGTAAGAACAGGTGAAATCTGCCTTTGTAAATCATATTACAGTTTTTATAGGAGTACATTTTACACCTTAAATCAGTTTTTATAGGAGTAAATTTTACACCTTAAATCAGTTTTTATAGGAGTACATTTTACACCTTAAATTAGTGTGAGAGAGGGGGATATGGAGAGAGAAAGACAGGGCAAGAGCGAGAGAGAATGAGGTGTGAGAGATAGAAAGCAGGGAGAGGAACAGAGAGAGAATAGGGTGTGAGAGATAGAAAGCAGGGAGAGGAACAGAGAGAGAATGGGGTGTGAGAGATAGAAAGCAGGGCGAGGAACAGAGAGAGAATGGGGTGTGAGAGATAGAAAGCAGGGCGAGGAACAGAGAGAGAATGGGGTGTGAGAGATAGAAAGCAGGGCGAGGAACAGAGAGAGAATGGGGTGTGAGAGATAGAAAGCAGGGCGAGGAACAGAGAGAGAATGGGGTGTGAGAGATAGAAAGCAGGGCGAGGAACAGAGAGAGAATGGGGTGTGAGAGATAGAAAGCAGGGAGAGGAACAGAGAGAGAATGGGGTGTGAGAGATAGAAAGCAGGGAGAGGAACAGAGAGAGAATGAGGTGTGAGAGATAGAAAGCAGGGAGAGGAACAGAGAGAGAATAGGGTGTGAGAGAGAAAGCAGGGCGAGGAACAGAGAGAGAATGGGGTGTGAGAGATAGAAAGCAGGGCGAGGAACAGAGAGAGAATGGGGTGTGAGAGATAGAAAGCAGGGCGAGGAACAGAGAGAGAATGGGGTGTGAGAGATAGAAAGCAGGGCGAGGAACAGAGGCGGCGTCCTCAGAAAGCGATTAAGAAGCTTGAATGTCAGCTTGTGCGTGGGGCTAAACACAAGCCTGCAGCCGACCACCATTCATAATTGCCTCCCAGCAGGGTAAAGTATTCTTTTAGGCTAAACCTTTCCTTTTCCATTTGTTCTCAACATGAAATGGAAAAGAGGAAAAGAAGACAGACACACACAAACACACTGCTTTAAAAAAATAGAAGTGGTATCTTTGCTCTCTAAGCAGTGATAATTTGTCATTAATTGTTTTTTTCTGGCTCTCTTTAAATATATCCATCTGGCAGCTTCTGAGGGAGAGAGGAGAGAGAGAGAGAGAGAGAGAGAGAGAGAGAGAGAGAGAGAGAGAGAGAGAGAGAGAGAGCTTCCACAGTAGTAGTAGCAGCTGATTGTGAACAGAACAACATTATCTCTGTGCTCTGAGGGCCTCTGTCTCAGCCTCACTCTGTTCTGATAAGTCTTCATGTCCAAACAGCAGTTTGATGTGTGTCTGGGTGAAAGAGAGGATACTCCCTAGTAGACATAGACGTGTTGTTTTGACAGGCTGCACACTCTCTTGCTTCACCCAGCCATCAGACACCATCTCATCACCACACTACACACCAGCCCTGCGACTGACAGCTCTCACACAGGAAGGGGAGGGGCCAGGTCTTAGTGATCACTCCCTGTCATGTGACACATCACTGCCCTTTTTTCTCTTCTCGTGTCCTCTGTATATTTGTGATTAACACCAGCCATCTGGAGTGTGTTTGCAGAAAGCAGGCAACCTGGCTGAAATAGCCTCTTGTTATTTAGTATGTCTGTGGAGGAACCGTAACACAGAGCATGTCTGTGGAGGAACCGTAACACAGAGCATGTCTGTGGAGGAACCGTAACACAGAGCATGTCTGTGGAGGAACCGTAACACAGAGCATGTCTGTGGAGGAAACGTAACACAGAGCATGTCTGTGGAGGAACCGTAACACAGAGCATGTCTGTGGAGGAACCGTAACACAGAGCATGTCTGTGGAGGAACCGTAACACAGAGCATGTCTGTGGAGGAACCGTAACACAGAGCATGTCTGTGGAGGAACCGTAACACAGAGCATGTCTGTGGAGGAACCGTAACACAGAGCATGTCTGTGGAGGAAACGTAACACAGAGCATGTCTGTGGAGGAACTGTAACACAGAGCATGTCTGTGGAGGAACCAGAACACAGAGCATATCTGAAAGCAGAAGTCAGTGGTGTGCACAACAACCCAGCCACTACTCCGTTCAGGATGTTGATAAATACACGCTTTGATATCCAAAATCCTGATCAAGGAAAAAAAATAAAAAACGCTCCTCAGCATAGAGAAATGTCATCCACACCTGCAACACCTCGTATTCCATTCCCTTTTACAGTCGTCATTGTCTTCCTCCCCTGACCTGGCCTGCTGGAAGGAAAGGCAACGTTATATATGACTATATAGGGCAGCCATTGAAGTGGAACCACTCCAGGGTTGAATTCAATAGTTTTCCTACTCTCCAGTATCAGCAGGACACGGAGCCTTGCTCAGCGACCGCCTTATATCACCACTTAGCCGTCTTAAGATTCAGCGCAATTTAATTATGTTTAATAGACCCTAATTAAATAAAAATATGACATTACAACTATAGCCCAGGGCTAGGAGCGCCAGCACTGAGAGAGAGAGAGAGAGAGAGAGAGAGAGAGAGAGAGAGAGAGAGAGAGAGAGAGAGAGAGAGAGAGAGAGAGAGAGAGAGAGAGAGAGAGAGAGAGAGAGAGAGAGAGAGAGAGAGAGAGAGAGAGAGAGAGAGAGAGAGAGAGAGAGAGAGAGAGAGAGAGAGAGAGAGAGAGAACGTGTGAGACTGAGGTTATGTCTCAGAGGGTACCCTAAATACAGTAGTGCACAACCTTTGACCAGATCCCAGGGTTCCATTTGGGACACAGAAATACCCCCCAGAGCCACCTACCCTGTGGCTCAACCAGGTTAACACCCAGAGATACAGCGCCTTTTGCCTGGTGAAAAGAAGTGATAATAGCCCTGACCGTCAGATTGCACTTAGATAGTCAATTGTATGTTATTAAGCTATCAAAATGTAAGAAAAGGGAAGGGAGGCCACCGCCGCCTCCACTTCCACCCCTTAATGTAGTTGGCTAGTTTGAGTGGGTGAGTGAGTGAGTTGCTGAGAGAGAGGGAGCATTTAAGTCCTGATTGATTGGAGGTCTCGGGGAGAGAGTGATGAGCGGAGATTGGAGCGGTGCTATTTCTCACTTCTTCTGACGTAAGAACAATCAGTGGGCGTTTCATTGGACGAGGCAACAAAATGACCCCATCTCATTACCAATCAGAGTTATGCATGTGCTATGCATTCATACTATTTCATATGGCCCCTTTGAACAGGTAATGGTGGTAATAGTCCTCAGAATAGTCTCATAAGGCTATCTTAATGAGCTGGTTCAAAGCCAAGGGACTGCACTGTGACTTAGCCACCAACTTTGTGAAGGTATGTTGATGAGAGAGTTGAGGAGGAAGTTGGTAGTTGTGAAATCTGTGAGGAGATGTCATAGCTCCGAGACATTCCAGTGACAAAATCACCCATACTCCCCTGGCTGTTGCCCCACCATACACTACCTCTCCCCCCACCCCACCATACACTACCTCTCCCCCAGCCCACCATACACTACCTCTCCCCCCAGCACCTGCCTCTCCCACCATACACTACCTCTCCCCCAGCCCACCATACACTACCTCTCCCCCCACCATACACTACCTCTCCCCCACCCCACCATACACTACCTCTCCCCCAGCCCACCATACACTACCTCTCCCCCCAGCCCACCATACACTACCTCTCCCCCACCATATACTACCTCTCCCCACCCCACCATACACTACCTCTCCCCCAGCCCACCATACACTACCTCTCCCCCAGCCCACCACTACCTCTCCCCCAGCCCACCATACACTACCTCTCCCCCACCATATACACTACCTCTCCCCCACCCCACCATACACTACCTCTCCCCACCCCACCATACACTACCTCTCCCCACCCCACCATACACTACCTCTCCCCAGCCCACCATACACTACCTCTCCCCCAGCCCACCATACACTACCTCCCCACCCTGCACTACCTCTCCCCCAGCCCACCATACCTCTCCCCCTGCCTGCCTCTCCCCCATATACTGCCCTCTGCCTCTACCCACTACCTCTCCCCACCCCACCATACACTACCTCTCCCCCACCCCACCATACACTACCTCTCCCCCCACCCACTGCCTCCCCCCCACCACTCTCCTCTCCCCCACCCCACCATACACTACCTCTCCCCACCCCACCATGCACTACCTCTCCCACCCACCATATACTACCTCTCTCCCCACCCCACCATGCCTCTCCCCCCCACCCTGCCTCTCTCCCACCCCACCATACACTCACCTCTCCCCCACCCCACCATACACTGCCTCTCCCACCCCACCATGCCTGCCTCTCCCACCCCACCATGCACTACCTCTCCCCCACCCCACCATACACTGCCTCTCCCCACCCCACCATACACTGCCTCTCCCCCACCCCACCATACACCTCTCCCCCACCACCATACTACCTCTCCCCACCCCACCATACACTACCTCTCTCCCCACCCCACCATACCTACCTCTCCCCACCCCACCACCACCATGCCTACCTCTCCCCCACCCACCATACACTACCTCTCCCCCACCCCACCATACACTACCTCTCCCCACCCCACCATACACTACCTCTCCCCCACCCCACCTACCTCTCCCCCACCCCACCATACACTACCTCTCCCCCACCCCACCATACACTACCTCTCCCCCACCCACCATGCCTACCTCCCCACCCCACCATACACTACCTCTCCCCCACCATGCACCTCTCCCCACCCCACCATACACTCCTCTCACCTCTCTGCCTACCTCTCCACCATACACTACCTCTCCCCCACCCTGCCTGCCTCTCCCCCACCCCACCATACACTACCTCTCCCCACCCCACCATACACTACCTCTCCCCCACCCCACCATACACTACCTCTCCCCCACCCACCATACACTACCTCTCCCCCCAGCCCACCTGCCTACCTCTCCCCCCAGCCCACCACATACACTCTCTCACCATACACTACTCTCCCCCACCCACTGCCTCTCCCCACCATACACTACCTCTCCCCCAGCCCACCCACTACCTCTCCCCACCATACCTCTCTCCCCAGCCCACCATACACTACCTCTCCCCCACCCACCACTACTCTCTCCCACCATACACTCCTCTGCACTACCTCTCCCCCACCCACCCACCATACACTGCCTCTCTCTCCCCCAGCCCACCATACACTACCTCTCCCCACCCCACCATACACTACCTCTCCCCCACCCCACCATACACTACCTCTCCCCACCCACCATACACTACCTCTCCCCCACACCTCTCCCCCACCATACACTACCTCTCCCCACCCCACCATGCACTACCTCTCCCCCACCCCACCATACACTGCCTCTCCCCACCCCACCTACACTACCTCTCCCCCACCACCATACTGCCTCTCCCCACCCCACCTGCCTACCTCTCCCCCACCCCACCATGCACTACCTCTCCCACCCCACCATGCACTCCTCTCCCCCACCCCACCATGCCTACCTCTCCCCACCCCACCATACACTACCTCTCCCACCCCACCATACACTACCTCTCCCCCACCCACCATACACTACCTCTCCCCCACCCCACCATGCACTCCTCTCCCCCACCTCTCCCCCACCATACACTGCCTCTCCCCCACCCACCCACCATACACTACCTCTCCCCACCCCACCATACACTACCTCTCCCCCACCCCACCATACACTACCTCTCCCCCCACCCCACCATACACTACCTCTCCCCCCACCCCACCATACACTACCTCTCCCCACCCCACCATGCACTACCTCTCCCCACTGCCTCCCACCCCACCATGCACTACTCTACCCCACCATGCCTCCCCACCCCACCATACACTACCTCTCCCCCCAGCCCACCATATACTACCTCTCCCCCCACCCCACCATGGGCACACACACACACACACACACACACACAGGTGGAGTTTTGTGGGTGCCATGCACAACTCTCTTTCTCTCTCACACACACACACACACACACACACACACACACACACACACACACACACACACACACACACACACACACACACACACACACACACACACACACACACACAGGTGGAGTTTTGTGGGTGCCATGCACAACTCTCTTTCTCTCTCACACACACACACACACACACACACACACACACACACACACACACACACACACACACACACACACACACACAGATGGGCTATGTGGTTTTGTTGCATCACTTGTACAAACACATGGTGGTGTGTGTTTCATGGGACAAACACACCTGGGCACACACTCACTTTTTTTTCAAAATACATATTCATTATCTTTGTGTAATATTTAAAGAATGAATGAGGATATTGTACGTTACTAACTACTAGTCTTAAACGTCAAATTTCGAAGTGTTTAAGTTTAAGTTTAGGCATTAACTGGTTGAGGTAAGGGTTAAGGTTTGTGATAGTCTTAAAACAAAAATATCAAAAACAACTTTCCATCGCTGGTCTTCAACCTTTGGAATCAGAGGTAGACACTTATACCCATCCACCATCCCTGCCCACAACACCCTAGCAACAACACCCTAGCAAAACAGAAACCTACTTTAAGGTAACAGCACTCATTGTTGCCCCTAGTGGGTGGTTTCCACATCATCTCCCGACCTCCTCAGACATGGATGGACGTTGAATACTGACTTGTGTCACGGGTGACCTGGCTGATTGGAAAAGGCAACAGTAGCCTACTAGAGTACTGCAGTGTGGATAGGAATGACTGCAGAAAGACAAAGATGACAGGGTCTTTAGATAACACATCAATCAACCTCTATGCCACACACACGCACGCACGCTGTGGACTGTGGGTAAAACTGTAGTTGTAGACTGTAGGTATAACTGTAGCTGTAGACTGTAGGTATAACTGTAGCTGTAGACTGTAGGTATAACTGTAGCTGTAGACTGTAGGTATAACTGTAGCTGTAGACTGTAGGTATAACTGTAGCTGTGGACTGTAGGTATAACTGTAGCTGTAGACTGTAGGTATAACTGTAGCTGTGGACTGTAGGTATAACTGTAGCTGTAGACTGTAGGTATAACTGTAGCTGTGGACTGTAGGTATAACTGTAGCTGTGGACTGTAGGCCTAACTGTAGCTGTAGACTGTAGGCATAACTGTAGCTGTGGACTGTAGGCATAACTGTAGCTTTAGACTGTAGGTATAACTGTAGCTGTGGACTGTAGGCATAACTGTAGCTTTAGACTGTAGGTATAACTGTGGCTGTGGACTGTAGGTATAACTGTAGCTGTGGACTGTAGTTATAACTGTAGCTGTAGACTGTAGGTATAACTGTAGCTGTGGACTGTAGGTATAACTGTAGCTGTGGACTGTAGGTATAACTGTAGCTGTAGACTGTAGGTAAAACTGTAGCTGTGGACTGTAGGTATAACTGTAGCTGTAGACTGTAGGTATAACTGTAGTTGTAGACTGTAGGTATAACTGTAGCTGTGGACTGTAGGTAAAACTGTAGCTGTAGACTGTAGGTATAACTGTAGCTGTAGACTGTAGTTATCACTGTAGCTGTAGACTGTAGGTATAACTGTAGCTGTAGACTGTAGGTATAACTGTAGCTGTGGACTGTAGGTATAACTGTAGCTGTAGACTGTAGGTATAACTGTAGCTGTGGACTGTAGGTAAAACTGTAGCTATCGACTGTAGGTAAAACTGTAGCTATCGACTGTAGGTATAACTGTAGCTGTAGACTGTAGGTATAACTGTAGTTGTAGACTGTAGGTAAAACTGTAGCTATCGACTGTAGGTATAACTGTAGCTGTGGACTGTAGGCATAACTGTAGCTTTAGACTGTAGGTATAACTGTAGCTGTGGACTGTAGGTATAACTGTAGCTGTGGACTGTAGGTATAACTGTAGCTATGGACTGTAGGTATAACTGTAGCTGTGGACTGTAGGTATAACTGTAGCTGTAGCTGTGGCTGTGGCTGTGTCTGTAGCTATGTCTGTAACTGTAGCTGTAGCTGTGTCTGTAGCTATAGCTGTAGCTGTGTCTGTAACTGTAGCTGTAGCTGTGTCTGTAGGTGTAGCTGTAGCTGTGTCTGTAGCTGTAACTGTAGCTGTAGCTGTAGCTGTAGCTGTAGCTGTGTCTGTAACTGTAGCTGTAGCTGTGGCTGTAACTGTAACTGTAACTGTGGCAGTGGCTGTGTCTGTAGCTGTAGCTGTGTCTGTAGCTGTGTCTGTAACGGTGTCTGTAGCTGTGTCTGTGGCTGTGTCTGTGTCTGTAGCTGTAGCTGTGTCTGTGTCTGTAGCTGTAACTGTAGCTGTAGCTGTGTCTGTAGCTGTAACAGTGGCTGTGCCAGGATCGATGTGTGGGAGTCAATGTGCGTTTGACTTAATGTGCTGCTCTGCAGCCGTTACCAGGGCTGGTGCTCTTGTTGCTCTGTTGTTTCAATAAAGCCATGCGTGTCTGGAACCGAGCGACCCCTTTTGGAAATGGTAATTGCCCACTTTTGTCTCGTTCCGTTCCCGCTCTCTTCTGCGAACCGTTCACACACACTACATTCTCTCTCTCTCTCTCTCTCTTTCTCTCTTTCTCTCTCTCTCTCTCTCTCTCTCTCTTTCTCTCTTTCTCTCTCTCTCTCTTTCTTTCTTTCTTTCTTTCTTTCTTTCTCTCCTTCAATTTAAGGGGGCTCTATTTGCATGGGAAACATATGTTTATGTTGCCAAAGCAAGTGAAATAAACAATAAAACATTAACAGTAAACATAACACTCACAAAAGTTCCAAAATAATAGACCCTCCCTCCCTCTTTCCTCCCTCGTTTTGTAGTGCTGTTGGTGAAGGGTTTTGTTCACATGCATTTCAAATAAAGTGTCAGTGTGTGAGATGCATATTTAATCAGCTGCTGGGGTTGCAAATGAGAGAGCAGCAGAGGACCCCCCATACACACACGTACAAATACTATTATTTATAGTACCAGTATCAATAACCCACACATCTTCAGAGATACTCATATTAAATTAACTCTGATCAAAATCTCCTGTTACCACCATTGTCTGCTGTATTAGCTGACTTTGTAATGGGCCAATATTTTCTAAAGCTTCTGTCTTGTGAGTAGCCAGCCCATGTTTTCTCAGTATAAGTTTGTAGCCCTGGTTGTGCTGTGTGAGTAGAGACTTGTTCCTGCAGAGATTAACTAGCCTTACACCCTGCAGAGGAAGACTCCTTTGGTAAAACACATTCAACTGGCTTTCTCTTCTCTCTTTTTCTTCTTTCCCCTCTCCTCCTCTCCTCCTCTCCTCTCCTCCTTGCCCCACCTCACCTCTTCTCTGCTCCTTAATCCACTGCTTCCAAACCCAGGAAAGTGCTACATTTATGTCGGGTTTGAAATGGTCTCCAAATCCTGCCTCCTGGATAGGATCCAAAGACAGGCGGATACAAGACAAGAGAGAGCTGGGCGAGAATGAGGGAGACAGTGGGAATGAGTGACAGAGAGGGAGGGGGAGAGAGAACGCGAGAAGAAAATACAAGTTTTAGTCATTAATAGACAATAAAAAGGGAAAGCTGCATCTTCTTCTTAGCATCTTCAAAATCCTTTTTAGATTTTTGCCTCGTTTACGTTTTTTCGAGTTAATCACTTTGCATGCACTCATTTAAATATAAAACATTTCTTTAATCATCAAAGCTAGTGAGCCTCATGCATATTCATACATTCCCCCGCTCTCCTCTCATCCCCACATCACAGGTTCATTACCTCGCTCCAGAGCCAAACAGCCATTAGCCTCAGCCAACTCTCTAATCACACACACACACACACACACACACACACACACACACACACACACACACACACACACACACACACACACACACACACACACACCAGCACACTAACCATGCTAACCCGCTGTAACAAACTTCACTACAAGCCCATCTATCCTTCAAGTCTGCAATAACTTAACAGACTTGTTACACTTTCTCTCTGATAGGAAAAAAGAAGGCTGGGATTGAAAGAAAGAGAGGACGAGAGATGGAGAGAGAAAACAAGTGTGCGAGAGAGAGAATGTGAACGAGAGGGAGTGGGAGAAGGGAGAGAGAGAATGTGAATGAGAGAGCGAGGGAGAAGGGAGAGAGAAAATGTGAACGAGAGAGCGAATGAGAAGGGAGAGAGAGAATGTGAACGAGAGGGAGAGAGAGAATGTGAACGAGAGAGAGGGAGATAAGAGAGAGGGAGAAGGGAGAGAGAGAATGTGAACGAGAGAGAGAGAGGTAGAGGGAGAAGGGAGAGAGAGAATGTCACACAAGAGAGAGAGAGGGAGAATGTGATGAGAGAGAGAGAGAGAGAGAGAGAGAGAGAGAGAGAGAGAGAGAGAGAGAGAGAGAGAGAGAGAGAGAGAGAGAGAGAGAGAGAGAGAGAGAGAGAGAGAGAGAGAGAGAGAGAGAGAGAGAGAGAGAGAGAGAGAGAGAGAGAGAGAGAGAGAGAGAGAGAGAGAGGGAGGGGGAGAGGGAGAATGTGAACGAGAGAGGGAGAAGGGAGAGAGAGAATGTGAACGAGAGAGGGAGAAGGGAGAGACAGAATGTGAACGAGAGAGGGAGAAGGGAGAGAGAGAATGTGAACGAGAGAGGGAGAAGGGAGAGAGAGAATGTGAACGAGAGAGGGAGAAGGGAGAGACAGAATGTGAACGAGAGAGGGAGAAGGGAGAGAGAGAATGTGAACGAGAGAGGGAGAAGGGAGAGAGAGAGAGGGAGAAGGGAGAGAGAGAATGTGAACGAGAGAGGGAGAAGGGAGAGAGAGAATGTGAACGAGAGTGAGAGAGGGAGAGGGAGAAGGGTGAGAGTGAAAAACCTGTTCTCTGGCTGGAGCTCTGAATATTTGTCAAGAGGCTTGACGAAAGTTTCATTTGCATAATGACTTTGTAGTTCTGCATTAATAACATTTGCATATGAAGCCGTGTTAATTACTCCTGATCAGGCTTTTTTTGCATTCATGCATGTTAATTTTCTGCGACTTGCGAGAATTGATGTCCTGGTGTCAGGGATGTGATTGGTGGAAGAGGGCGGTTGTTGAGGCTGGGAGGGTAGTGATGAGGAGAGGTTGCAGGAAGGAGGAAGAGGAGGAGGAGGGGGCGAGGGTGTTATTGAGAGAATACAGAGAATGGATGGATGGATGGATGGCACAGACATTTGTGTTATTCTTATTCTTCATTCTGCTTTAATTGAGGAGACAGAGAAGCCAGACTAAATGCTCCGGCTCGCAGACAGCCGTTTCAAATCTATTGTTTATCTCACTGATTTATCTCAAAGCAAGCCACTTATTTTGGACCAATACGGTAAAACAGGTTCCAAGGGAAATGAATGGAGGGTATTGTCAGTGGTGAATAATATCGCCCTGAAAACGTATTGTCAAGAAAATATAGCATACTTCACAAGGCTCTTATTTATTATCTTGCATTTAATTTTTTCTCCATGATTTATGGCTGTATAAGAATCATGAGTGAATCTTGTCACAGGCCAATATTTCTACCTTTCTGTGATTTGTTTGTTTTGAGTGTTCTAAGTTAGTACTCTGGGTAATTGTGATTATTTTCTGACATTTCTAGTGACGTCACTTCTGTAGAGTCTTTTGTTTGGTTTTTCTAAAGTTAACAGCCTTTTATCCAGACAGCATTTTAACAAACGTTGTTTAAGCGCCCTTGTTATATTTGAGTCTTTTCCCTGCAGACTGAGCCCATTTAACTATCCCATGGGGCCTATCGGCTGGGTTTAGAGCTCCGTTCTCATTTTACTGAAGCTACTCTATTCCTCAGCTCTATCTTTCTTTTCATAGTCACTCTGACTTCAACCATTTGCTCATGGAATTTTGGCCTTTCACTTGTGTTTTTGGCTAATGCTTCACACAGCAATGTGTGTGTGTGTTTCTCTAGATACACAAAAGCAAGGGAGACCGAGTCGAGAGAGAAATGGAGAGAGAGAGAAATGGAGAGAGAAAAAGAGAAAGTGTGCGTGTGTGTTTTTTTTTTCCGGAGAAAGAGAATCTGGTGGTCTCCTAGTGATTTGAACATAACGACAAAATTAAACCCAGGGCTTTTACCAGCGTGAAGAGTCTGGGGCCTCTGCCAAAACAAAGAGATTTTAGAGCCGACAGACGCTCAACACAGGAGTGGAGTAAGGCAGCGAACCAGGCCGTGCTTGACGGATGGGAGATGGGGCTCGGATATTTTAAAAGGATCTCACTCGAGCTGCGTTGTCATCACCCCGGAGATAATTGTGCTGAAGGACATTTAATCCCTGAAAAATTGTAAAATACACAGGGCCTCCACGGATAATTCTGGGACTTGTTTCTCTTTTTAAATCTAATCTTTAGGACATGTTGTTATAATACAGTATCATATCTTATATTGTTTTATTTTCTGCCACAAAATGAATGTGATTGATGGAGTTGATTGGAGAAAGCGGTACAGTTTGTCTCTGGTTGTGTGTAAGCCCTACACTTGTAGAACAGGTATTGTTGCTGTGAAAATAAGTAAGAAAAGGAAAAAAAACCGACAGCATTTGATTCTGATAGCATTGTCACGGTGACAATAGCTTTGTGCAAACTAAGGAAAAGATACTTTAGTATTCATTTGAAAATACTATCGGATTATATTTTTTCCCATGGCCCTTGAATAAAGGCTGTATTTATCAATGTTTCCTTTGTTGTGAATGTCACTGTATGGTGTGTGTGTGTCTGTGTGTGTGTGTGTGGGAGAAAGAGTGGAGAGGACACGCTTGACTTGTTGAACGAATTCTTTCCCTCCCTTTCTCACTCTCTTCTCTTCTCTTCTCTTCTCTTCTCTTCTCTTCTCTTCTCTTCTCTTCTCTTCTCTTCTCTTCTCTTCTCTTCTCTTCTCTTCTCTTCTCTCTCTCTCTCTCTAATCTCTCTTTCTCTGTGGTGTCTCAGGTCAGGTGGGGTTGAGTAGAGCTGCAGAGTGAGGTAGTTTCCCCAGCCCTGTGTCACTGAGACCAGGAAACTGTTTAGCTTTAGAGAAACACACCTCTGTTTACAATCTCTACAGGAGAGAAGCTGTGTAACTCTGTGAAAGTGTTTGCTTGGCCCCACAGGCTCACAACTTTGTATTTATGTTAAGGGCACATTAGGCCAGCAAACCACAAACTCATCTTTCTATACACTGCACATATTCCTTAATGTGTATTTCATAAGGTAGCTAGCTAAGCTTCCTGCCATCCAGGACCTCTATACCATAAGACTACTGAACATCTAATCAAATGGCTACCCAGACTATTTGCATTGCCCCCTATTTTACACTGCTGCTACTCTCTGTTATTATCTGTGCATATGTCACTTTAATAACTCTACCTACATGTATATATTACCCCAATTACCTTGACTAACTTGTGCCCCCGCACATTGACTCTGTACCGGTAGCCCCTGTATACAGCCTCGCTATTGTGATTTTACTGCTGCTCTAATTATTTCTTACTTTTATTTTTTTATTTTTTATAACCAGTTATATTTCAGTCTTCTGTGATGTATATACAGTGAGGGGAAAAAAGTATTTGATCCCCTGCTGATTTTGTACATTTGCCCACTGACAAAGAAATGCTCAGTCTATAATTTTAATGGTAGGTTTATTTGAACAGTGAGAGACAGAATAACAACAAAAAAAATCAGAAAAACGCACGTGAAAAATGTTATAAATGGAATTGCATTTTAACAAGGGAAATAAGTATTTGACCCCCTCTCAATCAGAAAGATTTCTGGCTCCCAGGTGTCTTTTATACAGGTAACGAGCTGAGATTAGGAGCACACTCTTAAAGGGAGTGCTCCTAATCTCAGTTTGTTACCTGTATAAAAGACACCTGTCCACAGAAGCAATCAATCAATCAGATTCCAAACTCTCCACCATGGCCAAGACCAAAGAGCTCTCCAAGGATGTCATGGACAAGATTGTAGACCTACACAAGGCTGGAATGGGCTACAAGACCATCGCCAAGCAGCTTGGTGAGAAGGTGACAACAGTTGGTGCGATTATTCGCAAATGGAAGAAACACAAAATAGCTGTCAATCTCCCTCGGCCTGGGGCTCCATGCAAGATCTCACCTCGTGGAGTTGCAATGATCATGAGAACGGTGAGGAATCAGCCCAGAACTACACGGGATCATCTTGTCAATGATTTCAAGGCAGCTGGGACCATAGTCACCAAGAAAACAATTGGTAACACACTACGCCGTGACCGACTGAAATCCTGCAGTGCCCGCAAGGTCCCCCTGCTCAAGAAAGCACATATACATGCCCGTCTGAAGTTTGCCAATGAACATCTGAATGATTCAGAGGACATCTGGGTGAAAGTGTTGTGGTCAGATGAGACCAAAATGGAGCTCTTTGGCATCAACTCAACTCGCCGTGTTTGGAGGAGGAGGAATGCTGCCTATGACCCCAAACACACTATCCCCACCGCCAAACATGGAGGTGGAAACATTATGCTTTGGGGGTGTTTTTCTGCTAAAGGGACAGGACAACTTCACCGCATCAAAGGGACGATGGACGAGGCCATGTACCGTCAAATCCTGGGTGAGAACCTCCTTCCCTCAGTCAGGGCATTGAAAATGGGTTGTGGATGGGTATTCCAGCATGACAATGACCCAAAACACACGGCCAAGGCAACAAAGGAGTGGCTCAAGAAGAAGCATATTAAGGTCCTGGAGTGGCCTAGCCAGTCTCCAGACCTTAATCCCATAGACAATCTGTGGAGGGAGCTGAAGGTTTGAGTTGCCAAATGTCAGCCTCGAAACCTCAATAACTTGGAGAAGATCTGCAAAGAGGAGTGGGACAAAATCCCTCCTGAGATGTGTGCTAACCTGGTGGCCAACTACAAGAAACGTCTGACCTCTGAGATTGTCAACAAGGGTTTTGCCACCAAGTACTAAGTCATGTTTTGCAGAGGGGTCAAATACTTATTTCCCTCATTAAAATGCAATTCCATTTATAACAATTTTCACATGCGATTTTCTGGATTTTTTTGTTGTTATTCTGTCTCTCACTGTTCAAATAAACCTACCAAATAAACTGATCATTTCTTTGTCAGTGGGCAAACGTACAAAATCAGCAGGGGATCAAATACTTTTTTCCCTCACTGTAAAGTGTAATACTGGGATGCAAACTCAAAATGTAATACATTTCAACTCTATTTCTGACATGGTACAGGTGTCTTCTTTCTTAAGCCCATAACCATGTGTGTGAGGTGTATACTTTTGTTTCAATATAGATTTGTTTAAGACTACCAAGAATCACTCTATGTGACCCTGGTTTATCCCACTGCAGTAAAAGGTAAAAAAATGTGTCTCACCTTAATTCCTTTGTTGATATAACACTTCTGGTTTGCAGTATTGTGGCATAACAGATCGTTTTTTGGGGGGGACTTGTTTTCTTTTGGCGGAGTGAGGTGCTGAATTGTGTCTACACACAGATGCACGCACACATGCTCACACACGCACATGCTCACACACGCACATGCTCTCACACACACACACACACACACATGCTCACACACACACATGCTCTCACACACACAGAACAGTGAAAAGTTCAACGTTAAGGAGTTAGTCTCCCACATGAAACCATCAAACACTCTGCTGCATGCCGCTTCATGGTAGTCACATGGCACATGGCGGCAGATTTGGTCTTTTCCTACCACAGCAGGGGAATTAAATTGACAGTAATTTGGACTGGAAATGAAACGTTTTTTCCTTCCTTATTTGTGGAGGTTATGGTATACAGACGGACAGAGCGATCCTTCCAACCATGTCACAACTACTCTGATACTAATGAACTTTTAAAGGCAACTCCATGCTTTTTGAATTAAGTGAAAATCAGTCGCAGAGGGTTTTTAAAGATACCTTTTGGTTGGGTGTGTGTTTTCAGGCAGGCATACAGCTTCAGAAATGACCCAGTGTTTACATCTCTGTCTGCCAAATGCTGTCTCACTCGCTGGCTTCACAGGCTCCCTCCATGTATTCCACTTTCTCAGCTGTTGTCACGCTGGGTGTGTCAACCTAACAGCACTTGTTTTAAAATATTTGAATTTCTACAGGCACACACACACACACACACACACAGACACACACACACACACACACAGACACACACACACACACACACACACACACACACACAGACACACACACACACACACACACAGACACACACACACACACACACAGACACACACACACACACACAGACACACACACACACACAGACACACACACACAGACACACACACACAGACACACACACAGACACACACACAGACACACACACACAGACACAAACACAGACACACACACACAGACACACACACACACACACAGACACACACACACACAGACACACACACACAGACACACAGACACACACACAGACACACACACAGACACACACACACAGACACACACACACAGACACACACACAGACACACACACAGACACACACACAGACACACACACACACAGACACACACACACAGACACACACACACACACACACAGACACACACACACAGACACACACAGACACACACACAGACACAGCCTTATTATTAGCTGGCACCCTTGTTGTCTGAGCAGACAGGTGTTTTAACACGCATCCAGCAGGGAGATAGAAGGCGTACCTCGGAGGAAATTGCAGATAGGGGAGCGTTTTTGTATGGTTACATTCTCCCCACCCATAATTACTATTGGACATTTCATTTATTCCTCCTTCAACCCAGACTATACTATTAGGACTAGCATGTGGACTAAAGTTAGGTATATACATTACAGTGTAGCCAGGCCACCCGCAGTGACAGAACCTATACAGCGTTTCCTATCTTTGTGCACGGACAGGGTTTGGAATGGTCATGGGTGAGTCCCCTCCCCTTTACAATGTAAAGTGCTTTGATGACCGGGAGAAGAACTATATGAATGAAATTGACTGTTATCACTTGTATTGTTTACAAACCATTAATATCATGAGCACCATTCATGGTACTAGGTTTGGATAGTCTGTCAATGTACTGTATGTACCCAGCCATTCTCAGTGCCCCTTTCTCAGCCTCAGTCAGTCCATGGTTTGGTTCACGGCCTGTGTTAGATGGGCAAAGTGTGCCATGGGCTGTGGCCTCTGGCTTTGCGCTGGCCATCTGCCTAGTTGTAAAGTGAGAGGTAGCATGGTAAATCTAATCAGACTGCGGCCAGTGCACCGGCCCATCGGCCCATCGGCCCATCGGCCCTGCCTAATTGGAGCAGCTGAGACAGGGGTAGAGATGGGTAGAGACAGAGAGACACAGAGAGAGAGATCTGCTGCTTGCATTCAGTCAGTGTGCTTTGCTGTACAGTAGTGTCACACACACACACACACACACACACACACACACACGCACACAAACAAACACACACACAGGTACAGATACAGACGTGAATCCTAAATGGCTGTAGTTAAAGTGCAATGAGCGATGGATAAATGGTGGAGGAGTCTCTCTGGGTGACCAGAGCTCTGGAGCAGGGCACCAGTGATGTTAGCTGTGAACAGAGGCCTGTACCCACACACTGGTGCCCTGCCGTCTTGCTCTCCGATGATACCCCAGGCCAACCAGGCAGAATATAATCCCACACCACTAATTAGATATCAACAGACTACCCACGTACTACCCTGAGACAAGGCTGAGTGTAGCACACTAACGGAGCGCAAGACCGGACAGGAAGATCACATCAGTGACTCAACCCACTCAAGTTGAGTATAGCGAAAAAAGCCTGGCACGACATGATGCAGCCCCCGTAACAGGGTCAGAAGCAGAGAATCCCAGTGGAGAGAGGGGAGCCGGCCAGGCAGAGACAGCATGGCCGGTTTGTCACTCCAGTGCCTTTCCGTTCACCTTCTCACCCCTGGGCCAGACTACACTCAATCATAGGACCTACTGAAGAGATGAGTCTTCAATAAAGACTTAAAGGTTGAGAGCGAGTCTGCATCTCTCACATGGATAGGCAGACCATTCCATAAAAATGGAGCTCTATAGGAGAAAGCCCTGCCTCTAGCTGTTTGCTTAGACATTCTAGGGACAATAAGGAGGCCTGCGTCTTGTGACCATGGCGTACGTCATTACGCAGGACCAAGATAGGTAGGAGCAAGTCCATGTTCTATGAGCCTGTCCTCCCTAATTAAGGTGCCACCAGCACCCCTGCGGTGTTAATGTGTGTGTGTGTGTTTGTGTGTGGACAGGCCTCTGTCAACAATCAAAGACCAGTAGATGCTAGAAATGTCGGTATAACATTTACTGTTTCTGTTTGAGAGATGATGGACTGAGTTCACCCAACGTCCTGTGTTGACGTTTCCTCCCTCTCTCTTCTTTTCTCCATCTCTGTTTTATTGCAGTCTTTGTTCTGTGCCACCTCCCCTGTGCCAGATTCTGAGGTCCCCTCAGCCAAATGTCATTTTATTTTACTGCGGTGAGAGGGGCATGACAGGGTGCCAGCACGGGCAACGATCAGAGTTAGCTATTCAACAGCAGAATTTATGATTCACCCAATGAAAATTAAGAGCTTTGCTAATGCGTTGGTCTTTCTTTCTTTCTTTCTTTCTTTCTTTCTTTCCTTCTTTCTCTATCTCTCTCCTCTCTCTCCTCTCTCTCTCTCTCCTTCTCGTTTTCTTTCTCTTTCTCTCACCCTTTCTTCCGAGGCGATGCCAAGAGTCATAGCTTTAGATGACAGAAGTTTTTCAAGTTATTTTTCATTGTCCCTCCCCTCTCTGCCCTTACTCTCTCTCTCTCCCCCTCTCCCCCCTCACTCCACTCCCTCCTCCTCCCTGCTCTCCCCTTCTCCCCTGCTCTCCCCCTCTCCCCCCTCACTCCACTCCCTTCTCATCCCTGCTCTCCCTCTCCCCCTCACCCCACTCCTTCTCATCCCTGCTCTCCCCCTCTCCCCCTCACCCCACTCCCTTCTCATCCCTGCTCTCCCCTCTCCCCCTCACTCCACTCCTTCCTCCTCCCTGCTCCCCTTCTCCCTGCTCTCCCCTCTCCCCCTCCTCCACTCCCTTCCTCATCCCTGCTCTCCCCTCTCCCCCTCACTCCATTCCCTCCTCCTCCCTGCTCTCCCCTTCTCCCTGCCCCCCCTCCCCCTCACCCCACTCCCTTCTCACCCTGCTCTCCCCTCTCCCCCCTCACTCCACTCCTTCCTCAGCCCTGCTCTCCCCTTCTCCCTGCCCCACCCCCTCTCCCTCCCTCACCCCACTCCCTTGTCAGCCCTGCTCTCCCCCTATCCCTCCCCACCCCACTCCCTTGTCAGCCCTCACATATTTGGCAGGATAAGATGCTGGGGGACCCATTTCTCCCTTTTTCTCTACTTACACTACACCTTATTGTTCACTTCTGGATCTGACCAATGGAAAGGCAGGGAGTAAGGGGAGGGCAGGGGTCTTGTCTCTGCATGTTTTAGCCTCTTTAGCCTCTTTAGCCTCTGTTGTACTGTACCAGAGACTCTAGACCTGGGAATGTACACTGTACCTGGAACAGTTGCATGTTTTAGCCTCTTGTGTTGTACTGGACCAGAGACTCTAGACCTGGGAATGTACTCTGTACCTGGAACAGGTTTTTCTCCCTATGTTGAAAACTCCATACCACCCAGTAGAATTGTCCTCCATGTTGCTCCGCTCACCTCAGTGTGTGTGTGTGTGTGTGTGTGTTGGTTCCGTTAGCGCCACACTGTCTCTTTAAGGGTGCAGACGGCCAGCTACATTTCTGTAGTCCCTCTTCTGCTGCGGGTGGATGGGCTATGGGTGTTTGAGTATGTGAGCAGTGTGTGTGTGTGTGTGTCTCAGTGTGTGTGTTTGTGTGTGTGTGTCAGAATTATTGGGTATGGGACTCTGTTTCTAGCAAAACAGATTGGACTGGTTATGGGAGTGGGCCTGGTTTGAGTTAGCATGGAGACAGCCGTGCTGTGTGAATGTCATACCCCCCACTACCAGCCTCTCTACACTTTACTGGCCTGACAGCCTTTTTCCACCACTACATACTCTCTCTCTCTCTCTCTCTCTCTCTCTCTCTCTCTCTCTCACTGCCTCTCTCTCTCTCTCTCTCTCTCTCTCTCTCTCTCTCTCTCGCTCTCTGTCTCTCCTCTCTCTTTATCTCTGCCTGCTCTCCCATCCCTCCCTCTCTCTCTCCCTCCCTCCCCCTTTCAATCTCTCTGCTGAAGTTTGCGTTCTTAACTTAATCCCAATCGTGATATAAAAACGCTTTGTTTTATCGTCTGAGAAAGAGAGGGACATGGTGGTGGGGAGAGGGAGGAGTTTGTCTCGTTTACCACTAAGGCCACATATGATCGCTCTCCTCTGAAAGGGAAACTCTGCAAAACGTTATGGTAGGCCGTAAGTAGGGCCCTTTACTTGTGTACCAGACTTAACCTCCTCACACACCATTCAAAATCACCTGAAGCACTGTAAAGCTTTCTGTCAAGTCAGAGTGAGCTCCTTTTAGCTCTGCCTGGTCTGCAGTACCTCATGTAAGTGGAGTGATCGTGGCCTTGACCAAAAGGGGACTGGCTGTGTTGAAAGAAGTGGGAGCCTCTGACTGTATGTGTTAAGATGTCTGTGTAATCTTATCCAGACACACACAGCCCTGACAGACCCTCTCCTCTCAGACAGTACAGTACAGCACGCCTGGCTTTGTGGCCTCGACTCTCTCAGCCTCCCGCTCTCTATTTCTTCTCTCTCTCCATCCCTGCCTTTTGGGGTTTTATTCTCCTCCACACACACGAGAGAGAGAGAGAGAGAGAGAGAGAGAGAGAGAGAGAGAGAGAGAGAGAGAGAGAGAGAGAGAGAGAGAGAGAGAGAGAGAGAGAGAGAGAGAGAGAGAGAGAATATTTGTGTGTTTTGTTCTAAAATAATATCAGTGTGTATGGCCAGGCTGGACTGGGTGATTGTGTAATTAGTCCATTATTGCAGGCAATTCCCCTCGTTTGGAGCCAGGCAAAATGTCTGGCACTGTTACTGACTGTGTTTGGTACGCCTGATTACCTTTTACAGGTGCTTGTTATAAAAGCCTTTCACCCCTCTGAAAACGTCTGCTGATAGCAAACGAAGCTCTCTTCTGTTTTTGTTATGTTATGTTCACTCTGGTGTTTTGTAAATGATTTTGTATCAGTCTAATTAAGTAGACTTGGCCTTAACAATTAAAAAAAAATATATCCTAAATGTGCAGTGACATTGAACGCGACCCCCATATCTGTTGGTTTAGTGTTGATTGTATTGTTTAATTGTCAGTCCTCTGGGGCTGTCTGAGTGGAGGTTTTTGGGGTAGCTGGTCCTCTGATAGTCTCGTGTCAGAAGAGAGACCTCTGTAGTGATCAAACCTTATAAGGTCCTCTCCTCCATGCCCCACTCTAACCCTCATCTGGTCTGGATCTGCTCTCCCAGGCCAGAGCGGACTCTCTCTCTCTCTCTCTTTCTCTTTCTTTCTGCCATCACTATATAAACACGCAGAGCCTGACCATAACAATCTGACCTTGCCTGGCTCCTCTCTCCATTCTCTTCACTCACCCTCCTCCCCATATCCCCTTCTCCCCACCTCCCCTTCTCCCCTCCTATCCACCTCCCCTTCTTCCCACCTATTCTGTTATATACCAAAGCTCCTGCAAAGGCTAACAAAAAACTCAAACTCAATCCCTCAGTATGTGTTCTGGAAAAACTCCTGGTCCTAGTAATAATGTAACCTGGAATTCGGGTAAAACTCCTGGCCCTAGTATTAATGTAACCTGGAGGTCCGGTAAAACTCCTGGCCCTAGTAATAATGTAACTTGGGGTCCGGTAAAACTCCTGGCCTAGTAATAATGTAACTTGGGGTCTGGTAAAACTCCTGGCCCTAGTAATAATGTAACTTGGGGTCTGGTAAAACTCCTGGCCCTAGTAATAATGTCACCTGGGGTCTGGTAAAACTCATGGCCTTAGTAATAATGTAACTTGGGGTCTGGTAAAAGTCCTGGTCCTAGTAATAATGTCACCTGAAAGCAGGAAACTTGCTTTATTTTGTAGCTATGACATCACCATCCTTCCATCCCCACTCCTCCCCCCTGTTCCCCCCTCCCCTGCTACCCAGACTCCTCTCCTGAATTTTCTCAAATTCCGCCACTATATCGTATCGTATTTCCACTGACTACCGTGCAAATAAGCGTGCCAGAATTTTTGCCGCCTGTTCCTCATCTGAGTAGTGTCTCTCTCCACCTAATTTGTTTCACATGGTGGTGGTGTATGAAGACAATTAGAGCGGTCAGGGAAGCAACAGGCTAGGTTGGGACAGAAGGGACAGGAAAGGCTCATATAGGCAGCCATTTTTAAAAACATTTACACTACCGTTCAAAAGTTTTGGGTCACATAGAAATGTCCTTGTTCTTGAAAGAAAAGCATTAAAATAACATCAAATTGATCAGAAATACAGTGTAGACATTGTTAATGTTGTAAATGACTGTTGTAGCTGGAAACGGCAGATTTTTTATGGAATATCTACATATTTGTACAGAGGCCCATTATCAGCAACCATCACTCCTGTGTTCCAATGGCAGGTTGTGTTAGCTAATCCAAGTTTATCATTTTAAAAGGCTAATTAATCATTAGAAAACCATTTTGCAATTATGTTAGCACAGCTGAAAACTGTTGGTCTGATTAAGGAAGCAATAAAACTGGCCTTCGTTAGACTAGTTGAGTATCTGGAGCATCAGCATTTATGGGTTCGATTACAGGCTCAAAATGGCCAGAAGCAAAGAACTTTCTTCTGAAACTCGTCAGTCTATTCTTGTTCTGAGAAATGAAGGCTATTCCATGCGAGAAGGCCAGCATCCCGGAGTCACCTCTTCACTGTTGCAAATGAGACTGGTGTTTTGTGGGTGCTATTTAATGAAGCTGCCAGTTGAGTACTTGTGAGGCGTCTGTTTATCAAACTAGACACTCTAATGTACTTGTCCTCTTGCTCAGTTGTGCACTGGGGCCTCCCACTCCTCTTTCTATTCTGGTTAGAGCCAGTTTGCGCTGTTCTGTGAAGGGAGTAGTTCTCGCATGGAATAGCCTTCATTTATCAGAATAAGAATAGACTGATGAGTTTCAGAAGAAAGTTCTTTGTTTCTGGCCATTTTGAGCCTGTAATCGAACCCAAAAATGCTGATGCTCCAGATACTCAACTAGTCTGAAGAAGGACAATTTTATTGCCTCTTTTATCAGCACAACAGTTTTCAGGTGTGCTAACATAATTGCAAAAGGGTTTTCTAATGATCAATTAGCTTTTTAAGATGATAAACTTGGATTAGCTAACACAACGTGCCATTGGAACACAGGAGTGATGGTTGCTAATAATGGGCCTCTGTACGCCTATGTAGATATTCCATTAAAAATCAGCCGTATCCAGCTACAATAGTCATTTACAAGATTAACAATGTCTACACTGTATTTCTGATCAATTTGATGTTATTTTAATGGACAAAAAATTTGCTTTTCTTTCAAAAACAATGACATTTCTAATTGACCCCAAACTTTTGAACGGTAGTGTACATGAAGCCATTTTAATTAGTATAAAAATGATTCCTGAATAATTTATTGGAAGTGTAATCCAAAGTCGAGTGGCTATCATAAAGAAAAGGAAAGGAGAGCAGAAAGAAAGAAAATAAGGAATGTTGTCTTCCTGTGGAGGAACGCTCTCGCTCTCTCTGTCAGTCTACAGTGTAATACATCTTCCTCAGAGAGGTACACTGTTACATCACAGTCTAGGAAAGGGCCCGCAGTGTATATGTGTGTGTTCCGGGAGACTTGGCCGACAGTCTTCCTAAAGGGGTGGTTTGGCGCAGGGGGACGGACAAGAGAGACTGTCCAAAAATCTGTTGGATTGTGCTCCAGTACAAATCAGGTTTATGGCACGATGGCTATGGCTGCTTCGACACAGTGCTTACAGAGAGACAAAAAAGATATATATTCTCAAACAATCTTTTGATTCAAACTTATATATTTTGATGATCGATAGAGCAAAACATATTTGTAGGTTAGAGAGATTCCATCATATTTCAATTTCACTTTAAAATCGAACCATTACAATTGCAGCACAGTGCGTACACATAAAATATCAAATTAACACCCAAACTCAACAAGAGGTCCCAACAACACTGTTTAATTGAATAATAAAATGTAATCTAACACACATTTCTTCATGCATCTTCATCAGGCAGTACACCCAGGTGGGCTCTAGCAGGTAGCAGATGTGTCCTGGGGTTCCCACCCTCCCTGTACCCACTTTCCTTCTCGTGTGTGGCAGGATTAGGGCACCAAGGTTGGGGGTGGGGGGGATTACACCCCCACGGGGCCCCTTCCTGTACCCCCTTTGTCCCCTCGCCCACCTCATGATGTCCGTTCAGGACCCCTGTTGTATTTGGCGCACATGACAAACTTCGATTTGATTTGATTAGCGTTCAGGTCCCAGGCCACAGACACAGGTCCCAGGCCACTACACTGGTCCTCGGCCACAGGCGCAGGTCCCATCTACTATAACATTGGTACTACTTTTATGTTGCTTCTACAATTAGAACAACTAATTTATATAGGGCCTATTGTGAGCCCTCAGAGTACTTTGCATTGTGCTATGGTTAGCAGTAGGTCACCCACCCTTCCACAGTGTAGCACGTGACAGGAGAGGGAGGAGAAGTGCCTCTTTCCTCCTCCTCCTCCTCCTCTGTGACTCTAGGCCTTCAGGTGTCTAACCTGTCATGACACCCCCTCCTCCTCTCCTTTCTTCCTCTCTTCCCTCTTTTGCTCCAGGCCAGGGTTGGAGTGACAGCCCTTTATTGAAGTGTATGGCTTTAATACCACTGCCTGCTCCAGCCTCAGCCATCCGCCACGTTACTTACTGTCACCAGGCTCAGCTAATGAATTTCATTCATTCTAATTTCGCTAATCTGCTCAGTGTTAGTTTAAAATTCATAAGAAATAATGCCGGGGCAGACCCCCCTCTAACCTCTCTTCCCCCCTACCCTCTTCCTACTCTCTTCCCGACCCTGTTCATCCTTTATTCAACTAATCTCACGTGAGGAGATGGGGACCAGCCACTGCAATGCACTCTGGGACGTGAGGATGTTATGTGTAAAAAAATCAAAAAAATTAAGAAAAAGCGAAGGGTGTCTTTGTCACTTTGTCAGAGAAAGAGAGAGAATGGATTGTCCTTGACAGGCACATACTGTAGACCTCATGTCAACTGTGACATGACATGAAATAGAGCTGCTCCGTATGCTTCATGTTTTAATGGTAGAATGTTACAGGAGCTGAGTTTCAGTGTTGCCTATAGTAGTGCAAAGCACATTTTGGTTTGAAGCCACAAGCTTCTGCGGTGAGGCTAGCTGTGTAGACGTCTGACTGGGCTTTCCAAGGAATCATTTGTTTCTGTGGGAATGTAATGTAGTCTACATTCAGTTAACCAACAGCTACATTACACTACATTTATTCACAGCACGGCTAGATGTTTTGTTGAGTGCCGAGCTACTGTGCTCAAATTAAGTTAGCAGGGGATATTGTTATATATCTTTTGATTTTCTTAAATTAGCTTTTTAAATTAAAGTTTTTGTGTGGTCCTCTATTTAATTTTTGCAGAGACATTACACCCAATTCAGAAAGCCTATGTAGTGATATTAAGAACTTAACACACTCAAACCACTTCACTGAAACAAACAAAAATAGACTGGTTTTACAGTACAACTTCACACACGTCCGTCCGTCTGTCCCCATACTATAAAAGTACTTGATGAAAGAAGAGAAAGACGGAGTAGGGTACATAGACAGATAAAGAGAGTGTACTGCAGAGAGAGAGAGAGAGAGAGAGAGAGAGAGAGAGAGAGAGAGAGAGAGAGAGAGAGAGAGAGAGAGAGAGAGAGAGAGAGAGAGAGAGAGAGAGAGAGAGAGGCAGACAGACAGACAGAGAAAAAGAGAGAGAGGCAGACAGGCAGACAGAGATAGAGAGAGAGATAGAGGCAGACAGACAGGCAGAGAGAGAGAAAGAGAGAGGTGCTAATTGATTATTATGTTAGCACAGCTGAAAACTGTGGTCCTGATTAAAGAAGCAATACAACTGGCCTTCTTTAGACTAGTTCAGTATCTGGAGCATCAGCATTTGTGTGTTCGATTACAGGCTCAAAATGGCGAATAGGAGGGGTGTCCAACTACATCGAGAGAGGTAGAAGGGATAGAGGGTTTAGAAGGGAGGGAGGGGGAGAAGGGAGACGGGAGAGAGGGTTTAGAAGGGAGAGAGGGGAGAGAGGGGGAGAAGGGAGAGTGCAATAGACAGAGCAAGGGATGAATAGGAGGGGTGTGTGAGTGCAGAGTGCATTGATCCCCTTGAAGTGAAGCTGTCCACAGGAGGATTTAGCTGGTCTAGTCTGGTCTGGGTTAGAGAATAGGAAGCAGATGTCTACTGTGGGAGTGAGTGTGTGAGTCTCTTTCTCTTTCTGTATGTCCATCCTAGTCTCTGGACGGAGAGAGAGATGAGTGTCAAACAGGCAGTAAAAAACAGCTGCTGGCAGATTCCTCCGCCTCATTTACACTTCGTAAATCACCCATGATTCCCTGCTCCCCTCGATGCTGCTGAGAGGACGAACAGCCCTCCCTCCCTCCGTCCTCCTTCTCTTTCTCACATGCATAAATGCTGTCTCTCTCTCTCTCTCTCTCTCTCTCTCTCTCTCTCTCTCTCTCTCTCTCTCTCTCTCTCTCTCTCACTCTCTGCCTCTCTCTCTCTGCTTGCCTCTCTCTGCCTCTCTCTCTCTGCCTCTCTCTGTTTTTCTCTCTCTCTCTCTCTGCTTGCCTCTCTCTGCCTCTCTCTCTCTGCCTAATACTGTAAATACATACTGTACATACATACTGTGCATACATAATACTGTACATACATAATACTGTACATACATACTGTGCATACATAATACTGTACATACATACTGTGCATACATAATACTGTACATACATACATACTGTACATACATAGTATTGTACATACATAATACTGTACATACATAATACTGTACATACATACTGTACATACATAATACTGTACATACATAATACTGTACATACATTATGCTGTACATACATTCTTTACATACGTACTGTACTTACATAATACTGTACATACATACTGTACATACATACTGTACATACATACTGTACATACATAATACTGTACATACATACAGTACATACATACTGTACATACATACTGTGCATACATAATACTGTACATACATAGTACTGTACAAACCTAATACTGTACATACATGATACTGTACATACATACTGTACATAATACTGTACATACATACTGTACATACATACTGTACATACACACTACTGTACATACATACTGTACATACATACTGTACATACATAATACTGTGCATACATAATACTGTACATATATAACACTGTACATACATACATACATACATACATACATACTGTACATACATAGTATTGTACATACATAATACTGTACATACATAATACTGTACATACATACTGTACATACATAATACTGTACATACATAATACTGTACATACATACTGTACATACATAATACTGTACATACATAATGCTGTACATACATTCTTTACATACATACTGTACATACATAATACTGTACATACATACTGTACATACATAATACTGTACATACATAATACTGTACATACGTAATACTATACATAAGTAATACTGTACATACATAATACTGTACATACATACTGTACATACATCCTGTACATACATAATACTGTACATACGTAATGTACATACATAATACTGTACATACATAATACTGTACATACATACTGTACATACATACTGTACATACATAATACCGTACATACATAATACTGTACATACGTACTGTACATACATAATATTGTACATACATAATACTGTACATACATACCTTACATACATAATACTGTACATACGTACTGTACATACGTACTGTACATACATACTGTACATACATAATACTGTACATACATACGGTACATACATACTGTGCATACATAATACTGTACATACATAGTACTGTACAAACCTAATACTGTATATACATGATACTGTACACACATACTGTACATAATACTGTACATACATGCTGTACATACACACTACACACTACTGTACATACATACTGTACATACATACTGTACATACATAATACTGTGCATACATAATACTGTACATACATAACACTGTACATACATACTGTACATACATAATACTGTACATTCATACTGTACATACATAATACTGTACATACATACTGTACATAATACTGTACATACATACTGTACATAATACTGTACATACATACTGTACACACATAATACTGTACATACATAATAGAGGTCGACCGATTTAGATTTTTCCATGCCGATACCGATACCGAATATTGGAGGACCAAAAAAAGCCGATACAGATTAATCGACCGATTTTTATATATATATTTGTAATAATGACAATTACAACAATACTGAATGAACAATGAATACTTTTATTTTAACTTAATATGATGCATAAAATAATCTATTTAGTCTCAAATAAATAATGAAACATGTTCAATTTGGTTTAAATAATACAAAAACACAGTGTTGGAGAAGAAAGTAAAAGTGCAATATGTGCCATATAAAAAAGCTAATGTTTAAGTTCCTTGTTCAGAACATGAGAACATATGAAGGCTGGTGGTTCCTTTTAACATGAGTCTTCAATATTCCCAGTTAAGAAGTTTTAGGTTGTAGTTATTATAGGAATTATAGGACTATTTCTCTCTATACCATTTGTATTTCATATACCTTTGACTATTGGATGTTCTTATAGGCACTACAGTATTGCCAGCCTAATCTCAGGAGTTGATAGGTTTGAAGTCATAAACAGCGCTGTGAACCAAGCATTGCTAAGAGCTGCTGGCAAACGCAGGAAAGTGCTGTTTGAATGAATGCTTACGAGACTGCTGCTGCCTACCACCGCTCAGTCAGACTGCTCAATCAAATATCAAATCCTAGACTTAATTATAATATAATAAACACACAGAAATATGAGCCTTAGGTCATTAATATGGTCAAACCGGGAAACTATCATTTCGAAAACAAAACGTTTATTCTTTCAGTGAAATACGGAACCGTTCCGTATTTTATCGAACGGGTGGCAACCCTAAGTCTAAATATTGCTGTTACATTGCACAACCTTCAATGTTATGGCATAATTATGTAAAATTCTGGCAAATTAATTACGGTCTTCGTTAGGAAGAAATGGTCTTCACACAGTTCGCACGCAACGAGCCAGGCGACCCAAACTGCTGCATATACCCTGACTCTGCTTGCACAGAATGCAAGAGAAGTGACACAATTTCTCTAGTTAATATTGCCTGCTAACATGAATTTCTATTAACAAAATATGCAGGTTTAAAAAAATATACTTGTGTATTGAATTTATGAAAGGCATTGATGTTTGGTACATTGGTGCAACGACAGTGCTTTTTTTCGCGCTTTTGTTAAATCATCACCCGTTTAGTGAAGTTTAAGTTGGCTGTGATTCGATGATACATTTACAGACACCGCATTGATTATATGCAACGCAGGACAAGCAAGTTAACCTAGTAATATCATCAACCATGTGCAGTTAACTAGTGATTGTGTTAAGATTGATAGTTTTTTATAAGATAAGTTTAATGCTAGCTAGCAACTTACCTTGGCTCCTTGCTGCACTCGTGTAACAGGTGGTCAGCCTGCCACGCAGTCTCCTTGTGGAGTCCAATGTAATCGGCCATAATCGGCATCCAAAAATGGCGATTACCGATTGTTATGAAAACTTGAAATCGACCGATTAATTGGTCTACCTCTAATACATAATACTATACAAACATACAGCATATGTTTACTATCCTAGGGAACTGTTCTTAATGGGTGTCTGTACCCCCTCCCCACACACACACTTCCTCAGCCTCTCCTACACACGGGTAATCTAAATGTGCATGTAATTGTTGCTTCTATGCGATTTGCTATGATCGTCATAAACAATACATTAGTGATTCAAGGTGAGGAACCAGGGGCTCGGAGACCTCTCTAGATTATAGGCATGGTAATAAAGCCCAGGGCTTAATAATGCAACAAATGTCAGGAAACATTCGACAAGCGCAGTGGACGGCTGGGAGGCCCCACCTCGCGCCCCAAGCCCTGTGTCATCTTTGTTCTAAATGCAAATGAGTGCTTGGTGACATTGACTCCTTCCTTCCAGAGGAGGAGGAGGGAGGGGGTTCACACACACACACACACACATACACACACACACACACACACTTGGGCATGGCTGGTTCTTGGGGCTATGACGGCTCAACTTCCTGTATGTAAATGAGAAGGGGCTTACGCAGTCTTTGGTTGGCTGAGGATAATACTGTAGTCAGTCTATTGATGTGGTTACCAGTTCTTTGGTGTTTCCTTAGGCTGCCGTGCTGCGATTAAGGTACCTCTGTGGAATGAAAGCTATAGAGGAGGAAGGGAAGTGAGACGGAGAGAGGAAGGTAGAGAAAGAAGGAGAATGACAGAGAAAGAGAGAGCGAGGGGATAGAGAGGGGGAGAGGCGGAGGAGAGAGAGGTACAGTATATAGATAGAAAGAAAGAGAGAGCGAGGGGATAGAGAGGGGAGGAGGAGGAGAGAGAGAGGTACAGTATATAGATAGAAAGAAAGAAAGAGAGAGGGAGGGGATAGAGAGGGGGAGAGGAGGAGGAGAGAGAGGTACAGTATATAGATAGATAGAAAGAAAGAGAGAGGGAGGGGATAGAGAGGGGGGAGAGGAGGAGGAGAGAGAGGTACAGTATATAGATAGAAAGAAAGAGAGAGCGAGGGGGATAGAGAGGGGGAGGAGGAGGAGAGAGAGGTACAGTATATAGATAGAAAGAAAGAAAGAGAGAGGGAGGGGATAGAGAGGGGGAGAGGAGGAGGAGAGAGAGGTACAGTATATAGATAGATAGAAAGAAAGAGAGAGCGAGGGGATAGAGAGGGGGAGAGGGAGGAGAGAGAGGTACAGTATATAGATAGAGAGAGAGAGCGAGGGATAGAGAGGGGGAGGAGGAGAGAGAGGTACAGTATATAGATAGAAAGAAAGAGAAAGCGAGGGGATAGAGAGGGGGAGGAGGAGGAGAGAGAGGTACAGTATATAGATAGATAGAAAGAAAGAGAGAGGGAGGGGATAGAGAGGGGGAGAGAGAAGTACAGTATATAGATAGATAGAAAGAAAGAGAGAGGGAGGGGATAGAGAGGGGGAGAGGAGGAGGAGAGAGAGGTACAGTATATAGATAGATAGAAAGAAAGAGAGAGGGAGGGGATAGAGAGGGGGAGAGGAGGAGGAGAGAGAGGTACAGTATATAGATAGATAGAAAGAAAGAAAGAGAGAGGGAGGGGATAGAGAGGGGGAAAGGAGGAAGAGAGAGAGGTACAGTATATAGATAGAAAGAAAGAAAGAGAGAGGGAGGGGATAGAGAGGGGAGGAGGAGGAGAGAGAGGTACAGTATATAGATAGAAAGAAAGAGAGAAAGAGAGAGGGAGAAAGAGAAAGAAGGTGAAAGAAGAAACATAGGGCATAGTAAGGAGTGAAGGTACAGGAGATGAATTTAATCTGGAGCTTTAATAATTGAAGTGTTCAAAGGGCAGTGGCTGGCTTAAAAGAGCCAGGCTAGAACAGCAAAGAGATCCTTAGGTTATCTCTTTAAACCCTGGTTAACAGGACGGACAGGTTTGAAGTGGGATTTACCTTCCCTTGTGACCTATCTCCCCCACCACCCCCAACCTCTCTTTCTTTCTCTCTCTCTCTCTCTCTCTCTCTCTCTCTCTCTCTCTCTCTCTCTCTCTCTCTCTCTCTCTCTCTCTCTCTCTCTCTCTCTCTCTCATACACACACACACACACACACACACACACACACAGCCTTGGTTGATTTCTGGGATGAAAAGCGATTGTGTGATTTGAACTAAGCATGAGGTTGCTAATGAGAGTCAGGTGATCATTGGAGCACATACTATAGATAGTGTGTAGTATATTTGATTATTGACTCTGTATGAACAGTTACAAGTATGTACACTTAAGTCCTCCCTCCCTCCCTCCCTCCCTCCCTCCCTCCCTCCCTCCCTCCCTCCCTCCCTCCCTCCCTCCCTCCTCCCTCCCTCCCTCCCTCCCTCCCTCCCTCATTAATAGAGCCTGGTTGGTCTAGTAATAACACTGGCCTGTCTCTACATGTCTTTCTTCCTTGCTAAAGGCCTTGTGAAAGAATAAATGTAATAATTTGATGGCCTCGGCACTCGTGACATTAATCGTGGACTGTCTGGCTATTGGCACTTCCCCAGTAATTGTACATGGAGAGATTAGCCCCCGTCCACCTCCCTCAGCTCCATTTCTCCCTCCCTCCCTCCCTCACTCAGCTCCATTTCTCCCTCCCTCCCTCAGCTCCATGCAGCCGAGCCAAGTGGGTGCACTGCAGCCTACCATAATAGACGTGATTTAATTTAGCTATTTAACCTGTAATTCCAGCAATATTTATTGAGGAGCGAGGGGAGAAAATTGGGCCATTAGCCAGGCGAGGATGAATACATTGAGATGAAAATGAACACTCCTAACTGGTAGTTGACCTTCGCGTTTTGTAGATATTTTTTATTAGCACCGGCCGCAGTAATTACTGCAAATTGAATCATAGTGAAAACTGAAATCATTCAGTAATGAGCATTTTTATTCGTTGCTGTGCTCTAAGGCCAGCAGGGCTGTATAATGGTGTGACATCCCTGTACTGGGGCTGAAGGATGGCTCTTGAAGAAAAAAAAGGGGAAAAAATGTTTCTGAACTAGAATTATTTTTTACATTCGGTACTTTTGTCAAATGTGTCTCCCGTGATTGAGAGGATCAAGTCTGTCTATCAGTGCAGCCCCTTTATAGCGTGAAGAGCAAAGTACCTGCTCCACTTACTCATTCATTGCTAGAGCTGTCTGGGCTGCATTAGCGCCCCACTCATGATGCACAGAAGTTAACATGCTTGAATAATGCAACACGGCATGTAGAAATAGTTCATTACTGTTCGCAAAACAATGGCCATACAGGCTTAGAACACTTACAATGGAAGACGATACCGGAAGCTTCCAGCTTTAATTGTAGGGACACTTTCCTTGCTAGCTTAGCCTACAGCTGAATTCACTACCCAAGTACTTTGTTGTGATCATATGCAAACCGTAAAATGCAGATATTTCAAAGCTGATTGTCCCCAAAAACTATATTAATTCCCTTTGTCTCCCTCACCACCAAAAACTCATTCACTTCTTCATCTCCCTCGCTTCCTGTCTGGTTTCCACTAGATTCCATAAACTCAAATTATGTTTTTTTTGTAGTTAGATTAGTAAAAAAGTCCCATTGATTGTATGATTGTATAATTGATTCATTAATGCATACATGGCTGTCTTTAAATGTAATGATATTAAACTCAAAAGATGCCCAACAATTGAACAGAGCAGTAACTGAGTGTGTCTGTCTGGATCAAGTGCCATTTTGTGACTTTGGCTAATACGCCTTCTTTTCTTTTGTGGTATTGTTTTGGTATTGTTGTGGTATTGTTGTGGTATTGTTGTGGTATTGTTGTGGTATTGTTTTGGTATTGTTTTGGTATTGTTTTGGTATTGTTGTTGTATTGTTTTGATATTGTTTTGGTATTGTTGTGGTATTGTTTTGGTATTGTTGTGGTATTGTTTTGGTATTGTTGTTATTGTTGTGGTATTGTTTTGGTATTGTTGTGGTATTGTTGTGGTATTGTTGTGGTATTGTTGTGGTATTGTTTTGGTATTGTTGTGGTATTGTTTTGGTATTGTTTTGGTATTGTTGTGGTATTGTTGTGGTATTGTTTGGGTATTGTTTTGGTATTGTTGTGGTATTGTTGTGGTATTGTTTTGGTATTGTTGTGGTATTGTTTTGGTATTGTTTTGGTATTGTTGTGGTATTGTTTTGGTATTGTTGTGGTATTGTTGTGGTATTGTTGTGGTATTGTTGTGGTATTGTTGTGGTATTGTTGTGGTATTGTTTTGGTATTGTTGTGGTATTGTTGTGGTATTGTTGTGGTATTGTTGTGGTATTGTTGTGGTATTGTTTTGGTATTGTTTTGGTATTGTTGTGGTATTGTTTTGGTATTGTTGTGGTATTGTTTTGGTATTGTTGTGGTATTGTTGTGGTATTGTTTTGATATTGTTGTGGTATTGTTTTGGTATTGTTTTGGTATTGTTGTGGTATTGTTTTGGTATTGTTGTGGTATTGTTGTGGTATTGTTGTGGTATTGTTGTGGTATTGTTGTGGTATTGTTTTGGTATTGTTGTGGTATTGTTGTGGTATTGTTTTGATATTGTTGTGGTATTGTTTTGGTATTGTTGTGGTATTGTTTTGGTATTGTTGTGGTATTGTTGTGGTATTGTTTTGGTATTGTTTTGGTATTGAGTATCTTTATGGTTTTGTGTATCGTGATACTAAACTTGCTATCGATATCAATATCAAAATTCTGGTATCTTGACAACACTAGGGGGGATAGAGAGAGAAGGTGAGAGAAAGAGAAAGATGGCTGTATAGTATTAACTAGGAGATGCTAAATTAGCATCTTAACCTCTGTGAATGGATCAACCTGTTTCTATATGCTTTCTCTCCAGTTAAATAAAGTGCCTTCAGAAAGTATTCACACCCCTTGACTTTTTCTACATTTAGTTGTTACAGCCTTAATTTAAAAAAGGATTAAATTGGGATTGTCTGTCTCTTGCTTACACTCAATAACCCATAATGTGAAAGTGGAATTATGGGGTGTTGTGTGTAAGCTAGTGACAAAAACATCTCTATTTAATCCATTGACAGAAAATCTCTATTTAATCCATTTTAAATTCTGCCTGTAACACAACAAAATGTGGCAAAAGTCAAGTGGTGTGAATCCTTTCTGAAGGGACTGTAGCATCACTACTGAATGCTGCTCTCTTCACATCATCATGCCTGAGTATTTCCTCCTCAACACGGACCATTATCCTGCTTGTTTTGGTGGTTTGTTTTGTTTGGATAGAGGGAGGGATGGAATTTGCTGCCTACCGGCCATTCTCAAAACCCTGCCACATCTCTTTCTCCTTCTTTCATTCCCTTCCTCCTCCGTCTTCTCCCTTCATCTTCTTCAGATGTGTACTTTTTTTTTGACATGCTAAAAAGGAAATGGGGGGGGTGGGTAGAGTGTCAATTTATTTGTCACCATTGTGTTGTGTTTCTTTTTTGTTGTTGTCTTGATGACATATGGCTGGTCCTGTTAGACTTGGGAGATGTAAATGGGGGGTCTGACTTCTAAATGAGGCAGCGGCGCTGACATGAGGCCTTTGAAGAGCGCACATCACAACACTCCAGGGACCAACAGCAGGAGCTCCCACAATGCAATGCGGTGCAGTGGGGAAGCAGGCAGCGGCGTTTCCTTTCACCAGCCACCCACCCATTTACATCTGCTGAGAGAGAGAGAGAGAGAGAGAGAGAGAGAGAGAGAGAGAGAGAGAGAGAGAGAGAGAGAGAGAGAGAGAGAGAGAGAGAGAGAGAGAGAGAGAGAGAGAGAGAGAGAGAGAGAGAGAGCTTCCACAGTAGTAGTAGCAGCTGATTGTGAACAGAACAACATTATCTCTGTGCTCTGAGGGCCTCTGTCTCAGCCTCACTCTGTTCTGATAAGTCTTCATGTCCAAACAGCAGTTTGATGTGTGTCTGGGTGAAAGAGAGGATACTCCCTAGTAGACATAGACGTGTTGTTTTGACAGGCTGCACACTCTCTTGCTTCACCCAGCCATCAGACACCATCTCATCACCACACTACACACCAGCCCTGCGACTGACAGCTCTCACACAGGAAGGGGAGGGGCCAGGTCTTAGTGATCACTCCCTGTCATGTGACACATCACTGCCCTTTTTTCTCTTCTCGTGTCCTCTGTATATTTGTGATTAACACCAGCCATCTGGAGTGTGTTTGCAGAAAGCAGGCAACCTGGCTGAAATAGCCTCTTGTTATTTAGTATGTCTGTGGAGGAACCGTAACACAGAGCATGTCTGTGGAGGAACCGTAACACAGAGCATGTCTGTGGAGGAACCGTAACACAGAGCATGTCTGTGGAGGAACCGTAACACAGAGCATGTCTGTGGAGGAAACGTAACACAGAGCATGTCTGTGGAGGAACCGTAACACAGAGCATGTCTGTGGAGGAACATTGCACATACACACAGACACACCGTTTGTATACTTCCATCACTTTGTTATTCAATGGATGGACAATTACACACACAATCCATTCCTCCTCCTTTCCCCTCTCTCCCCTCCCTCTCTTTCTCTCTCTACGTTCCTCTCACACACTTTTCCCTCGCCCCTCTCTCCCACTTTCCCTAGCTCTCTCCCTCTATAAGCCATCCAACAGCCCTCTTGCCAAAGATGTGTGAACGCGGGCCAAACCAAACACAGGCATGGAGCCAGCCTGACGCGGCACGCTTCCACTAATAGAGAGGGAGAGAGAAAGGGCTTCCAGACCCTAGCAGGACTCTTACAGGACATCAGACTTCTTTACGCTGGATAATGGCTTAATGACAGACTAAATGACGTCCCGCAGTAAAAACCAATGTCAGCAAATGAGCACCTCATTAGAAGATCCTATAGACCTTTCTTCTCCTCCCCCACGCCACTTCCTCTTCAGTTTAGCACCTAGATATTTTATTGTGTTGTTGGAGAACATCACTCAAGCAGGAGACGGCCCCCCTTTAGTCAACAGCAAATACAATTTGGTTGGGCAGCTCGGCAAATCTCTCTCTCTCTCTTTGTCAACAGAATCAACAAAATCACCACACAAACCAATATAATTATAATGACAAGTTAATGCCATGTTGCCAAATGATTGAAAATAAATATTATTTTCGCCCTCTCTCTGTCTGTCTCTTTCCTCTTCCTCTCTCCCTCCTACGACTAAAACGATACGGAGTAAGGATTCTGAGCTTTAATTTTAATCTCATAAATGAGGTCGGATAACAATGAAAACCCAACACCGGTGAAATGCATCCATAGTTATTTGGTGTGACACACAAACACACAGGCATCCAATTTAGTGCATTCTCCCTCGATTTCAATGCTTGGAGAGAGCAAATGACTGTGCTGTGATTGGTTTGATCTGTCACAATAGAGGAAGCTATCTGTGTGAGAAGAAAATGTTTGGTAAATCACCTGCTTTGGATAACAGGATGGTCCTGCCAGTCTGGACAGTGATTGGTCAATGTATCATGTATTCTTGGCAACACATCTGGGTTGAGACTACAGGGACTTCTGGAACTTCCTCTGTCTTTTTGCTGTGTGTGTGTGTGTATGTGCACTGTATGTGTTTATTCACTTGTGTCTGTCTGTAAGTGTATTCATGTGTGTGTGTGTGTGTGTGTTTGTGCTAGTAAAGCCCAGATTGGCATGCAGCGTTTGACACGGCCTGTTTGGAAACCCATGATCGTTATTAGCCATCGTTTCTGCTTAATTGAATCAGGGGCTTAGCGTGGTGCGAGGCAGCGTCCGTGGATGACACACACTGTGGCATCCCCTCTCTCTCTCCACTCTCTGTCCTCTCTCTCCCTGTTATCTGTCCTCTCTCTCCCCTCTCTCTCATCTCCAAGCAGCAGCTGTTTCACAATGTGACTGTGTCTCGTGGAAAACAAGATCATCACTCTCCCCATTACTGCTTCTAAGACTCCACTACTCACCGTCTCAGATCATTACTCCCTTACTGCTTCTAAGACTCCACTACTCACCGTCTCAGATCATTACTCCCTTACTGCTTCTAAGACTCCACTACTCACCGTCTCAGATCATTACTCCCTTACTGCTTCTAAGACTCCACTACTCACCGTCTCAGATCATTACTCCCTTACTGCTTCTAAGACTCCACTACTCACCGTCTCAGATCATTACTCCCTTACTGCTTCTTTAAGACTCCACTACTCACCGTCTCAGATCATTACTCCCTTACTGCTTCTAAGACTCCACTACTCACCGTCTCAGATCATTACTCCCTTACTGCTTCTAAGACTCCACTACTCACCGTCTCAGATCATTACTCCCTTACTGCTTCTAAGACTCCACTACTCACCGTCTCAGATCATTACTCCCTTACTGCTTCTAAGACTCTCTGTCTCTCTGTCTGTCTGGTATCTGTCTGTCTGAATGGTATCTCTGTCTGTCTGGTATCTGTCTGTCTGGTATCTGTCTGTCTGGTATCTGTCTGTCTGTCTGTCTGTCTGGTGTCTGTATGTCTGTCTGTCTGTCTGGTATCTGTCTGTCTGTGAGGATGTGGAATCTTTATAGGTGTTGAAGCAGGTCTCCTTCAAGTCCCAATCCAAGTCCAACTATTTGGGTCTCAATGATCATATGTGACTCACCACCTGGATTCGGTCTTATGTAGCAACATTTGAACTTCTGTTTTTTACATTGGATAAAAGAGACTCAGAGCTACAAAATGGTATATCATACACTGCATTTGAGGAAACAATGGAAAAAATAATGTTGCTTTGAAAGGGGATCAACTTGTAAACTCACTTTTGAGAAAACCGTCTTTCAATGTTTTGGTACTGCTATTGGAGAGCCCTTCTTTGTCTACTCCCATTCAGCATCGTTCACACCCTCTTAAGCCTTAGCCCCACCCATCTCTTTAAGGGTTGATCTGTGCGTTCTGTACTAACTTAGCAGCTACTTCCAGACATCTAAGAGAGAGAGAACAGCTCACTGTGACCGTTTTACTCGCCCTAGCAGAGCTGGTTAGGCAGTTTTCATGTTATCCAGAGCGTTGATGACTGTAACTGTGCTGCTGGCAACAATTTAATTACGCTTTGTTGCCAACGTTTACTGACACCGGACATATTCAACTGGTGTTGAGCGTTAAAAAATGAATCAGTTATTCTGCGCTCTGGCACACTTTTGTTAAGAAATGTAGCTAGATAGCTAGCTAGCTAAACCCAACCAGCTAACGTTAGCTAGCTAACAGTACACTTGAACTGAAACCACTTTCTGTCAAAATTAGAAAGGTGTAATATCTGAAAATGTAGCTAGCTAGACTATCTTACCAGTATACATTATGTTTGGACACGTCTCCTGTCTGATGCCATGCACACGATGTAATCCGGACTGGTGTTTTCTCCATTTCCTTAGCTATCATACTCGAATTCCACTGATTTCAAAACTCGGTCCTCCAGAAAGTGGAGCGCAACACTTATGCAGTTCTACAAGGTGATATCTTAAAAAAATGCCACATTAGAAAGGATTACCTACACATACTGACCAGCTCATATTATAATGTGCTACTGTACATGGCAGACCAATCCAAACTCATCTCTTGGCATGTCCAGCCCACTCTCCTGTGAAGTAGTGACGCGTGACATATGCCTAGTTTCCTGAAACAAGTCCCATGTGTCTGTATCAGTATGTTCAGAATGTGTTATGTGTGTGTGTGTATGTATGTATTGTCGTCCACACTAGTGCACAACCACAGCACCCCAGAGAGAGAGAGCGAGGAGAGAGAGAGAGAGAGAGAGAGAGAGAGAGAGCGAGAGAGCGAGAGAGAGAGAGAGAGAGAGAGAGAGAGAGAGAGAGAGAGAGAGAGAGAGAGAGAGAGAGAGAGAGAGCGAGAGAGCGAGAGAGACGGCTGAAGCAGTGACGCAGGTTTTTTTCATATGGAAATGGGAAATAAAGGGGTGATTAAATAGAGCTGTATATTAAAGTACAGCTGACATTAGAATTAGCATAATGTGCTCTGGCCTCGGGCTGCATACTTTATTTGCCATCTGTGTCGGACTCCTTCCCCCTGGGAGGATTCACACTGAAAACTCCTCAATAAACTCACGGCCCACTCCACTCCATCCCTCCGTCCCTCAATCAGAGGGCACTAATACCATCCCAGGGAGAGGATCCCGGCCATGGGAGGACAGTCATTCCTGCTTAATTGTGGGGCAGAAATGAATTACATTTATTGACCTTCAGCCCCCAATGAAATGTTTTGTGTGCTGAAGAAGTTCAGCCAGTACAGTGGAGTGGAGCGAGAGAGAGAAAGAGAGAGAGAGAGAAGGGAGAGAGAGAAGGGAGAGAGAGAGGGAGAGAAGGGAGAAATTGAGAGGGCAAAGAGGGGCAGGTGTAAAAAACAGGCCCTGGTTGTTTTCCAGTGTTTCCTTCATGCAGCATTAGGGCTTTGAAAAGGACTCGGCCATAAAATAAAAGAGGAGAAATATGGGGGGGATAATGTGTGTGTTTTTGTGTATTATGGGGGGATGAGGAAGCTACAGGGGATTGTTTGTGGCTATGAGCGTGTGTGTGTGGTGGGGAGGGGGGCAGCAGGCCCTTAATGTGTAGCCTGAAAGGGGGTCATTGTGTGTGTGTGTGTCCACTATAATTAAGTCAAAGGGTTTACAGGGCCAGGGCTTCAGTACTGAGGTGAGCAGCTGTTCCTTCTCCTTAACAGACGAGACACACACACATGCACTGTACACACGTCAGACAGCCACGCATAAACATCTCCTTACATCCCCACAATGCAGGGGAAATGCTTTTACACCAGACCTTTCCAATGCAGCCCTACTAAGTGCCGTGCGTGAAGAAGTGGTTGAAATGTTTTTTGTGCAGACAGATTGATTGAGTCATTCTTTGAGCTGACATCACAGATAGCAATAATTGATTGGGGCAAATGTTACAGTGTTAAAGAAAAATGACCTGTTTTTTATTTTCTAAGCATTGGATGTTACAGTGCAGTAATACGGTTTAAGCATTGGATGTTACAGTGCAGTAATACGGTTTAAAAGGCGGTTTCAGAAATGGGTTTTTCTTGGAGATGTGTTTAGTGGCTTTAGCGTAGCATGATATTTATTGATAACGTTTGTAGATTCCTCCCACGTTTATTAGCCTGAAATCAAATAGAATCATGCTAGTTAGTATTTACTCATCTAAGTGCACATGGTTTTCAATTTTACATAAATCAAATAATATGAACAATTTATTATGCATTTATTATTACTAAAGATAAAAAATAAGCAGCCCTAGAACATTTTATTTCAGCAAAATGAATTGACTGTTTTGCATATCCCTGGAGAAGTGTTAAGAGGAGCTGTTGTTATTCAAGTAGTAACAAGATGGTCTAATCATATTTCAGTGACCTGAATAGACCTTCTGTTCTGGGTTGAACATCTGTGTTACATCTGCATTGTGTCCTACATATCATCAAAGGCCATGCAGACGGTCATGTCTAGATGGGATCCAGCCAGTGGAGTCAAATTTAGGTCAATTTCTTTCTTTTTTTTGTTAACCCTAACTCTTTTTCTAACCTTAACCTAATTCTCCTAACCTGCTTCGTCAGTTCTCCTAAACCTGCTATGAAAAGCTGTGTTCTTTCCAGCAATGACCCATGCAGACACACTGTGTGTTCACTATCCTTCTCCCTATACAGCCTTTCTCTGGAGCTCTCTACTCTGTGGACCAATGACAGTGTCTGAGGAGGAGTTGGGATATGCAACAAACACATTTCCAGTTCACACAAATATATCAAATAGGATAAATATAAACACCCCCCAAATCATTATTATTATTTATGATTCTTGAGCCTCTGTGTATAGAGTATAGACATACTTAACGTACACACGCACACACAGGCACAAATCTCTGAATCAAATACTTAAACAAATACAGAAGAGTTATGTTTCCGTCTGTACTCTAAATTGGAGCATTAGGTAAAAACACAAAGCTTTCGTTTAATAAATATATACATCTAGTTTCCAAGAGCACAATTACAATTTCCCACTTTGTGTGTGTGTGTTTTATACCAATCCCCATAGGAATGTGGCAGTCTGTGTTAAACATCCATTTTCACTGTATGTGCTGGATATTATGCTTGTTTGTGTCGCTGCAGTAACGAGTCCCCTTGGCATTACCCAACCGGCATGTGTAACACAGGGGCTGGGCCATCAATTAGTTATGTACTTTTAAAGGTACAGAGCTATGCCAAGCACCAGAGCCTAGAACCTCTGTCTGTCTCTCTCTCTCTCTCTCTCTCTCTCTCTCTCTCTCTCTCTCTCTCTCTCTCTCTCTCTTTCTCTCTGTCTGTCTGTCTGCCTGCCTGCCTGCCTGCCTCTCTCTTTCTCTCTGCCTGTCTGTCTGTCTGCCTGTCTGCCTCTCTTTCTGTCTGTCTGCCTGTCTGTCTGTCTGTCTGTCTGTCTGCCTGCCTCTCTCTTTCTCTCTGCCTGTCTGTCTGTCTGCCTGTCTGCCTCTCTTTCTGTCTGTCTGTCTGCCTGTCTGTCTGTCTGTCTGCCTCTTTCTGTTTGTCTGTCTGTCTGCCCCTCTCTCTTTCTCTCTCTCTGCCTGTCTGTCTGCCTCTATCTCTCTCTATCTCTGTCTGCCTGTCTGCCTCTCTCTCTTTTTCTCTGTCTGTCTGTCTGTCTGTCTGTCTGTCTCTCTCTCTCTCTCTCTCTCTCTCTCTCTCTCTCTCTCTCTGTCTCTCTCTCTTAGTCTGTCTGTCTCAATTCAATTCAATTTGCTTTATTGGCATGACGTAACAATGTACATATTGCAAAACCTTACTTTGGATATTTACAATATTAACATAACAGCAATAATCAAGGGTCAAAATAACTATACATTGAAAAATAACAATAAGCATGGACATGTGCAGGTTGGTTAGTCTGTCAGACACTGTCTGAGCTCAGCACCAGGACCAGCTGGATGAGGAGACTCTTTTCTTTGCTCAGCTCTTGGCTTGGTAATGATATGAGAGACATTACAGGGCTTGGTAATGATATGAGAGACATTACAGGGCTTGGTAATGATATGAGAGACATTACAGGGCTTGGTAATGATATGAGAGACATTACAGGGCTTGGTAATGATATGAGAGACATTACAGGGCTTGGTAATGATATGAGAGACATTACAGGGCTTGGTAATGATATAGGAGACATTACAGGGCTTGGTAATGATATGAGAGGGGGTCACTGTATTTTTTGCATTGTTTGTAGTTCTCTCTCTCTCTCTCTCTCTCTCTCTCTCTCTCTCTCTCTCACTCAAATTCAAATTCAAATTCAAGCTGCTTTATTGGCATGAAAAACATTGTGTCAATATTGCCAAAGCAACAATGTATACAATATACATTGTAATAAAATTAGAAACAATAACATATAATAATATAAAATGGTAGTAAATAATAATACAAAATTAAATACAAAAATAATAACAATAAAATGGTAAGTCAGTAGTAAAAATGTAATAAATTGAAAAAATCTAAATATGGAAAATTAAGCTATAACTAACTTATAACTAAATAATGGTAATCTACATCTGTACTACAACTACCATCATCATCACTACTACTGCCATCACCATCATCATTAAACTGCTATCATTACCATTACCACCCATACCACTACTATACGGAATGATAAACAACAATAATAATAGTAGTAACAATAATATTAATAACAATAACAGCTATAATTAGTAAGTTCCTGTTTACTATGCAGATGTTACTATTCAGTGTCCCTCAGGCTATGGCAGGCAAATACATATTTGGCTGCAAGAGGAGCTCATTGCTCCTTCGCCCATGAGTATTTTTAGTTTTTCCTCTGGATTTAATGAGTTAAAATTTGGAATAAATGTAGTCATTTCTGTGAATAATGAATCTCTTGGTGAGGAATATTTATCACAGTAAAGGAGGAAGTGCATCTCTGTTTCTACCTCCCCTGTCGTGCAGTGACCACATACACGCTCCTCCTTGGGTAGCCATGTCTTTTTATGTCTGCCGGTTTCTATTGCCAATCGGTGGTCACTCAGCCTGTACTTGGTAAGGATCTGTCTCTGCTTCAGATCTCTGACAGAGTAGAGATAATCAGCCAATTCATATTCTCTGTTTAGGGTCAGATAGCAATTTAGTCGGCTTTGGGATTTTGTTTCGTTTTCCAATGTTGTAAATATGAGTCTTTTGATTGGTTCATGATTTTGTTTATTGGAATTCTTTCTTTTGAAGCAGTGCCGGTGTCAGCTTGGTTGGTTAGGTCCAACACCAGCTGACTGAGAGGGCTTCGTTTCTGGGCTCAGCTCTTGGGTTTGAAGTGCTTTAAATTGCAGACTAGAATTTGGACTTGAATTTAGATGTTGCCAAAATTTTAATGATCTTTTCTGTATTTTCATTAATACTGAAAGCGGCCCAAGTCTGCCCTACATCCATTAGTTGGTGTATTTCTCTGGACTTGTAGAATTGTCCGACAGAATTCTGCATGTAGGGCTTCAATTGGATGTTTGTCCCACCTTTTAAAGTCCAGTTTATTGAGTGGCCCCCAAACCTCACTTCCGTAAAGAGCTATTGGTAGAATTACACTGTCAAATATTTTGGTCCAAATTCAATTGGGATGTTGATTTTGAATAATTTCATTTTTATTGCATATAATGCTCTGCGGGCTTTTTCTTTGAGTGCATTCACTGCCATATTAAAGTTTCCGATGCAGATATGGTCAGACCAAGGTATGTGTAATTTATAGTGTGTTCAATTATGGTGTTGTTCAGGGTGAATTTATATTTGTGGTTTTGACATCTGGGCTTTTTTGGAAAATCATGATTTTTGTTTTTTTGAAATTTACTGCCAGGGCCCAATTATGGCAATATTGCTGTAGAATGTTAAGGTTCTGTTGAAGACCTTCTTTGGTTGGTGATAGAAGTACCAAGTCATCAGCATATAGCAGGTATTTTACCTCTGTGTCGAATAGTGTGAGTCCTGGGGCTGGAGAATGGTCCAACATGTCTGCTAATTCATTGATATAAATGTTGAAAAGATTTGGACTCAAACTGCAGCCTTGTCTCACACCTCGACTTTGTGAAAAGAATTCTGTTCTTTGGTTTTTGATTTTTATTGCACACTTGTTTTCTGTGTACATACATTTTATTAAGTCATACACCTTACCACCAAGCCCAGTTTGAAGAATTTTGTAGAATAGCCCTTCGTGCCAAATAGAATCAAATGCTTTTTAAAGTCAATAAAGCAAGCAAAGATTTTGCCTCTTTTTTGGTGGGACGTGTTTATTAATTAGTGTGTGTAAGGTGTATATATGGTCAGTAGTGCGATGGTTAGGAGAAAGCCAATTTGACATTTACTTATTAAATTTTTTCTTGAAGAAAGGTTTGAATTCTTGAATTCAAAATGCTGCAGAAAACCTTTCCCAAGTTGCTGTTTACGCAAATTCCTGTAATTATTGGGGTCTGATTTGTCTCCACTTTTTGTGGATAGGGAGATGAGCCCCTGGTTCCAGACATCAGGAAGCAGCCAGAAGTTAAAACCATGTTGAACAATTTAAGCACAGCATTTTGCAACTCAGGTGTGCTGTTTTTCAGCATTTCATTTCTGATGTTATCTAGACCACAAGCCTTCTTTGATTTTATAGATTTGAGCTTTTCATTTAGTTCTTGTTGGCTTATTGGGTAATCTAATGGATTTTGGTTGTTTTTAATGACTGATTCAAGGATGTTCAATTTTTCTTGAATTTCTAATTGATTCTGTTGTAAGTCTTTTTGTGAAATGTTTTTGTATAGATTATCAAAATAAGTTTTCCAAATCCCTTCATCTTGTATGGCTAATTCTTGTGGCTTTGTTGTGCTTAAATTATTCCACATGTCCCAGAACTGATTTTGGTCAATTGCGCTTTCAATTTCAAAGTGTCTTGTTGGTATAATTTAATTTCTTATGCGTTTCAATGTATGTTTATACTGTTTCAGAGTTTCAAAGTATTCACAGCGTAGATCTGGGTTGTTTTTCTGCTTATGTTTCTCATTTTGACATTTGTCTTAGGTGTTTTCTAATTGTTTTACATTCGTTATCAAACCATTCTTCAGAAACATTTTGTTTTTGTTTCTGATGTTGCATTTCTTTGGTTTTCTCAAATTTGCTTTCGATGCTGCTTTTTGAAATATGCAATTGATGTTTTGAGTAGCCAAATTGACACCTTCTTTATTGTTTTGGTATTGTGCGTTATTGAAGAATTGTATAGAATTCATCATTTCCTTTGAATTCAATGTTTCAATGAATCTCTTTACTGTTTGGAGCCCATCTGTACGATTGGTCTATGTTGTAGAGTTTTTGGGCTGTTTTTAAATTAATATTGCCGGTTAATTTCTTGAGAAACACGTTGATCTGACTGTGATCTGACAATGGTGTCTGTGGTCTGACAGTGAATGCGCTAATGGAAGAGGGTCAATGTCAGTGATGGCATAATCGACTACACTTGTCCCAAGAGCTGAGCAGTAAGTAAACTGACCTAAAGAGTCCCCTCTGATTCTACCATTCAGCATGTACAGGCCTAAGGCTCGACAGAGATGTACTAACTCCTTCCCATTTTTGTTCAGTATTTGGTCAGGACTGTTTCTATTATTTATAATAGGGCTGCTGTACAAGGAGGGGTGTCCAAATATGTGGTGGTTACCTCCCGTATCAGTGTAGTCAGGCTCAGAACCTGTTCTTGCATTGAAATCTCCACAAAGAAGCACCTTACCCTCTGCCTGAAATGTAATGATTTCTGTATGGAGATTGTCAAAAACTGATCATCATAATATGATGAATCTGAAGGAGGAGCGTAAGCTGCACATATGTACACATCATTGTCACAATAGATTGTACCTTTGTTAAGTTTCAACCAAATGTGATTAGTACCTTTTTCATTTCTTTCAGTGCTAAGTCCTGCTTATGCCAAATGATGATTCCACCTGAGTCTCGGCCCCGTTTAACATTTTTATGTTTGATTGATGGTAGTAAACTTTCTCTATAGCCTGAGGGACACTGAGTATCTATGTCTCCACGACACCATGTTTCCAGTAGGATTATGATGTCTTGTCCCTTGATGTTTTTAATCAATTCTGGATTTGTTGGTTTATATCCAAAATGTGAAGAGTATAAACCCTGGATATTCCAAGAACTGATAGTTAATGATCTCATTTATAATAAGTGATATTCACTGGTTTGAGTAAAGTACATAGAAAAAAACAAAATAATAATATATATATATATATATATATATATATATATATACATATATACACACACACACACCATTACATATAATTATTATTATTATACCAGTGCCAATAAAATAAAGGTTTGTTGTAAACAAATTAAATGGAATAAGATTGCCCAAAAGATAAGTACAGTGCAATGCAATCTGCAGCCCTGTGTGTGTGTGTGTGTGTGTGTGTGTGTGTGTGTGTGTGTGTGTGTGTGTGTGTGTGTGTGTGTGTGAATTAAAGGGTCTTCTGTCTAGCCCAGTAGTCTGCATATTAGATGCAGTAGTTGGCGCACCTCTCCTATCTCTGATTGTTCTAGGTGTCTTTTGCCAGAGGTTACTTCAGCATATGTAGGCTGATGATCTGACTGATACATGGTGTGGACTGCATCATGTGGTGTACTTCTCTGAAGGACAGTGTTCTGCCCGACCCTAGAGTAGTGGTCAGTGCTGTGTTGTGATGGGCCTGGTCTAGTAGAGCTGTGTTGTGTTGGGCCTGGTCTAGTAGAGCTGTGTTGTGTTGGGCCTGGTCTAGTAGAGCTGTGTTGTGTTGGGCCTGGTCTAGTAGAGCTGTGTTGTGTTGGGCCTGGTCTAGTAGAGCTGTGTTGTGATGGGCCTGGCCTAGTAGAGCTGTGTTGTGATGGGCCTGGTCTAGTAGAGCTGTGTTGTGATGGGCCTGGTCTAGTAGAGCTGTGTTGTGATGGGCCTGGTCTAGTAGAGCTGTGTTGTGTTGGGCCTGGTCTAGTAGAGCTGTGTTGTGATGGGCCTGGTCTAGTAGAGCTGTCCTGAGGTGGGCCTGGTCTGGTAAATCTGTGCTGTGTTGGGCCTGGTCTAGTAGAGCTGTGTTGTGATGGGCCTGGTCTAGTAGAGCTGTGTTGTGATGGGCCTGGTCTAGTAGAGCTGTGCTGTAATAAGCCGTGTCTGGCTCTTCTCTCCGGGATGGTGGGGGTACTGTTGTTTCAGAAGGTGGGGCGGGGGGCCTCTGTTGCTGGGGTGATGGGTGTGTGGGTCCCTGCCAAGTGTTGCATCCTTTAGGTCCTTGGCAAAGGTTCTGATACTGTCCTGATCAAGATGTACATTATCGTATAAATGTTGACATGTCAGAGTGGGGTGGTGAGCCATTCTGACGTTGAGCAGTGAGGCACAGTCCACAGTGATCTGATGATTTATCTTTTCAATCAACTTTCCTGGGAAGTCTTTTCTTGGTAGGAGGGTGGACACAACTATATTGGTTGTTGGGAACATAGCCTGTGCCCGTTCTGCCACTCTTCTCACTGCCCTAGATACATTTTCACCTTTGGCATGAAGGTCGTTTGTGCCAGTGTGGATGATGATGTTGTCGGGGGTGTCAATCCTGGTCTGACTGAGTAGCTGCATTGCACTGTCAGTTGTAGGACACCAGAACTTATACACCTGGTGTCTAGGGAATAATCTTTCCTGGACTAAGAACTTCCCATTTGAATCAATAAGGATTGCAGTTGTGGATGACTGTCTGGCTGGAACAGACTGGGAGGCCGGTATTCTGACCTGGGCTGGAGCATACTGGGAGGCTGGTAGGTTGACCTGGGCTGGAGCATACTGTGCTGGAGCAGACTGGGAAGCAGGTAGGCTGACAGGAGCTAGAGCAGACTTGGACGCTGGTTGGCTGACCTGGGCTGGAGCAGACTGGGTGGCTGGTTGAATGACCTGGGCTGGAGCAGACTGAGAGGCTGGTAGATTGACCTGAGCTGGAGCACACTGTGCTGTAGCAGACTGGGAAGCAGGTAGGCTGACATGGGCTAGAGCAGACTGGGACGCTGGTTGGCTGATCTGGGCTGGAGCAGACTGGTAGGCTGGTGCAGTGTCATCAGGCTGTGTGGTGGAGGCCATGCTGGTCTCAGGTTCTGCTTGTGTTGTACCAAGCTGGTGGACATGTTCTCTAGATGCAGAGGACATAATGACTAGCTGCTGGTTGAGGGTATCAATGTACCTCTCTCTTTGTTCTAGCTCCTTTCTTGTTGTGCTCAGATGGTCTCTGAGGTCATCATTTGTCTGACTCAGTTTGTCCATTCTGCTTTCTAATTTAGCAATAGATGCTCTGCTCTCCTCCCTGAACTGTTTTATCTCTTCTTTTAGTTTCTGGACAGTGTCCTCCTCTTGAAGCTTGTTCTCTCTGAGTTCTATGACCTCTGCTTCGACGAGAGAGAGGGTGTTGTGGAAACGTTGCATAGCAGGTGTTCTTGGTGTTGTAGGCATGTCCTTGGCTCTGTCTGCTGCAGGTGAGGAAGGTAGAGGGACACTGAGGGCTTCTTGCTGGGTCACAGAGACCACTGGGGCCTGCTCTTCTCCATCTCCCTCCTTGATTTTTTCCTCAGTTTCTGAGATGCGTTCAGCCTCTGCTTTCAGGGTAGCAAACCTTTTCTCAAAAGCCTGGAGGCTTGAATCATTGCCTTGTATCAATACAGTTCCATTATTATATATGTTTACTGTTTGATACGTGTTGCTCTGGTCAGCTTCTTCAAAGATGCTGATCTGACATCCTTGGCTGATGCCTCTCTTTTTTGAGAAAGGGAAATGGTTACAAATAACCCTTTTCCATATGTGCCCTCGTTTGGTATTAAATATTAAATTTGCTCGTGTTTTGCAACTAGTAAGATCTGCAAACAGGCATTCATGGTTCTGTCCCATCAACAAACCTTTGAAACTTTTTCTTAGCTTTCTCTGTCTGGATATCTGGTGGGTAAACAATTTCCATAGCAACGCTGGTGATGTTGGCTACAATGTTGCAATAGAAGCCTACCTTTTCCAAAACAGCTTGTTTCTTGTATTCTTGTCTCTAGTGTCTTTAGAGGACTGTTTTACTTTGATGTCCTTTATCTTCTGTCTTTATTTTGTCTTTCTATTCTTCTGTTAACTAGCTTTGTTTTGTTTTAGCTAGCTAGCTTCTTTTAGGAGAGTCCCTAGCAACTGCTTAGCAACTGGTAAACAATTCCGCTAGCTAAGATAACTGAACAATTTTATGAAAAATAGTATCTTTTTCCAAAGCCTATCTTTTTCAATTGTTGCTTGTTTTGTCTCCTATTCAGTCTTGCAGTTTTCAGTGGTGACAGAGTCAATATTTCAGCACTCTCTCTCTCTCTCAATCACCCTCTCTCTCTTTCTCCCTCCCTACTTGAGCCGTGCTGGATTGATTGCAGCCATAGCTCTGTTTACACTTTCCAATCCCTATTGATCTGAGAGGAATCAGTGAGGGAAACAGGACAGAGCAGTTTTTGGTTTTAGTTCCTAAGATACAGTATGTGGGTATGTAAGATACAGTATGTGGGTATGTAAGATACAGTATGTGGGTATGTAAGATACAGTATGTGCTTTGATAGATAGAGTCTGTCTGTCTGCAGGTTGAATTGTTAGATTTCTGTGGGTGGAATTGCCTCATGTAGGAACGTGAACTTGGGAGGTCTTAGTTATACTGTAGTGTCAGTGGTGACAGAGTCAATATTTCAGCCCTCCGTCTAAATGTGTGTGGCGAGTCATTAAGTGCCTCTTCATTTGCAAAGTTGAACAACCACACACAGAGAAAAGGAGTTATACATTTCTTGGTATTTTTTTTATTGTACTCAACCTTTATTTATACAGGAAGTCTTGTTGAGGTCAGAAGACCTCTTTTACGAAGGAGACCTGGAACACTAAAACTTTACCCTATATTTTCTCAAACGCTGTGAGGTGTCTTCAGCTATAATGTATTGAATTTCTGTGTCTAGAATGACACAAAGCACCCAGTGGATGTCAGTTAAATACCAAATAACAACCCCAAGACCAGTAATAATTTACCGCTCCGTTTCAATCTCTCCATCCGTGTTCTCCCTATTTATTAGCAGTCGTTTATCTTAATACACCACCATAGCCTTTATTTTCCTCTCCTCTTTCCTTTCTTTTGTTTGTTCCTTCGAGGCATGATGCTTTTATTTGTTCGAAAGTGATAAGAGTTCCTTAAATCTTCAAGTTGTACTTTCTCAGCATAGAGTCATTATACTTTGCCGTCTCTGTGATGATTAAAGCCCCCCACACACACACACACACACCAAAACACACAGACACCAAAACACACTTGCATGGTGTAATAATTTTGAGATTTGTAAGTAGGAGAGATTAAAGAGCACTTAAAATGGTGGGTACAGGGGTCCCACCGCGTCGGCCAGTCCACAGTGACTATGCACTTGTCAAAGTATGTCCCTGTTATGTGACAAAATGATGTGTAAAGACTATTTCAGCTACTGGAGGTATTAGGCAAATATGAAGTGGATAACAAAAGTCTGTCTGATGGCTCTCTCTCATTGTGTTCCTCTCGTTGTATAAATCAACACATGACCGGGTGATAACCAGGTTTATCAGTGGTAGCTTTAAATCCTGCAAACACAGCTGTCAGATATCCAGGTGTGTTTCAGTTGGTTCACTCCCCATACATGAGAAATAGGTTTATTGTAAGGAAATATGGCTTGTTGTATTTTTACTGACTACCAAATACCACTAGACACTAAAGTTACTGTTATTGAATTCATTCAAAAATATTTTGTTTTGAAGAACGTGTTTTAATGATTTTCTTTCTTGTGTGTGTTTCTCCTTTGTTGCAGGAGTCAGGGATGAGCCTTGAGCTACATCTGCACCACGTGTAAGCAGCCCTTTCCCAGTGCCTGGTTCCTCCTGCAGCATGCCCAGAACAGCCATGGCATCCGCATCTACCTGGAGTCCAACCCCTCCAGCTCGTCGCTCACCCCGCATCACCATCCCGCCCCCCATGGGGCCAGGACTCCATCCCCAGTCCCCCTCACCAACTTTCTGCGAGAGAACAACCCCTTCCACCTGTTGAGAATGACTGGGCCCCTGCTCCGGGAGCCCCCACCAGGCTTCATGGACAACCGCGGAGGCCTCCCCAACACGCCGCCCTTCGTCAGCCCCTCACCCCGCCACCACCTGGACCCCCACCGGCTGGAACGCCTTAGTGCCGAAGAAATGGGGCTCATCTCCCAACACCCCAGTGCCTTCGAGAGGGTGATGCGGCTGACGCCCATGGCCATCGAGGCCCAATCCATGGACTTCTCCAGGCGGCTCAGGGAGCTGGCGGGGAGCAATAACGTGGCCACCCCTCCACTTTCGCCCAGCCGGGCCAACCCTATGCACCGCCTGCTCAACCCCAACCCCTTCCAACCAAGCCCCAAGTCACCCTTTCTCAGCACCCCGCCCCTGCCGGCCATGCCCCCCAACAGCACCACCCCGCCCCAGACACAGGCCAAGAGCAAGTCATGCGAGTTCTGCGGGAAGAGCTTCAAGTTCCAGAGCAACCTGGTGGTCCACCGGCGGAGCCACACCGGGGGAGAAGCCCTATAAGTGTCAGCTGTGCGACCATGCCTGCTCCCAGGCCAGCAAGCTGAAGAGACACATGAAGACACACATGCACAAATCTGGCTCCATGACAGGGAGGTCTGACGACGGGCTCTCCACCACCAGCTCCCCGGAGCCGGGCACCAGTGAAGTGACCGGAGAAGGCATGAAAAACAGAGAGGGAGACTTCAGGGGTGAGGGTGAAGAGGAGGAAGAGGAGGAGGATGAAGAGGAGATGGAGAACGAGAGCAGGCCGGAGTCGAACTTCAGCATGGACAACATGGAGTTCTACCGTAACCGTGAAAACGGCTCCAAGCCGCCCCCAGACGAGAAGAACTCTCTTTCCCTGGGTAAGATGGTGGAGAATGTGGGCCTGAGCACTATACAGCAGTACAATAACTTGATAGTCGACAATCGTAAAAATCGGATGCCCTTCTCTAAGAAGGGGTCCGATGGGCAGCGGGACACTGGGGATGAGGACTCTGTGGTGGGAGAGATGGAGAGGGAGCACCATCACCACCAGATGGAAAGGGATCACCAGAGGCCCACTGTCAACGGCAGGAACTGTGGCTCCGGCAACTCCTTCTCAAGCCTTTTCCCCCGCAAGCCCACACCCATCACCAGCCCCAGCCTGTCCAACTCCTCCAACAAGAGGATCAAGATCGAGAAGGATCTGGACATGCCCCCGGCACCAATCATCCCCTCTGAGAACGTCTACTCTCAGTGGCTGGTGGGATACGCCGCCTCACGACACTTCATCAAAGACCCTTTCCTGGGCTTCACCGACTCCAGACAATCTCCCTTCGGCACATCCTCTGAGCACTCGTCTGAGAACGGCAGCCTGCGCTTCTCCACGCCTCCCGGGGACCTCCTGGATGGCGGCCTGTCGGGGCGCAGCGGTACAGCCAGCGGGGGTAGCACCCCTCACCTGGGGGGCATGGGATCCGGCCGGCCCGGCTCCAAGGAGAGCCGACGGAGCGACACCTGCGAGTACTGCGGCAAGGTGTTTAAGAACTGCAGCAACTTGACAGTGCACCGGCGCAGCCATACGGGAGAGAGGCCCTACAAGTGCGAGCTGTGCAACTATGCCTGCGCCCAGAGCTCCAAGCTCACACGCCACATGAAGACCCACGGGCAGATGGGTAAGGAAGTGTACCGCTGTGACATTTGCCAAATGCCCTTCAGCGTGTACAGCACTCTCGAGAAACACATGAAAAAGTGGCATGGGGAACATTTGATGACCAATGAGGTCAAAATTGAACCGAGAGAAGCTAAGCCAGATTTTCCTATTTTGCCTCTTTCGCCACAACCTTGAAAAACAAACAAATACACAAAGGGGTAGCTGGATACTCTTTTTCTTAAATATCGCATTTTCGGTTAATTTTATGTTTTTGCCTAAGAAACTGCTAACTGAGAAAAACAATTAAACAAACAAACGGATATTAACAGCACCAATTAAAGCCGGTCTAACCTGCCTCATTTGGCTAAAGATCCTTTTTAACGGTTGATCAGAGGATTAATTAAATTATACCATTTTTGGAGCCTTTAACTGTGCAATAATTTCTGTATTTATTGGATTTTGTAATATTTTGGCATGTGCAGGTACTATTTTATTTTGTCATTTTTAAATTTGTTTTACTTTTTATTTTATTTTTTTAAAAACCCAGAGGATATCCTGAGATTCTTTTTAGCAGACAGAAAAAATAACATTTAAATAATCTTTAGGCCACTGCTTATAGAAAATTGTATATTTAAACTACAGGTGTAATTTCTTGAAAAGAAGCCGAATTTAATCTTTAAAAATGTTTTAAGCATAACTGAGAAAGCTATTTTTTGTTTGTTATACATGATAGGATATACGTACGCGGACAACAATCCTTTGGCATTGTAGCATGAACTGACTTTAAACATGTCGATCTAATTGGATATGTAGCACTGAATGTCATTTATGACAGTAAATCTAAAGAGGATCCGGAGGTTTCACAAACCCTGCCTCCTCTCGAGTAAATACATCCATTAAAAATAAAGAAGAAGAAGAAACAGATGATCACAAAGGCAGCTGCTTACTGGTACCTAGTACCCACCCCTGACAGACAACGCTTGAAAAACTGAGACATTGTGTATTTCTATAGAATCCCCTCATAGTATTCTCACACTGCATCTAAACTAGCTCCTCCTAAACTCACCCTAACCTATCCTACTAAACATAACAGAAATGCTATGACAATGCACATACTGATGTTTTGTGTCTTTTATCACACAGTTGTAGGATGGCTAAACCGTCGGGCTAAACTGCGGAGCTTTATAGCCAGAGAGAGCAGGGAGATCTTAGGGTGAGCTATAGGGGTCTCTTCCCTCTTCTTCATGATGTCATTCACCCCTTCATTATCATTCCACGGATGAGTTTAACACAATCACCCGTGCCCTTAGATTATTGCATATATTACACTCTCCTCCCAATTCCCCGTCCCTCGTCTCTGATGCACACTGTGTCTCACTCCTCTGCCAGCTGACTATTACAAATTCCAGCACTATTACAAACTCCCTATCGGACACTCGGCACAGAGTAGCATTACAGACAGTTTCATCACCCTCAGTCTCACTCAGTCATTTCAAACTGCCAGGTCTTGACACATTCTGTAGGTGTATCTCCTTAAACTCTGCTTTCTCTGTTTTGATCACCATTCATATTTAATGTTTCTCTGGTGGTGGTTTAGGAAGGGGCTGGGTGGTGGTTTAGGAAGGGGCTGGGTGGTGGTTTAGGAAGGGGCTGGGTGGTGGATTAGGAAGGGGCTGGGTGGTGGATTAGGAAGGGGCTGGGTGGTGGTTTAGGAAGGGGCTGGGTGGTGGATTAGGAAGGGGCTGGGTGGTGGTTTAGGAAGGGGCTGGGTGGTGGTTTAGGAAGGGGCTGGGTGGTGGTTTAGGAAGGGGCTGGGTGGTGGATTAGGAAGGGGCTGGGTGGTGGATTAGGAAGGGGCTGGGTGGTGGATTAGGAAGGGGCTGGGTGGTGGTTTAGGAAGGGGCTGGGTGGTGAATTAGGAAGGGGCTGGGTGGTGGATTAGGAAGGGGCTGGGTGGTGGTTTAGGAAGGGGCTGGGTGGTGGATTAGGAAGGGGCTGGGTGGTGGTTTAGGAAGGGGCTGGGTGGTGGATTAGGAAGGGGCTGGGTGGTGGATTAGGAAGGGGCTGGGTGGTGGATTAGGAAGGGGCTGGGTGGTGGTTTAGGAAGGGGCTGGGTGGTGGATTAGGAAGGGGCTGGGTGGTGGTTTAGGAAGGGGCTGGGTGGTGGATTAGGAAGGGGCTGGGTGGTGAATTAGGAAGGGGCTGGGTGGTGGATTAGGAAGGGCTGGGTGGTGATTTAGGAAGGAGCTGGGTGGTGGTTTAGGAAGGGCTGGGTGGTGGATTAGGAAGGGGCTGGGTGGTGGATTAGGAAGGGCTGGGTGGTGGATTAGGAAGGGGCTGGGTGGTGGTTTAGGAAGGGGCTGGGTGGTGGATTAGGAAGGGGCTGGGTGGTGGATTAGGAAGGGCTGGGTGGTGGTTTAGGAAGGGGCTGGTGGTGGATTAGGAAGGGCTGGGTGGTGGATTAGGAAGGGGCTGGGTGGTGGTTTAGGAAGGGGCTGGGTGGTGGATTAGGAAGGGGCTGGGTGGTGGTTTAGGAAGGGGCTGGGTGGTGGGTTAGGAAGGGGCTGGGTGGTGGTTTAGGAAGGGGCTGTTTGGTGGATTAGGAAGGGGCTGGGTGGTGGTTTAGGAAGGGGCTGGGTGGTGGATTAGGAAGGGGCTGGATGGTGGTTTAGGAAGGGGCTGGGTGGTGGTTTAGGAAGGGGCTGGGTGGTGGATTAGGAAGGGGCTGGGTGGTGGATTAGGAAGGGGCTGGGTGGTGGATTAGGAAGGGGCTGTTTGGTGGATTAGGAAGGGGCTGGGTGGTGGTTTAGGAAGGGGCTGGGTGGTGGTTTAGGAAGGGCTGGGTGGTGGATTAGGAAGGGCTGGATGGTGGTTTAGGAAGGGGCTGGGTGGTGGATTAGGAAGGGGCTGGATGGTGGTTTAGGAAGGGCTGGGTGGTGGTTTAGGAAGGGGCTGGGTGGTGGATTAGGAAGGGGCTGGGTGGTGGATTAGGAAGGGCTGGGTGGTGGATTAGGAAGGGGCTGTTTGGTGGATTAGGAAGGGGCTGGGTGGTGGTTTAGGAAGGGGCTGGGTGGTGGTTTAGGAAGGGGCTGGGTGGTGGATTAGGAAGGGGCTGGATGGTGGTTTAGGAAGGGGCTGGGTGGTGGATTAGGAAGGGGCTGGATGGTGGTTTAGGAAGGGGCTGGGTGGTGGTTTAGGAAAGGGCTGGGTGGTGGATTAGGAAGGGGCTGGGTGGTGGTAGTAGTCACAGCCAAAGCAGACACCACCTCTTTAACCAGATGAGAATTACGTACCTTAAAATGTAATTCCATATTATTATTAACTCTACATACATTCAGTAACAATGTTTTATGATATCACTGCCCTATGCATTTTTTCTAGAAATATCTATCAATCGTTTTGAAAAAATGAATTTCTACCTGTATAGTAAAACGTTTGATTGTATAGTGTGCCATAGTCAAAGTGTTTATGATGTTGTATTCTTCTTCTGGTTAATATGGTCTAGTCCGTTGCGAGACAGAACCAGTGACAGTTAGTTACTTAGTGATATGCAGACCAGTAAATTGCACAGTTATAGATACAAACAGTGTCTGTAGAATTCTGTTGAGCGTGTGCCCAAACAGTAAGACAATTCTTTCTTTCTTTCCTCATTCAGGGCTCCCTGTGATGTGTAGTTGAACGCATTCTGAGAGAAGTAGCAACTCTGACACACACAGAATGCACAGCTGAGTGAGCTTTTTAGGAAAGATTTTTCGGTCTTCAGCAAGCACCAACCTTTGCCCAAATCATCACTCCTTGTTATTTTGAATAATGTACCCCTGTCCTACCACCCTGTTCAAACCCCCTCAAGTTGACCTTTGACATCCAAGCAAAAAGGTTATATTGAGTAAAAAATCTGTCATTGAGAAAAAAAGAAGAGAAAAACATAAACATCTCTTTGCAGTTGACCCGCACTATGATTTGTCAATCATTTTTTTACACACAAAAAAGAAAAAGAAAATGGAAAATGGAAAATACGGCTTCTGAGCAAGAAATGACTTTGACTGGATTTACTCGGCCTGGGTGAAGGGTTCTAGAGTTTGGGATCAGCTGATATTGAAGTGCCAGCGTTGCTGTAAGCGTGGCTTTCCCAATACTGGCACTATAAAAATTAAAAAAAAATATTTATTTGGACACTTTTTGTACTGCCATTCAATTTGACATGAGTGTGCCTTGAATACTGATCTTCCTATTCACCGTCTCTCAAGACAAATGCAACACTTTTGTGAAGCAAAGGATTTGAACAAAATGAAAACAATGTATCAAATTTATGTGTCAACTTAGTTTCTAATTTGCTTATGAAATTTCAATAGAATATCAGAGATATTACTTTTAAAAATAAAACAAAGCTGCATTTAGGTTAGGAGTACCCAGCACAACATTGATGTGTCTGTATATATGTATGCATATGTACATAGAAATGCATAAACCTATATAGATATATATCAAATTCTTCAAATCAGGACAAGACTGTATCCCTAGAAACATGGCCAGAGAGGTTTGTTATGTCACACAATAGTCAAGGAAGAGACTGGACTAAAAATCAGGAACTGCAGAAACAAAAAAAGAATTTAGTGCACTCTGTCTTAAAATACGTTTACAGTATTGAAACAAGTACAAGGGTAAAATAATATTTGTGTGTATGTGTGTTTTAAACAAGTATTTTTTTCTTCAAGTTTGCTTATACAGTTTCTCTGAATGCCATGGTGGCGATGTGTATATTGTTTTTTGGTGACGGGGTTTTAGTATATATATATATATGAATATATATGAATATATATGACATTTTTCTTGTTTACTGTAAAAGTATACCAGTATTTGTAATATTGGAGAATGCTTGGGCATTTTACAAAAATATAAAAAAAAGTTATTGTTTCTTTATTTTTATTTTGGAGTACAATTTAAATTGTGGGTCTTTTAAAAATGTTTTTGTCACTGTAACTGTAAAAGTCTTAAGTTTTAGTAACTTCTTTTTCTGCCTTGGGTGTAATAAAATGAAAATAAATGAATGAAAAAAGTGAACTGTAACAAACTTGATGGAGGATGGGGCCAACTGCATAATGTCTGAAATGTTCCCTCGTAGAAACTATGGAACATTGTTATTGCTTTGCAGTAAAATACTGACATGTATCTATGTTCTGCTTCTGGAATGGATACTCTTCATGGCTGGTTTGAAATACATGTGTAGGCACTTGCTGTCTTTCTACAGAAGCTTGTATTTTTTAACCTGTATGTGCATCCTTTGTGAAAAGGGGGACTTTAAGTATCTGTATGTCATTATCTTATTTGGGGGAGGGGGACAACATTGCAACTTCAAGATAAAACTCACAGGCTGCCACGACATATTTTATGTCATTTGGCAGGATAAAATAGTGCAAAAACCCCTGATGAATTTGCATTGTTGAAATGAACCTTATTGTACAGAAGGGAAATAAAAGGTTGTTTGACCTTTTAGAAACAGAAATACACAAGTAGATGTTTTTGTTTACTATTCTGTTGGTTGTACATATTTTTCTATGATGACCCTGACATATCTTTTGTTTTTATTTCATTTTATTTAGATTTGAACATTTCTATGTGTTTTAACTGGCACTGGCAGTGACCTTCTATCTTTGGGGTCATCTAGCTGCCCTTTGACCCTTGACCTTTGGTGACCTGTGTGTCAGTTGTACAAGAACCTGACCTGCCAAACCATAGATTTCACAGCATGAGAAGAATAGAGCACAAATACAAGCGTGATGTGCTAGACGCACCAATCAGAGAAAGGACATGGATAGAGTGTGTAGAAAAAGACACACACGTTGGAGAAAATGGTAAAGTCTCTTATGAGGTGCAGGGAGATTATATATCTGGATACCTTAGTTAGACATCGTCTCACAGAACAATGTAGTATACACAGAGCAACCGAGGCTGGCTGGATACAATCAAAGCTACAAGCTGCACTCGCCTCAAACCAGAAGCTACAATTACAGGCAGTTAGTAGCTACCGTACCTGACCACAATCATACGGAGACCTATCAATCAGTCAGAACCAGGGTGTTTATATGAATGCTGCTCACTTAGATTTACAGAACTGTCCTTTAACTGTTTAGCAGCACAGAACACCCATACCTGTGTTTGATCTTCTTTTTATGATGTTATGTTTCCCTTAAAATATTGGTGCTTTGATATGTGCTAAGAGCTATTCCATGTTGGCTGCACTGTTTGTCCGCCCCTGGGCACCGTAGACAGAACACCAAGCAGAGCAAGGCTAAGCTAGGCTGTTGATGGTGTTCACTTTGTGTATAGACATATTCATGGAACACTGCCCAGTCTGTGGGTATATTCATTTTGTTTTCCTTCGAAGGTGCAGGTGTATTGGGCTAGGCCAGTAGTCCCTCTACAAGAGAGACCGAGTTGACTTTAGTACGCCGGGCCTGAATTAGGAAATAAAAATACAAAGTGCTTTGCTGCTTTCCACTCTTTTGGTTTGACATTCAATCATTTTACTATTTCCTTTTAGATTTTTTTTCATGTTTGTATTTAAAGAATAATACAGGGTTGGGATAAAGACGTGGAGAAATCTGTCATTTTTTACATGTAATAATGTTCGAATACAAAGGGAAGTGGTCCGGGTCTGGACATACAGGGGAGGGCTGGGGGCTTTGAGTAGGGATGTTATGCTGTGTGTGATGTCACTTTATTTAAATACATGAACTGATTCTTTAGGCTGCAATTGGCTGTGTTGTCTATGATGTCACTGAGGTGAGGACAGCATTCCGTCGTTCTCAGGCCTGATGAGTCCAATGCCATTGGTTCGTTACAGTAAACATGACATTCAGACATCACTTGGCCTGTCTCTACGCTCTTTATTTCAAAATACATCAGAAAGATGCTTGTTCACCACATTTTGCAACAGGATCAATGCACACACACACACACACTCACACATACACACACATTTTTAAGTAATGGATCTTCTGAAATGTACATATAAACTCACGCTATCAACACACACACATATAAACTCACTCTATCAACACACACACTCATATAAACTCACTCTATCAACACACACTCATATAAACTCACTCTATCAACACACACTCATATAAACTCACTCTATCAACACACACACTCATATAAACTCACGCTATCAACACACACACTCATATAAACTCACTCTATCAACACATACACTCATATAAACTCACTCTATCAACACACACACTCATATAAACTCACTCTATCAACACACACACTCATATAAACTCACTCTATCAACACACACACTCATATAAACTCACTCTATCAACACACACTCATATAAACTCACTCTATCAACACACACTCATATAAACTCACTCTATCAACACACACACTCATATAAACTCACGCTATCAACACACACTCATATAAACTCACGCTATCAACACACACTCATATAAACTCACTCTATCAACACACACTCATATAAACTCACTCTATCAACACACACTCATATAAACTCACTCTATCAACACACACACTCATATAAACTCACTCTATCAACACACACACTCATATAAACTCACTCTATCAACACACACTCATATAAACTCACTCTATCAACACACACACTCATATAAACTCACGCAACGTTAACATTTTTCTCAAATGCTTTTTGAAACAGTCATAACATTCTCTAAATTGTCATTGTCGTTTTATGGGACATCCCAACTCTACTGCATGTCTGCAAAATGTAGTAACTCACTCAAAACATTTAATTCATGCTTCAAAACCTAGTTATTGTGTCAGTAAATTGGCCAATGCCACCAAAATGAGAAGTTTTTTTGTCATTGTGTGAGCCGTACTGGTCAAAATGTTTGTGTTTTTTCACCATGGCAGTCAACCCTGGAAATGACTGTTGTATACACATTTCAGGTTTGTTCTACTTTTTTGACACTGACTGCTTACTGTACTAGACCAGAAGGTCAGTTTTGTCTAGTTGAATGCTATTGTGTATCAGACTGAGCTTTTTAGATACCGATTTCAACAGTAGGTCAAAGTTTAATGGGAAAAGTCAATACTGTACACAGAAAAAGAATATGCACATTTGTATGTATGCAGTACATTTATTTTTGTAGCAATGTGTTACATGTAAACAGAGAATTCACATTTCCATTTTTACATATTTCTTACATGTAAAGTCATATATAGTGAACAAAACATTTGCCACAAAATGACTTCCCCATGCCCCCCAAAACATTTAAAAACGCAACAATGAAAAAAACAATAAATTGACCTCCTCACAGTATGTAACACTACAAGGTTCCATCTTCTTGGAGGACATCCTGTCACTCTTGTTGGTCTGGCCAGACGTTTTCGTCAACATCACATCTGATGTTTTCCCTTGAGATGCACCTGGGGAAAAATCTCCTTGCGTGGCGCAACCATCCCCTGCAATGATCGCCTGTGATGTCCTCACAAACAGCATTCATGGCATCTAACAGAGACATCTCTTCTATCGGATTCAGGAATGAGGAGGATGGTGGAAGGAACTCCACTGTTATTCTTTCATGTGCAGCAAACCATTCCCTAACGATGTTGGTTGGGTGGAAGTTGACATTATCCCACACAATTACAACATTTGGCAAATCTGGTCTAACTAAACCTCTTTGGTGTTCTGGTATTAGGTCTCTGTAAAGTGTATTTAGGAAGGCCAGGAAGAGTTGGGTGTTATTGGGCCCAATGTGTGGAATACGTGCGCTCACACCATTCTCAGAAATGGCAGCACACATTGTAATATTGCCCCCACGTTGGCCTGGTGTGCCAATTGTGGCTCCGTGTCCAATGAGATTGTGGCCACATCTCCTGCCTTTAGCCAGACTGAACCCAGCCTCGTCCACAAAAACAAGAATGTGGGTAATTTCATGTCCTTCCAGCTCCATTATTCTCTATATAGTAACACATATCCTATTCTAGAATCAGACAGTTTAGTAAAGTATGTTTTCTGTTCTTATGGGTATCTACAACTTAAAGAAGTATATACAGGCCTCATTGAAGTGTAGTAAAACTCCCTGTACAATATACCATGTGCACACCAATGATTTACCTGGACATACTGGTAGCTCCTTAGCTCCTTCACTCTGTCACTATTCCTCTCAAATGGCACCTTGTAGAGTTGTTTCATAGTCATTAAATTTGTAGTCTATAGTGGAAATGCTGACAGAACTGATAGTTGCGAAGATATTGTTGTCATTTATGATTGCTCTTTGGATCTGACTGACTGACTGACTAATTGATTGACTGACTAATTGATTGACTGACTGACTGACTAATTGATTGACTGACTGATTGACTGACTGACTGATTTACTGACTGACTAATTGATTGACTGACTGGCTGACTGATTGACTGACTGATTGACTGACTGACTGACTGACTAATTGATTGACTGACTGACTGACTGATTTACTGACTGACTGACTGATTGACTGACTGACTGACTGACTGACTGATTGACTGACTGACTAATTGATTGACTGACTGACTGATTTACTGACTGACTAATTGACTGACTGACTGACTAATTGATTGACTGACTGACTGACTAATTGATTGACTGGCTGACTGACTAATTGATTGACTGACTGATTGACTGACTGATTGACTGACTGACTGACTGACTAATTGATTGACTGACTGACTGACTGATTTACTGACTGACTAAATTTGATTGACTGACTGACTGACTGACTGACTGATTGACTGACTGATTGACTGACTGACTGACTGATTGACTGACTGATTGACTGACTGACTGACTAATTGATTGACTGACTGACTGACTGATTTACTGACTGACTAATTGATTGACTGACTGACTAATTGATTGACTGACTGACTGGCTGACTGACTGATTGATTGACGGACTGACTAATTGATTGACTGACTGATTGACTGACTGACTGACTGACTGATTGACTGACTGATTGACTGACTGACTAATTGATTGATTGACTGATTGACTGACTGACTGACTGACTGACTAATTGATTGACTGACTGACTGACTGACTAATTGATTGACTGACTGACTGACTAATTGATTGACTGACCAACCTAGCAACTGACTAATTGATTGACTGACTGACTGACTGATTTACAACTGACCGACTAATTGATTGACTGGACTGACTGACTGATTGACTGACTGACTGACTGACTAATTGATTGACTGACTGACTGACTGACTGATTGATTGACGGACTGACTAATTGATTGATTGACTGATTGAGTCTGACTGATTGACTGACTGACTGATTGATTGACTGACTGACTGATTTACTGACTGACTGATTGATTGAATGATTGACTGACTGACTGACTGACTGACTAATTGATTGACTGACTGACCTTTGATTTACCGACAACTAATTGATTAACTGACTGGACTTAATTGACGAATCAAGTTGATTGACTGACTGACCACTAGTAATTGATTGACTGACTGATTGACTGACTGATTGACTGACTGACTGACTAATTGATTGACTGACTGACTGACTGATTGACTGACTGACTGATTGACTGACTGACTGACTAATTGATTGACTGACTGACTGATTTACTGACTGACTAATTGATTAACTGACTGACTAATTGATTGACTGACTGACTGACTAATTGATTGACTGACTGACTGACTGATTGATTGGATCGACTGAATTCTAGTAATTATCGACCACTAATTTAATTAACTAACTGACTGATTGACTGACTGATTGACTGACTGACTCAATTGATTGACTGACTGACTGACTAATTGATTGACTGACTGACTGACTGATTTACTGACTGACTAATTGATTGACTGACTGACTGACTGATTGACTGACTGACTGACTGACTAATTGATTGACTGACTGACTGACTGACTGACTAATTGATTGACTGACTGATTGACTGACTAATTGATTGACTGACTGACTAATTGATTAACTGACTGACTGATTGATTGACTGATTGACTGACTGACTGATTGACTGACTGACTGACTAATTGATTGACTGACTGACTGATTTACTGACTGACTAATTGATTAACTGACTGACTAATTGATTGACTGACTGACTGACTGACTAATTGATTGACTGACTGATTGACTGACTGACTGACTGATTAATTGATTGACTGACTGACTGACTAACTGACTAATTGATTGACTGACTGACTGACTGATTGATGGACTGACTGACTAATTGATTGACTGACTGATTGACTGACTGATTGACTGACTGACTAATTGATTGACTGACTGATTGACTGACTGACTGACTGACTGACTAATTGATTGACTGACTGACTGACTAATTGATTGACTGACTGACTGACTAATTGATTGACTGACTGACTGACTGACTGACTAATTGATTGACTGACTCATGACTGACTGATTGATTGATGGACTGACTAATTGATTGACTGATTGACTGACTGATTGACTGACTGATTGACTGACTGACTAATTGATTGACTGACTGATTGACTGACTGAATAGACTGACCGACTAATTGATTTACCGACTGACTGACTAATTGATTGACTGACAACTGACTGAACTAAATTGATTAGTAACTGACTGACTGACTAATTAACTGACCGACTGGACTGACTGACTAATTTGACTGATTGACTGACTGACTAATTGACTGACTGACTAATTGACTTGCCCGAATTTACGGACTGACAATTGATTTAGCTGACCGACTGAACTGATTGACTGACTGACTGACTGATCGACTGACTGACTAATTGATTGACTGACTGACTGACTGACTAATTTATTGACCGACTGACTGAATTAGACCGACTTTAACTGACTGACTAATTGGATTGACTGACTGACCGACCAATTGATTGACCGACTGGACTGACTAATTGAATGACTGACTGACTGACTGAATGATTGACTGACTAATTGACTGACTGACTGGCTAATTGAATGACTGACCTGACTGACCTGACTGATTTACTGACCCAACTAATTTGATTGGCAACTGGGCGGACTGACTGATTGACTGATTGATTGACTGGACTAATTGATTGACCTGACTGATTGACTGGGACTGATTGACTGACTGACTAATTGATTGACTGGAACTGACTGACTGATTGACTGACCCGACTGACTGACTAATCTGATTGATTGACTGGACTGACTGACTCATTGATTGACCGACTGACTGACTAATTGATTGACTGGCAACTGACCGACTGATTACTGACTGACCTGGCAATTGATTGCAATGACCGACTGACTGACTGACTGACTGACCGACTGACCGATTGACTGACTGACTCCTGACTGATTGCCAATTGATTGACCACCGCTGATTGACCGACTGACTGATTAATTGACTGACTGACAACTGGACTGGATACTGACCTAACTAATTGATTGAGACCGGGACTGACTGACTAACCTGATTGACTGACTGATTGACTGACTGACCGACTGACCGGACTGATTTACTGACTGACCAACTTAATTGACTTGGCAACTAACCAATTGACTGACTAACCCAATTGATTGACTGACCCGGACTGACTGATTTAATGGCAACTGACCAATTGATTGACAGACCGGAACTGACTGGACTGACTTACTGACTTATTGACTAGACTGACTGACTGACTGATTTACTATTGACTATAATTGACTAATTGATTGACTGACCTTTGGACTGACTTACTGGACTTATTGATTGACTGACTGACCTAATTGATTACTAACTGACTGACTAATAATTGACTCTGGATCGATCGAATTGGGATTGATACCGACTGACTGAATTGATTGACTGGATCGACCGATCACGGATTAATTGGACTAAGTGATTGACTGACCAACTGGAATTGACTGGATCGACTAAATCGAATTGACTGGACTGACTAACTAATTGATTGACTGGACTGATCTGAACTGGACCTTGGATTGATTGACCATCGACTAATTGATCAATCGAACTGAATATTAACTGACTGATTGGACTGACTGATTGACTGACTGACTCAATTGATTGATCACTGGACTGATTGACAATAACTAGACTAACTGGATTGATCAATTGATTGATCGATTGACTGATCACTAATTGAATTGGAACTGAATTGGGACTGGAATTGGATCGACCGATCGACTGACTCCATTGATAATGAATGGACTTACCTAACCGACTAGTGGATTGACTGACTGGATTTAACTGGACTCGACTGACCAATTGAATGGACTGACTCACTGGGACTTATTGGATTGACAAATGGACTGACTGAATGAATTTACAAAGAATGGAATCGACTGACTAATTGATGATTGACTGACTGGATCAGACTGACCAATTGATTGTGACCCCATCGACTGACTGACTAGATTGATTGACGGAATGACTAATTGATTGACCGGACTGATTACTGGACTGATTTGACTGACTGATTGACTGACTGACTGATTAATTGATTGACTGACTGATTGACCGGACTCTAATTGACAGACCGACCAACTAGATTGACCGACTGATTGACTGACTGATTGACTGGACTGATTGACTGACTGACCTGATTTACTGGACTGGACTAATTGGATTGACTGGACTGACTGACCGACTGACTGGACTGATTGACTGACTGATTGACTGACGACTAAGTTGATTGACTGACTGACTGACCTAATTGACTGACTGACTAATTGATTCGACTGGATCAGATTTGATTGACTGACTGGAATCTAATTGATTGACTGACCGACTGACTGACTGGATTTACTGACTGATCAATTAATTGACTGACTAACCGACTGACCAATTGATTGACTGACTGACTGACTGACTGGATTTATCAACTTAACTAAGTGATTGACTAACTGACTGACTGATTTACAGCAACTAGACTAATTGATTGACCTGACTGACTGACTGACTAACTGATTGACTGACTGACTGATTGATTGACGGACTGACTGACTAATTCGATTGACTGACTGGATTTTGACTGACCTAACCAATTGATTGACTCTAACTGACTAATTGATTGACTGACTGACTGACTGACTGATTGATTGACGGACTGACTAATTGATTGACTGACTGATTGACTGACTGATTGACTGACTGACTGATTAATTGATTGACTGACTGATTGACTGACTGACTAATTGATTGACTAATTGATTGACTGACTGACTGACTGACTAATTGATTGACTGACTGACTGACTAATTGATTGACTGACTGACTGACTGATTGACTGACTGATTGACTGATTTACTGACTGACTAATTGATTGACTGACTGACTGATTGACTGACTGACTGACTAATGGATTGACTGACTGACTGACTGACTGATTTACTGACTGACTAATTGATTGACTGACTGACTGACTGACTGACTGATTGACTGACTGACTAATTGATTGACTGACTGACTGACTGACTGAGTGACGGACTGACTAATTGATTGACTGACTGATTGACTGACTGACTAATTGATTGACTGACTGATTGACTGACTGACTGACTGACTAATTGATTGACTGACTGACTGACTAATTGATTGACTGACTGACTGACTAATTGATTGACTGACTGACTGACTGATTTACTGACTGACTAATTGATTGACTGACTGACTGAGTGACTGATTGACTGACAGAACTGAGGACGTGTCTGGACGTGTCATGGTAGTCAGATGGACTCACTGAGACACACAGGGTCATGTCTCAGTAAACACAAACCAGACAAACATTGTCAAAGTAGAATGGCAAATTTTCCCTAATAAATATTGGTGCTTGGGTACAACTATACACATTCTAATACAAATGTGGGATGTGGATGTCTCTTAGCAGCAGCAGCATCTCCCTCTCAATAACTAGCCTCGTTATTTCCATTACCTAAAACTACTGTGGGAATTAAAACAGCCAACACACACACTCACGCATGCAGGTATGCACGCACACACACACTGTACACACACCCACATACTGTACACACACACCCACATACTGTACACACACATACTGTACACACACCCACATACTGTACACACACCCACAGGTGATACAGGAGGAATTATTTCTGCTTTCCTCGTCTGTCTGTCTGTCTGTCTGTCTCTCTCTCTCTCTCTCTCTCTCTCTCTCTCTCTCTCTCTCTCTCTGTCTCTACCCCTCTCCTCCACTCATTAGAAGGCAACTTCAAATGACTTAAGCCCCTGTCAGTCGACAGCGTAAAGCCACAGTGTTGTCAGGTACAGTTGGTCTTAAGGCTTCAAGATGAACATGGCTATATTCTCTGACAAACCCCCCACAGGGGACTGCACGGATGGTACTGGAATGCAGCGATGACAGGAGGACAGAGGGGAGGGAGGGGAGGAGGGAGAGAGAGATAAAGAGAGAGGTACAGTAAATAAAGAAAGGAGAGATGGAGCGAGGGATTGAACAAATGGAGGAAAGGATTTGTGGGAGAGGCAGACACCTAGAGGCGAAGGCTGGGGAAAAGGGGGAGAGAACGGGTGAAAGAACATGGAAAGGACATTTTAAAAAGGAGAGAGATAGGGCTATAGTTAATTATGGTAAAAGAACAAGCTTGTCACTAGACGGTGTTTGAATGAGGGTGTCATGGCGAATCAGAGGGTCCCTAGACTTCCTTGGTAATTATTAACATTATAATTCACCACTCTTGTCCTTGTCCAATTGATTGGCATGCCTGTTTCATGGGTATTTCCATAGGCAGTAGTGGTATCACTCACTATTCCTTCTTTCATGTGTGTATGTGTGTCTCTCTCTCTCTCCCTCTGACAGTTTCAGAAGCATGTACTCTCTGACAGTTTCAGAAGCATGTACTCTCTGACAGTTTCAGAAGCATGTACTCTCTGACAGTTTCAGAAGCATGCACTCTCTGACAGTTTCAGAAGCATGTACTCTCTGACAGTTTCAGAAGCATGTATGTCAGACAGGACTAATGAGAGTTTTATTGAGATCACGTGACCCCTGAAATGTGGGGCTGATCAGATGTGGCTATTGAACGTAACTCAACCTACCCACCTCTCACAATGTACAATAAAAACATGATGTATTATAAACACGAACAGTGGTACAGAAGGAAAGTACTACATTTAAGATGTTGAAGCATATGAAAGTATGAGTGACGTAATATTGAAACGTTGCATTGTATTTGTGTCAATGTACCAGTATCATTGTATTACAAAGCATCATCCAATTATTTAGAAATAAAGACAAGTTGGAAACAAAGATAACTGATCAATTTATCGTCTCTTGTAACTACACCCACTGAGATGACAGTGTGTCACAAATGGCACCCTATTCCCTATATAATAGTGCACTACTTTTGACTGGCGAATAAGGTGTCCTTTGTGACAACCAATTACGAAGAGGTTTAAATCAAACCTTGCATTGTTCGGCTCAAATAAGGCAACAAAAAATATATATATAAAAGAGAGGAAAAGACTGTGTTCAATACGATTCCAGCTGCAGCCAAACTACAAACACACAACCAAACTATTCCGATTTGCCTGCCTACACACAACATTACGACACTTTTGGATGATCACATTGTGGGATTAGCAGGCAGCCTTGTCAATACTGCGATGGAGGGATGCTATTTCTCACACAACGCATCACATTAACGCCGTGCCCAAAAATGTACATAAATCTTTGTCTTAAGATGAAAGAAAGGCGGTTTGAGAGAATGGTTAAGCTTTAGAACTGGGGAAGGAAGGAGGAAAGTGGAGGGCGTGGTGGTGTCGGCCAATTGGGAGGCTAACAGAACACATGGAGGGAGGGAGGGAGGGAAGATGAAAAAAAAGTTGTATTCATTTTAAATCATCCAGAATTGTGTCGATGCAAACATACATTATCCCCCCCACTCTTATGTCATTCATGTAATAATAAAACAAATAAAAAAATAAAGACATGCCGGAAGGGAGAGAGGACAGGAATATGCATTAGCATGTCTGTATGGTAAGAGAAAAGAGAGAAGTGGTTCAGCAGCATTATATTCAGACTTGGGTGATTTAGTGGTGTGTCTCTGACTGAGTCTCACAGTGTTATATTCAGACTTGGGTGATTTAGTGGTGGGTCTCTGACTGAGTCTCACAGTGGTATATTCAGACTTGGGTGATTTAGTGGTGGGTCTCTGACTGAGTCTCACTGTGTTATATTCAGACTTGGGTGATTTAGTGGTGGGTCTCTGACTGAGTCTCACAGTGTTATATTCAGACTTGGGTGATTTAGTGGTGGGTCTCTGACTGAGTCTCACAGTGTTATATTCAGACTTGGGTGATTTAGTGGTGGGTCTCTGACTGAGTCTCACAGTGTTATATTCAGACTTGGGTGATTTAGTGATGGGTCTCTGACTGAGTCTCACTGTGTTATATTCAGACTTGGGTGATTTAGTGGTGTGTCTCTGACTGAGTCTCACAGTGTTATATTCAGACTTGGGTGATTTAGTGGTGTGTCTCTGACTGAGTCTCACAGCGTTATATTCAGACTTGGGTGATTTAGTGGTGGGTCTCTGACTGAGTCTCACAGCGTTATATTCAGACTTGGGTGATTTAGTGGTGGGTCTCTGACTGAGTCTCACAGCGTTATATTCAGACTTGGGTGATTTAGTGGTGGGTCTCTGACTGAGTCTCACAGCGTTATATTCAGACTTGGGTGATTTAGTGGTGGGTCTCTGACTGAGTCTCACAGCGTTATATTCAGACTTGGGTGATTTAGTGGTGGGTCTCTGACTGAGTCTCACAGCGTTATATTCAGACTTGGGTGATTTAGTGGTGGGTCTCTGACTGAGTCTCACAGCGTTATATTCAGACTTGGGTGATTTAGTGGTGGGTCTCTGACTGAGTCTCACAGCGTTAAATTCAGACTTGGGTGATTTAGTGGTGGGTCTCTGACTGAGTCTCACAGCGTTATATTCAGACTTGGGTGATTTAGTGGTGGGTCTCTGACTGAGTCTCACAGCGTTATATTCAGACTTGGGTGATTTAGTGGTGGGTCTCTGACTGAGTCTCACAGCGTTATATTCAGACTTGGGTGATTTAGTGGTGGGTCTCTGACTGAGTCTCACAGCGTTATATTCAGACTTGGGTGATTTAGTGGTGGGTCTCTGACTGAGTCTCACAGCGTTATATTCAGACTTGGGTGATTTAGTGGTGGGTCTCTGACTGAGTCTCACAGCGTTATATTCAGACTTGGGTGATTTAGTGGTGGGTCTCTGACTGAGTCTCACAGCGTTATATTCAGACTTGGGTGATTTAGTGGTGGGTCTCTGACTGAGTCTCACAGTGTTATATTCAGACTTGGGTGATTTAGTGGTGTGTCTCTGACTGAGTCTCACTGTGAAAGGCGAAGCATCGGCCTTCGTTTTCTCCCTGCTCTAATCTTATCGCCTGTAGCAGTCATTCACCAAACTGACCTAGACGGTTGTGCCTCCTCTCTCCCCCTACCTCCTCTTGTCTCCATTTGATTGGATTCCTCCTCCTTTATCCTCTGATTGTGAATCTCCTTACATTAAAGCCAGCAGATTGGATCAGAATCTGACCACTGAAGGCGATTCCCTTTTTAAATAGAGAGGAGGTTAGTGTAAAATTTAGATCATAGGCCTGGAGAGAGTGAAAGAATGAGAGAGAGAGAGAGAGAGAGAGAGAGAGAGAGAGAGAGAGAGAGAGAGAGAGAGAGAGAGAGAGAGAGAGAGAGAGGGAGAGAGAAAAGACAACGTCCAATTTAGGTTATCAAAATGTAATAACTATATTTTATAAATGAAATAACTGTTAGCTAATCATATTATTTTCTTTTTTGTATACCAGATGCAGAATAAATAGTTAGTGTGAAGTGAGCTGTGTTTGACGGCCTAGAGTCCCATAATACATCCTATTCTCTATGTTTAGGGTTCCCAAGTGGCGCAGCGGTCTAAGGCACTGCATCTCAGTGCTAGAGGCTTCACTACAGACCATGATTCGATTCCAGGCTGTATCACACATCACCTTATGGGACTCCCGTATTCCCAAACGGGAGTCCCATAAGGTGGTGCACAATTGGCCCAGCGTCGTCCGTGTTAGGGTTTGGCTGGGGTAGGCTGCATTGTAAATAAGAATTTGTTCTTATCTGACTTGCCAAATAAAATAAAGGTTAAATAAAATTACAAAATTAAATATAATGCACTACCTTTGACAAGGGCCCATAGGGACGCAAACTATGTATCTGAATCCAGTAGAAGCAGGCCAGACCACAGCCCACTGTATGTGAATGACTCCTGCTGGTTACTACTACAGAGACAGTAGTAGTATGCCTCCATTATTTGTTTCTGGTTCTTTCCCTAACCCCTTCTTCCCTCTCTTTGCTACCCTTCTCTTACTCCTTTCTTTATCTCTCTCACGTTCTGCCACCATCCCCTGTCCTTTACATCCCCCTATCCCCCTATTCCTCAACCCTCCCCCCACCGTCTCCCTCCATCCCTCCCTCCCTATAAGCTGTGCGGCAGGCGGCTGTCCCCCGTCGGTGGTAATAAAATAAACAAATGACAGTGGACTGACGGGTTGGGGGATGGGGAGTGAGAGAGGGGTTGGGGGATGGGGGGAGTGAGAGAGGGGTTGGGGGGATGGGGGGAGTGAGAGAGGGGTTGGGGGATGGGGGAGTGAGAGAGGGGTTGGTGGGATGGGGGGAGTGAGAGAGGGGTTGGGGATGGGGGAGTGAGAGAGGGTTGGGGATGGGGGAGTGAGAGAGGGTTGGGGGATGGGGGAGTGAGAGAGGGGTTGGGGGATGGGGGAGTGAGAGAGAGGGTTGGGGGGATGGGGGAGTGAGAGAGGGGTTGGGGGATGGGGGATGGGGGAGTGAGAGAGGGGTTGGGGGATGGGGGATGGGGGAGTGAGAGAGGGGTTGGGGGGATGGGGGAGTGAGAGAGGGGTTGGGGATGGGGATGGGGGAGTGAGAGAGGGGTTGGGGGATGGGGGATGGGGGGAGTGAGAGAGGGGTTGGGGGATGGGGGAGTGAGAGAGGGGGCAGAGAAGAGGTGAGATTCAAAGGGGGAAAAGAAAGAGTGGTGAGACTCTCCTCTCATCTCCTCTCCTCTCCTCTCCTCTCCTCTCCTGTGTAACTGATAGATGCACACACACACACACTACGTTCATGTTTTTAAATGTAAATTGTAAAGTCTTTTGTCTGTAATGTCTTTATATGTGGGACCCCAGTAATACTAGCTGTCTCCATTGGCGTTGGCTAATGGGGATCCTAATAAATCACATCAAATCCTTTCTGTTCTCTCTGTGTTATGACCAGTACTGTGCTCTTCTCTGCTGTGTTTAGGGAGGATGTTGTTGTTGGTTGTGTTGTGATCAGTAGCTACAGACTGGGGTCCTGTAGTCCTCAGGAACATGACATTGTAATCTGCACCATGTTTTATTTATGGACCTTACTGAGGCAGATAACGGCTGTTTTAACAAACAAAGATGATTGCTTCAGGGGCCAACTGCTCCTCCTGAGGTAATTAAGACAAAGTAGCTCCCAGGGCCAGGAGAGAGGGAGTGAGGGAGGGAGGGAGGGGGAGGGCAGGAGGGAGAGAGGGAGAGAGGGAGAGAGGGAGAGAGGGAGAGAGGGAGACGGCAGGAGAGAAAGAGGGAGGGAGGGGGAGGGCAGGTGGGAGGGTGGGAGAGAGGGAAAGTGGAAGGGCAGGAGCGGGTAGGTGGGAGGGAAGGATTTATGCAACCAATTGTATAGCCCTGTATGTTAGGGTTAAGGTGAACCCGGGATGTGGACATGACGCTAGGGTTAGGGTTAAGGGTAGTAAAATCCACCAATCAGAGGCAGTCTGATCAAATGCAGTAAGTGCAGCACCAATCACTGGCAGTCACACACAGGGGCGCACCTCTTTAACAGTGGCTCAATCTTAGCCCTGCCATATTTATTTGTAAACTGAACAGACAATATGAGAGGCTGGGCTGTACAAAGGACTGAGCCTGCCAGCTGGCCAAATCAGGCTATTTCCCTCCCTTCTCCCTCCCGCTACTCAACCCCCTCTGTAATGCCAGCCAACTCCCCCCCCCCTAGCCAATACACACACACACAGGGTTGTCAGGAGTTCTAGTGCCCATAGCATATCTTGATCTGCCCTTTCCTACACCTCCCTCTGGCCATCCCTATGTCCTCACTACACACACACACACACACACACACACACACACACACACACACACACACACACACACACACACACACACACACACACACACAGCCCTGGTTCTTTCCAGTGATGAGAGATGATCCCTAGAAGTGCCAACGGGGAGCCTATTTCATTTGAAGACAGAGCATTATGGTTGTGTGTTTGTGTACATGAGTATTTCTCTGTGTTTGTGTGTGTGTGTGTTATGTTTGTGTACACATGTATTTTGTGTGTGTGTCTGTGTGTGAGAAGGAGAGCGGGAGAGAGGGAGAGGAGGAGAAGGGGGGTTCACCAGCCAGCCTCCCTCCCTCTCTCCAGCCCCCTGGTGAGAAAACAAATTGGTCTCTGTTCCTGTTCACATCAATTGATGTTCCATTAGAACCAGGTGGCCTTAATAGGCACCAACCTGTCTTGCGGAAAATACATACACAATGTCCATCTCCGTTCATTCTCCCTCTATCTTTCTCTTTCTTTACTCATGGGGGCCGATGGCAAGCGTCCAGAAAGTATGATCTTCTTGGACGGTTCTTCCAACAATCTCTATTGTTCTCTTTCAAAGTCCTATTTCTCAGGCCCTTTCTATTACACACACACACACGGTCCAGAGGTATTTACCAGTCAGTAGATCAGGACAGCTGTGATGTGAGTAGAGCAGCATAGCAGTGGATGATACACAGCTAATCCTCTTCACCTGTCTATCTCTAAACACACGCACACACACTCTCCCTATACCCCAACGCCAAGTAATCCCCAGCATTAGCTCTCCACTGCTCCTCAACTGGCTAAGATGACAAAACAACAAACTGAACGTAACACTGTCCTCGCCACTCTAATCTCATCTCCACAGTGTGTTAGCTGTAGCCACGTGTGCCTGTCTTGCCCATCAGTATGATGCCGTTTTAAAGGGGATGTGTGTGTGCGTTTGTGCAGTACGTGTGTGTGTATGTCATGGTGTTAAGATGATGAGTGCGTTTTAATTAGTCTCTAATTTACAGCCCAGTGAGTCTGTGTCCAAAAGGTTGATGCTGTGGATTCCACAGGAGCCGATTGGCCCGCCAGCTGGCCTGCAGTATGGAAGCTAGCCGAGTGACAAAGGTATTGCATTTTTCCCCAAGGAGAAATCCTAATACTAGCAATTACCTAGCAGACTAAAGGGCTACATTTCGACCACATATTTAAGGAAGTGCGCAAATTGAGGTCAGGGATGGGACTTCTTCTAGGTATGCTACCAGGTCGTCGCTGTGTTGTAGTCGGGGGAAAGTGTCTCGGTCTCCGCCACGCATGCCTATTCCACCGGCCGCAAATGTAAATCTTCCTCAATTAAAATATTGCATTTCTTATTCCTTATTTCTTTTCCTTTTCAAATCTCACTCAGACATTCATTTCTTTGTCATAGCCTGCAATTACCCTGGGAATGCCTGGAGGTTGGGATGGATGACGCTATCGCTTGCCCTGATGGGAAACTCTGTCTGTATCCCAAACGGCACCTTATTCCCTATATAGTGCAGTACTTTTGATCTCCCTCCCTGAGCCCAGCTGACCCCTTCTTCCTACACTACCCATAGTCCCAGCGGACCCCTTTTCTCCCACTACCCATAGTCCCAGCAGACCCCTTTTCCCCCGCTACCCATAGTCCCAGCAGACCCCTTTTCTCCCACTACCCATAGTCCCAGCAGACCCCTTTCCCCCCACTACCCATAGTCCCAGCAGATCCCCTTTCTCCCACTACCCATAGTCCCAGCAGACCCCTTTTCTCCCAATACCCATAGTCCCAGCAGACCCATTTTCTCCCACTACCCATAGTCCCAGCAGACCCCTTTTCTCCCACTACCCATAGTCCCAGCAGACCCCTTTTCTCCCACTACCCATAGTCCCAGCAGACCCCTTTTCTCCCACTACCCATAGTCCCAGCAGACCCCTTTTCTCCCACTACCCATAGTCCCAGCAGACCCCTTTTCTCGCACTACACATAATCCCAGCAGACCCCTTTTTTTTCACGTGGAAACCAGCCACTAGTGGCAAGTGAGTGCTGTTACCCTCAAGTAGGTTTCAGTTTTGCTAGGGTGTTCAATCAATCAAATGTATTTATAACGCCCTTCTTACATCAGCTGATGTCACAAAGTGCTGTACAGAAACCCAGCCTAAAACCCCAAACAGCAAGCAATGCAGGTGTAAAAGCACGGTGGCTAGGAAAAACTCCTTAGAAAGGCCAGAACCTAGGATGAAACCCAGAGAGGAACCAGGCTATGAGGGGGGGCCAGTCCTCTTCTGGTTGTGCCAGGTGGAGATTATAACAGAACATGGCCAAGATGTTCAAATGTTCATAGATGACCAGCAGGGTCAAATAATAATAATAATCACAGTGGTTGTCGAGGGTGCAACAGGTCACCACCTCAGGAGTAAATGTCAGTTGGCTTTTCATAGCCGATCATTCAGAGTATCTCTACCGCTCCTGCTGTCTCTAGAGAGTTGAAAACAGCAGGTCTGGGACAAGGTAGCACGTCCGGTGAACAGGTCAGGGTTCCATAGCTGCAGGCAGAACAGTTGAAACTGGAGCAGCAGCACAGCCAGGTGAACTGGGGACAGCAAGGAGTCATCAGGCCAGGTAGTCCTGAGGCATGGTCCTAGGTGTCACGATCTTCATGAGTGACAGACCAAGACACAGCGATGCTTCCAGTATACATATTTATTTTTACACATAACTGGGAAGAATAATAAACACGTGACGATCGTCACTACAGTGGCCCTATAACTCAAACCAAACATCAAACAATGACCCACAAAACCCCATAGAAAAGCACAAACATATATATGGTTCCCAATTAGAGGTAACGACAATCAGCTGCCTCTAATTGGGAACCATTAACCCAAACATAGAAATATAACACCTAGAACCAAAAAACCCTACTAAACAAAACAAACTAAACACGCCAGCCTGAAACCCAGGGCTGGACGTGACACTAGGGCTCAGGTCCTCTGAGAGAAAGAAAGAAAGAGAGAAAGAGAGAAAGGAAGAGAGAAACATTGAGAAAGAGAGAATTAGAGAGAGCATACATAAATTCACACAGGACACTGGATAAGAGAGGAGAAATACTCCAGATATAACATACTGACCCTAGCCCCCCGACACATAAACTACTGCAGCATAAATACTGGAGGCTGAGACAGAAGGGGTCGGGCGACACTCTTGACCCCATCCGGGGGTATCGTCGGACGGGGCCAAACAGGCAGGATATAACCCCACCCGATATCTCCAACCACCAGCCTACCATCCTGAGACAAGGCCGAGTATAGCCCACGAAGATCTCCGCCACGACACAACCCAAGGGGGGGCGCCAACCCGGACAAGAAGATCACATCAGTGACTCAACCCACTCAAGTGATGCACCCCTCCTATGGACGGCATGGAAGAGCACCAGTAAGCCAGTGACTCAGCCCCCGTAATAGGGTTTGAGGCAGAGAATCCCAGTGGAGAGAGGGGAACCGGCCAGGTAGAGACAGCAAGGGCGGTTCGTTGCTCCAGTGCCTTGCCGTTCACCTTCACACTCCTGGGCCAGACTACACTCAATCATAGGACCTACTGAAGAAATTAATCTTCAATAAAGACAAAGGTTGAGACCGAGTTTGTGTCTCTCACATATAGACCACTCTATAGGAGAAAGCCCTGCCTCCAGCTGTTTGCTTAGAAATTCTAGGGACAGTAAAGAGGCCTGCATCTTGTGACCGTAGCGTACGTGTAGCTATGTACGGCAGGACCAAATCGGAAAGATAGGTAAAAGCAAGCCCATGTAATGCTTTGTAGGTTAGCAATCTCTGTCTCTCTCTCTCTCTCTCTCTCTCTCTCTCTCTCTCTCTCTCTCTCTCTCTCTCTATCTTTCTCTCTGTCTCTCTCTCTGTGTGTCTCTCTCTCTCTGTGTGTCTCTCTCTCTCTCTCTCTCTCTCTCTCTCTCTCTCTCTCTCTCTCTCTCTCTCTCACTGTCTCTCTCTCTCTGTGTCTCTCTCTGACCTGTTGCACCCTCTATAACTGCAGTGGTGGGGGCTTGTGGTAGTGTCCCTCCTCTCTCACCATCCAGAGGGGTCTGGTGGGGGCTTGTGGTATTGTCCTATGCCTGTGATCAATGGCAAGTTCTTCAGTTCTTAAAGCAACCACCCCTACCTCCCCGTAATAACCCCACTGCCCACACTACCCTATCCTTAATAACCCTACAGCCCACACCACCCTATCCTTAATAACTTAATAAAAGTGGAGCCCTTTTACATTTATATTTTAGCTTAGATGAGACTTCAGAGAACAGGAAGGAGAGCGAGAGATGAATAGAGAGAGGGGGGAGGGAGAGACAGATAGAGAGAGAGAGTGAAAGAGAGAGAGAGAGAGAATGAAAGAGATAGGGAGAGAGTGACAGAGAGAGACAGAGAGAGAGATGGATGCAGGACTTACAGAAATCCAACTCCACTTGAGCAAGGTTCAGACTAACATAGCGAGACTGGTCACCTTCTCTTTCAGTGGCAATTGCAATGATAAAAGGTTCCCGGGGAGGAGGGAGATGAAGTGTGGGGAATTGTGTTTCTTAATCTTGCAGATTGTATTTGATAAGCAAAGCCCTTCCCCTACGTGAGAGCAAGTCCAGCAAAAACCTGTCCCTATACTTGTATCTAAATATTTTATTTCATGATAACATCTTTCCTTCCCTTTTATTGTCTGAAAAGTGAATTATCATTACATATTTTTCCTCTCCCTCCATCGCTTGTATATGTGAGTTAGCGAGATAAATTGACCTTTTGGAAATCTGGGCCTGCGATCTGATTGAACGGTTATTGCAATACTCCCATGATGAAAAAAAGGGCACTTTGCTTTGTGGTATTTGTATCTACTGTACATGCTGTCAAAGGGAGAGTTCCCTCAAACTCTCTCTCTCTCTCTCTCTCTCTCTCTCTCTCTCTCTCTCTCTCTCTCTCTCTCTCTCTCTCTCTCTCTCTCTCTCTCTCTCTCTCTATCTTTCTCTCTTTCCCTCCCTGTCTCTCTTTCTTTTTCCACATTTGTGCATGCCATTTGGCCTGGTAGAAGCGACCACATTCCAGTGGAACAAGACCAGACAGTGGTACCACAGGAGACTACCATTTCTGAAGGGGGAAATATTTGCTAGACAGGTTGGACACATTTCACAGGGATCTCTCTTTGTGTCTCTTGACTCTTTCCAAAACAGCACCCCATTCCTTATATTGTGCACACATTTTGACCCAGGCCCATGGGACAATACAAAGAGTATAACCCTAACACTATGTCTTCTTCGTGGGTTGACAACCAACCTTTTCCTAGTGTTACTAAATAAACACGCTGTTTACAGTAATGCTTTGAGAGATTCTTCTGCTATGTAAAGTGCCTACATTACAAATACAAAGTAAAGTTAGTCAACTGTCTGAGTATGAAGCGAAATTGTATTCACTTAAAGTATCAAATTCTCACAAATATGTCAGTTATCCTATAGACAAACAACATGTTTTTATCAACTGAACAAATTAACAAAAAATAAGGATCTTTCAGCACCTGATACATAGTACAGTCCCTGATACACAGTACAGTCCCTGCTACACAGTACAGTCCCTGCTACACAGTAGAGTCCCTGGTACACAGTAGAGTCCCTGCTACACAGTACAGTCCCTGGTACACAGTACAGTCCCTGGTACACAGTACAGTCCCTGATACACAGTAGAGTCCCTGGTACACAGTAGAGTCCCTGATACACAGTAGAGTCCCTGGTACACAGTAGAGTCTCTGGTACACAGTACAGTCCCTGATACACAGTACAGTCCCTGGTACACAGTAGAGTCCCTGGTACACAGTAGAGTCCCTTTTACACAGTATAGTCCCTGGTACACAGTACAGTCCCTGGTATACAGTACAGTCCCTGATACACAGTACAGTCCCTGGTACACAGTACAGTCCCTGATACACAGTACAGTCCCTGGTACACAATACAGTCCCTGATACACAGTACAGTCCCTGGTACACAGTACAGTACCTGATACACAGTACAGTCCCTGGTACACAGTACAGTCCCTGGTACACAGTAGAGTACCTGATACACAGTAGAGTCCCTGATACACAGTAGAGTCCCTGGTACACAGTAGAGTCCCTGATACACAGTAGAGTCCCTGATACACAGTAGAGTCCCTGATACACAGTACAGTCCCTGGTACACAGTCGAGTCCCTTGTACACAGTCGAGTCCCTCGTACACAGTAGAGTCCCTGGTACACAGCAGAGTACCTGATACACAGTAGAGTCCCTGATACACAGTAGAGTCCCTGGTACACAGTAGTGTTCCTGGTACACAGTAGAGTCCCTGATACACAGTAGTCCCTGGTACACAGTACAGTCCCTGATACACAGTTGAGTCCCTGGTACACAGTAGAGTCCCTGATACACAGTAGAGTCCCTGATACACAGTACAGTCCCTGGTACACAGTAGTGTCCCTGGTACACAGTAGAGTCCCTGATACACAGTAGAGTCCCTGATACACAGTAGAGTCCCTGGTACACAGTAGAGTCCCTGGTACACAGTAGAGTGTGAAGGGTTAACCCCCTTAGCTTCCTGCCTGGCAGTGTGTGATATTAAGATCTGAATCATCTGACCTGCCCATGTCCACTCTACATCTCACAGACATCTACTCAAAACAGAGCACAGACAAGAGAGGAAGAGAGGAACAGAGGAAGAGAGAGAGACAGAGAGACAGAGAGAAAGACAGAGAGAGAGGGAGAGAGGTCAGAGTCACAGCCCAGATATTGGAAAGGAGGTTTACTCAAGTGTACTATTAGTGTCTCTAATAAAAGGCATCCCCATGTCCCTCCCTCCCTCTATTAATATTCAGCCAGGCTGCTAGCTAGGCGACCTCCGCAGGAGAAGTTTCCCTGAGTCAGAACGTCCCACAACGCACCAGGCCTCTGTAATTAGAGTGATACATAGGCCTCCCTCCTTCCCTCCCCCTTCTTTCCCTCTTTCCCTCACTCCCTTCTTCCTTCCTTCCCTCCTTCCCTCGCTCCTTCCCTCGCTTCTTCCCTCCCCCTTTCTTTCTTTCTTTCTTTCTTTCTTTCTTTCTTTCTTTCTTTCTTTCTTTCTTTCTTTCTTTCTTTCTTTCTTTCTTTCTTTCTTTCTTTCTTTCTTTCTTTCTTTCTTTCTTTCTTTCTTTCTTTCTTTCTTTCTTCCCTCCCTCCCTCCCTCCCTCCCTCCCTCCTCCCTCCCTCCCTCCCTCCCTCCCTCCCTCCCTCCCTCCCTTCATTCTCTCACTTTCTCCTTCTCTCTCTCTCTTCCTCCTTTTAATGGTGTGATCTACGTCTGAGTCATTATAATCATGAAAATGGACACTTGTTCATTCACTATATTTACTATCTATATTTTGTGTATCTTTGTGTATGTATGCTTACTACAGCCTGTTTCTATAAGGTCATTAACTAAAGAACCAACGTGTTGGGATAAAGTAACGAGACTCCAGGAATCTATAATCTGTTCTCATCGAGTGTAGACTTATTTAATTATGACTTTATTCCATGGCCTGATCTCTCTGCACATTTGGCAAGTGTATGAGAGAGAGAGAGAGAGAGAGAGAGAGAGAGAGAGAGAGAGAGAGAGAGAGAGAGAGAGAGAGAGAGAGAGAGGAGGTTAGAGAGACAGGCAGACGGAGACAGATAGAGAGACACAGAGTCAGGTACAAAGACAGACAAAGATACATTTTAACATCTACATGGACAGGGAGGTTTTTATGTGTCTGTGTTGTCCTGGAAATCACACTAGGATGTTTTTGTTCCTCGCCAGCTTTTTGAGAAGCCACACATCCTCCGAGGCAGATCTGATAGCGCTGGCTGCGTGGTGGATAACATCTAGGAGCAGTCTGTCTGTACCAAGCCCTTCCCTCCCTTGGGTGGAACTGCCTGCCAGTGCCGATCTCAACATTGAAATGTAATTTTGATGGTCATTATTAAGACAACAATCTTGTGCATCTGGCAGAAGATTACATTCATACCACAGTAGACAGTCTTCTTCCCAAATGGCACCGTATTCCATACATAGTGCACTACTTTTGACCAGAGCCAATAAGGTGCTGACATTGTGGACAGTTGCACTGGTGTGTATTCATTGATGCCAAGGGAAGCCTTGGCACCAAAAAAAAATCTCTGTGTTTCATAATTTTCCTTCAATTGCAAGAGGCTGAATGTATCTCACCGGAGAAAGCATCCGAGCGAAACAGCGCCCCTCTGTCTCAAATGATAAAATTAGTATCTCATCCTATTTACAAAATAATGACAGTAAGGGCTGTCTCCAAACGTTATACAGTATATTCCTACTCAAAGCAACATAGCACCAATTACCAATCTATTCCACATGGAGCAAACATATACCAGCAGTAGATATTAAATGGAGTACTGTCTGGTCCAATATAACATTTTCTTCAAGAAACCCAGATCACCAAATAACCCGCTACAATTTGGCCCACGTGAGTTATGTGACTCTCCAAAAACTCCCTGTTTGTATGCTCTTCCCCCGATGTACTCCTGGCACATTCATTCATATGGTCTGGGAGTGCCCAGAGGTTAGGGGCGTAGGAGCAACTCTGACATTGGGGGGACCCAATTAAGAAACAGGAATCCGGGGGCAGGCCCCCGGAAATCTTGTTGAAAAACAGGTGTGAATGCTCTTCTAGTGACATTTAAGAAAAGGATAAATATAAATATTAACTTACAAATGGGAAAATGTACAAGGTGACATTGGGCCATGGCCATTCATACTGTACTGAATACCAATGTGACTGTTAATGCGGATATATTCAATTAAACAAATATTTTGTAATTTTACTCTGCTACTGTATAATTAATTTCCTAATATTTTTCTCACTGTTGTTGTTACTACTGCTGCTCTACATACTGTATGCTTTGAAATATAACATTATATTTTCAACTTATATTACAGTTATTATACCGTAATAATAACCAGCAACATACACATTTAATAACGGTACAACAATTTTTAAAGATAAGCATAAAAGGTCAAACTGAAATGAATCAATCTCCGCTCTACAAAATTATAATAAAAAACATATCATGGCTGCCTCTCGCCTGCATGAAATTAACACCTGAAATACATTTCCTGGACCAGCGTTTCCCAAACTCGGTCCCCGGGACCCCAAGGGGTGCACGTTTAGTTTTTTGCCCTAACACTACACAGGGGGGTGTGCTCAGCCCCCTCCTGTACTCCTACTCCCTGTTCACCCATGACTGCATGGCCAGGCACGACTCCAACACCATCATTCAGTTTGCCGACGACACAACAGTGGTAGACCTGATCACCGACAACGATGAGACTATAGGGAGGAAGTCAGAGGCCTGGCCGCGTGGTGCCAGGACAACAACCTCTCCCAAAACGTGATCAAAACAAAGGAGATGATTGTGGACAACAGGAAAAGGAGGACGATCACGCCCCCATTCTAATCGACAGGGCTGTAGTGGAGCAGGTTGAGAGTTTCAAGTTCCTTGGTGTCCACATCACCAACAAACTATCATGGTTCAAAAACACCAAGAGAGTTGTGAAGAGGGCACGACAAAGCCTATTCCCCCTCAGGAGACTGAAAAGATTTGGCATGGGTCCTCAGATCCTCAAAGCACTACAGAGGGTAGTGCGTACGGCCCAGTAAATCACTGGGACCAAGCTTCCTGCCATCCAGGACCTCTATACCAGGCGATGTCAGTGGAAGGCACTACAAATTGTCAAAGACTCCAGCCACCCTAGTCATAGACTGTTCTCTCTGCTACTGCACGGCAAGCGGTACCGGAGCGCCAAGTCTAGGTCCATAAGCCATAAGACTCCTGAACAGCTAATCAGATGGCTACCCAGACGGTTTGCATTGCCCCCTCCCCACCCCCTCTTTTACACTGCTGCTACTCTCTGGTTATTATCTATGCATAGTCACTTTAACACTACCTACAGTACATATTTTTTACTTATCTATTTTTTACTTAACACTTATTTTTCTTAAAACTGCATTGTTGGTTAAGGGCTTGTAAGTAAGCATTTCACTGAAAGGTGAAATGTTGTATTCGGAGCATGTGACAAAATAACATTTGATTTGATCATGTTGTTTTGTTCACACTATGGCAGATCATCAGTCTATAACTCTATGAGCTGGTAGAGGCACTTCTCCCTCTCTGCCTGTTTGTTTGTCTGTGGGTATCATCATGGCTGCCTATTTCTTGCATGAAGTTTAACACATGCAATGCACCGTCTGAACTCATCACGAGGGGTCACAGTGGCTCTCGGGTCTGCGTACCCACATCCATACCTACACATTCAGAGCCAGCCCTGGCACCATAAGTACATTTTTGGTTGGTAGCCCAACCCCCCAACCACCACCACCACTTGATGGCAAAATATTTTAGGTGCCCCCTTCTTGACAGTGGATAATTCTTTGGGAAGTTTTAGAGTTAATTTACTGCAATTCTACACATTTTGCCATGGGGAGGAGAGAAAAAGTTGCAGTTTACAGATAATTTCCTGCATTTCTAAACATTTTGTCATAGGGTGGAAAGTTTTTAATGAGTGACTAACACAATCAATGGGTGCCCCGCAGTCTGTAATTTAACCATGATTACTTCAAGTTTAGATAGCTGGCTACACTCTTAGAAAAACAATTGCTATCTAGAACTTTAAAGGGTCCCCATAGTAAAACACTTTGAATAACCCTTTTGGTTCCAGGTAGAACCCTTTTGGTTCCAGGTAGGACCCTTTTGGGTTCCATGTAGAACACATTCTATAGAGGGTTCTACATAGAACCCAAAAGGGTTCTACCAGCAACCAAAAAGGGTTCTCCTATGGGTACCTTTTTTAAGAGTACATTTGTTTTTGATGACATGGACTTATTGAGGGACTATCAGTAACTGACTCAACAAGAGAGAAGCTGCTGATGCACCATCACATTTGGAAGTTGCACCTTGCATTCTACTGTTCTAACTCTCAACAGTAAGTTGAGACCCCGACTGAGTGCCTTTTTGGAGGGGGGGTGGGGATGACAACGACGACATACAGGCAGAGAAGGATTTATTTTCCTAACAGCAGCCAAGAGAATGGTAGCCTTATGATGGCAAGCCCCACACACTCTGCCACATCAGCAATGGATTCCCTCATTATATAGTGCACTACTTTTGACCAGTGCCATACTAATGTACTATATAGGGAATAGGATGTCATTTGGGATGCAGCTTGTGTTTAGCTTTGTTTCTCTCTTCATCTTCCTCTCTGAGTCTCTGTACTTTTCTACCTGACATTTCTTATGCTAGCAGTTACCATAGAATTCCAGTCATTGAGCTAACACTAGTTAGGAATTGCGCTAATGCTAGCCAGCAACTTCCTTCAAACTGCACACAGAGACATACAAATGGTATCCACGAGTTCATCTGACTCTGGGGAAGTACAGTTGAAGTCGGAAGTTTACATACACCTTAGCCAAATACATTTAAACTCAGTTTTTCACAATTCCTGACATTTAATCCTAGTAGAAATTCCCTGTTTTAGGTCAGTTAGGATCACCACTTTATTTTAATGTGACATGCCAGAATAATAGTAGAGAGAATTATTTATTTCAGCTTTTATTTCTTTCATCACATTCCCAGTGGGTCAGAAGTTTACATACATTAAATTAGTATTTGGTAGCATTACCTTCATATTGTTTAACTTGGGTCAAACCTTTCGGGTAGCCTATCAAAAGCTTCCCACAATAAGTTGGGTTAATTTTGGCCCATTCCTCCTGACAGAGCTGGTGTAACTGAGTCAGGTTTGTAGGCCTCCTTGCTCGCACATGCTTTTTCAGTTCTGCCAATACATTTTCTATGGGATTAAGGTCAGGGCTTTGTGATGGCCACTCCAATACCTTGACTTTGTTGTCCTTAAGCCATTTTGCCACACCTTTGGAAGTATGCTTGTGGTCATTGTCCAATTGGAAGATCCATTTGTGACCAAACTTTAACTTGTCTTGAGATGTTGCTTCAATATATCCACATAATTTTCCTTCCTCATGATGCCATCTATTTTGTGAAGTGCACCAGTCCCTCCTGCAGCAAAGCACCCCCACAACATGATGCTGCCACCCCCGTGCTTCATGGTTGGGATGATGTTCTTCGGCTTGCAAACATCCCCCTTTGGGGGCCAGTGCCCCTGTGACAACAATTTTGGACCCCCTTGTGGCCCCCCTAAATGTGGAGTATGAAATAATTTTTGCATAACAAATTTTTGCTATACTTCTTTTTTTACATGCGTTATTAGACAGTGGCAACGTGGAAAACTAATTAAACCCACACATTTACTATAGGGACATGGTCTTTTGCCTACTAATGCCTGCAATGAAGTGAAGAAAACGATATGACAACAATAACGTCTAATGTAACTGGCCCCTCTAACAGTACAACTGGCCCCAGCTTGGCCCCCCCAGTTGAAATGGTCTAGAACCTCCACTGGTTCTACAGTCGTTATAATACTTAATGGACCCCTTCATTTCTAAGGTGCAAATCAGTAATCTGTTCATGACAACACATATCTTTCTGTTAGCGTGTTGTTTGTGTTCAACTATACACTAAAGATACACAGGTCTTTCTTAAAACATGTGAATATCCAGATTTAACACATTCATCATATCTATATAGAGTAGAGGGGTATTGAGGAAGTGAAAGAGATGTGGTTTATACAGTATGTTACAAAGGTATGGGACATTAATGCCTTGTAATGCATTTAAGCTGTGGTTAGGTGTAAAGTGTGTGTGTGTGTATGTGTGTATTTGTGTGTGTGTGTGACAAAGGGTGGGGATAGGTCTGTTGTCCATAAGGTTTTCCATATGAACCTTTCTTTGTGTGTGTGTGTGCGTGTGTGTACGTGTGTGTCTGTGTCTGTGTCTGTGCATTCTCTCGAGTGATAAAAAAGTAGATCAGCCTCCTTAGAACATTCTTACAGATGGACAGAGAGAGGGGGGGTGCAGATAGAAGGAGAGTGAGAAAGAAGGAGAGAATGGTTGGGACAGGGACGGTGGACAGAGGACAGGGACGGTGGCGGGGCGGACGGGGCACAGGGACGGTGGACGGGGACGGGGGACAGGGACGGGATACGGGATGGGGGACGGGGACAGGGACAGTGGACGGGGCGGGACGGGGACAGGGACGGTGGACGGGGACAGGGACGGTGGACGTAGGGGGTAAGGGACGGTGATGGGGGCGGACGGGGACAGGGACAGTGACGGGGATGGGGACGGGGACAGGGAGCAGTAGACGGGGGACAGGGACAGGGACGGTGACGCGGGACAGGGGACAGGGCAGTGATGAGGGGACGGGGGACAGAGGCAGTGGAGCGAGGACGGGGACAAGGGACGTGACGAGGGACGGGAAGGGTGGGACAGAGGACGGTGACAGGGGGTAAGGGACGTGATAGAAGCGGGGCGCGGAGACAGGGACAGTGACGGGGACGGGACGGGGACAGGGACGGTGAAGGGGGACAGGGACGGTGGACGGGGCGGACGGGGACAGGGACAGTGATGGGGATAGGGGGACAGGGACGGTGACGGGGAGACGGGACGGGGACAGGGACGGTGACGGGCAGACGGGGGGACAGGGACGGTAGACGGGGGACTGGGGGACAGGGACGGGACGGGACGGGGACGGGATGGGGGACGGGGGGCGGGACGGGATGGGGGACAGGGACGGGGACGGGGAACAGGGACGGGACGGGGGTTTTAGCACTAATTGCCCTTTTCCTGCTTTGTGTGGTGCTCTGGTCCTCAGGTTCAGTCTAATTAGTGGGCTTTAAGTGCGATCACCGGGCATCTGGCCACTTCCTCCACCATTGAGGCTCCAAACAGCACCAGGGCTGGGGGAGACAATGATAGCCAATTATCCCCTTTATTCACAAAGAGGGGGCCTTAGTGGGTAATCATTAACGTGGATGATGGAGGGAGGGATGGAGGGATGGAGGAAGGGGGCAGTGTCTGCTGGAGCAGTCCAGGTTGGTGGGGTGTGTGTGGCGGAATGCCAGGCAGGGGTTGGGCTTAGGGAGGATGGTGGGGAGGCTTAATGCTGGAGCTAGGCAGCATCAGAGAGGAGAGGGCATGGGGAGTCGAGTGTGTTATTAAGGGTTCAGTCTAAGTATGGACAGAAAGGCCAGAGGAAAGAGACTACTGTAAATTAGCATGCGCTATGGTTCAGACATTATGGTGCATAAAATTGCTCTGTATGTATGGTTTGGGTTTTAAATGTATGTACACGTATAAAGGCTGAAATTCAGTACACAAGTTAAACATACCATTTGCTGGAAGGACCAAGGAACCGTGTACAGAATGTTTATTTTATAGTTTACTAGGCTAGTCAGTTAAGAACAAATTCTTATTTTCAATGACAGCGGGTTAACTGCCTGTTCAGGGGCAGAACGACAGATTTGTACCTTGTCAGCTGAAGGAATTGAACTTGCAATCTTTCAGTTACTAGTCCAACACTCTAACCACTAGGCTACCCTGCCGCCCCAATGTGTCTGGGATAAATTAAGAAACCTTAGTAAAATCTTTGTGACCTTGAATGGGAAAGTAAACTCGTACTGTTTCTTCAGCACAACCACACAAAACATGGCCACCAAGAATCTACAAAGGCGGACCCAAAATTTCTAAGAACAAAGAAACTAGAGAGAGAAGAATTCTCAGAAATGTCTCTCTTTACTTCTCTCACCCTCTCCCTTTCTCTCACTCTATCGTCCCTCTCCTTTTCTCTCTTTCTTTCTCTTTCATTGTTTAGGGTTCATCATTTGGCACTCAGGCTGAGAGCGATAATCTTTTTATTTTCATTTTAATCATGATCAAGGCACTGTGTTTGCTTATGTAATACACTGGAAAATGTTAATCTGGTTTAAAGGTGCCCTTCATCCTGGGCCACCTCTGAAAACAAAATTAAAGTAGTGATACTGTCATGGCGACAGACCTGGCAGTGATTAACAGCACACATCTCACTCCCGTCTGATAGCAGGGTCATTCCACGAAAAGAGTGCATTTTAAGTCCCTTTGATAATTTAAGTAGGAATTGTGCACCAATATTGAATTCTAAATGCCTGTTATATTAAATAAAGTGTCCTTTAATATAGACCACATTGATAATTCAATAAATCAGATTGTTAATATGAATAAAGGCTTGCTAAAGTGCCAAAATCCCAGCCAGATCACCTGTGATACAAGTCAGTATTCAACATCCATCCATGTCTGTGGACATTGGGAGATGATGTGGAAACCGGCCACTAGGAGCAACAGTAAGCGCTGTTAACTTTGGCTCCCGAGTGGCGCAGCGGTCTAAGGCTCTGCATCTCAGTGCTAGAGGCGTCACTATAGACACCCTGGTTTGATTCCAGACTGTATCACAACTGGCTGTGATTGAGAGTCCCGTAGGGCGGCACACATTTGGCCCAGTGTTTTCTGGTGTATGGCTGTCATTTTATATAATAATTTGTTCTTAACTGACTTGCCTACTTAAATAAAGGTAAAAAAAACAACAAGTAGGATTCAGTTTTGCTAGGGTGTTGTGTAAGCATCTGCCTCTGATTCCAAAGGTTGCAAGCTTGAATCCAGCGATAGACAGTTTATTTTGGGATTTTAGTTTTAAGCCTATCCCAAACCTTGGAATTCCTAACCTTTATGGACTTAATTCCTAAACTTAACATTAAACACTTTGAAATTTTAAGGTTGTAACAACTCCGAAATTTGACATTTGAGAAACATGGATGAACGTCAAAATCTTTTTTGTTTGTTTTATTTTACACCCTTTTTCTCCCCAATTTTGTGATATCCAATTGCGATCTCCTCAACAGGCTTGGGAGAGGCGAAGGTCAAGTCATGCGTCCTCTGAAAACATGACCCAGCAAACAGCGCTTCTTAACACTCACCCGCTTAACCCGGAAGGCAGCCGCTGTGTCGGAGGAAACACCGTCCAACTGAAGACCGAAGTCAGCTTGCAGGTGCCCAGCCCGCCACAAGGATTCGCTAGAGCGCTATGATCCAAGTAAAGCCCCCCGGCCAAACTTTCCCCTAACCTGGTCTATGCTGGGCCAATTGTGCGCCGCCCTATGGGACTCCCGGTCACGGCCGGTTGTGCACAGCCTGGGAACTGGGGAGGCCCCTGATTGTCTAATTCTGACGTGAGACTGTGAGAGCTAGCTGCAAAATGTTGCAGTTTGACATGTCCCTCCGTCAACCCTGTGTCTTTTCTAGGAAGATACCAAACCACTTAATCCAAATCCCAACATTTCTTCAAGTTTCAACATCATTGTAAACCGCTAGTTATTTTGTTGCTTTGACAAAGTTCTGAAGGTTATTACTTATTTCATGTGATCAGTGATTCATGTACATCTGTCCCTCATTTCAGAGTAAACCCTGTCTTGTGTACTGAACTCTCATTATAATATGGTGAAATCTTTTTTTTTAAGAAACATTGCACATCTAATAGTCAAAACAGTGTAAAATGCTAGCTGATCCAAGATGGTGTAGCAGTCAGACGTCTTTTGTCCTCGTCCTGTCGTGTCCAGTGTATATATCTTTTTATATATTTTCTTCGCATATCATTTTAGAATTATTTTCTAAAACTCAACTTCAAAACACTCTCTTGCAACCCGCCTCACCCAATGTGGTATGGATCTGTTTTTTTTTCAAGTATTATCCACCTCGAATCCAGAATTCCCTAACAGAAGCTAACCAGCTCACTAGCTAACGTTAGTATTTAGCTTACCATTGCTAGCAGACAGCAGCAGCTAACCTTTAGCTTGTGAAAAGCTCTAGCCGTTCGTATAACGCGACTCAAACCAGAACCGGACCTATTTTCTCTCCATATCCCCGGATTCCTACCGCAAGCTCTGGAAATTTTCAATTGGATCTTGCAGCTAGCTAGCTGCTATCCGAGTGACTATTGGCTAACTTTGGTCCCGGAGCAAGCACCAATTAGCCAGGAGCTAGCCAATGCTCGGGCCATCTTCCGGCTTGCTGAAGAGTCCCATCAGCCACTCCTGGGCTACAACACCTATCTGGACCCGTTTTTACTGCCAGTGCGGAGCCCCACCGGGCATTCACGACTGGACTACCAACGTTATCTGCCCGAGGGGGTTATTCAACCGGCCCCCTGTTGCGACGTCACCTGAACGCCCATCAGCTAACTGAGGCCTGCTAATTGTTTGCTGTATAGAGCATATCGGCTGCTAGCTAAACAGGTCCATCGGAAATTCTTTGGGCCACTATTACCTATTTTGCCAATTGGCCTGGTCCCCTTTACCACACAGAACCCCACTAATCCATCACAACTGGTCTACCGACGGAAACGTACGAGGAGGCTATAAACAGACTTCCCCCGTCTTTGTTAGCCGTCCTGCTAGCCTGTGCTAGCTTGCTATCCCCGGCTAGCTGTCTGAATCGCTGTGTCCTTAACCAGCCTCACTACTAACTGGACCCTTATGATCACTCGGCTAAGCATGCCTCTCCTCAATGTCAATATGCCTTGTTTATTGCTGTTCTGGTTAGTGTTTATTGTCTTATTTCACTGTAGAGCCTCTATCCCTGCTCAATATACCTTATCCAACCCTTCAGTTCCACCACCCTCACATGCGATGACATCACCTAGTTTAAATGTTTCTAGAGACAATATCTCTTTCATCACCACTCAATGCCTAGGTTTACCTCCACTGTATTTACGTCCTACCATTCCTTTCTCTGTACATTATGCCTTATCTATTTTATTACCCCCTGAAACCTGTTCTTCTTACTCTCTGTTCAGGACGTCCTAGACGACCAGTCATTATAGCCTTTAGCCATACCCTTATCCTACTCCTCCTCTGTTCCTCTGGTGATATAGAGGTTAATCCAGGCCCTGCAGTGCCTAGCTCCACTCCTATTTCCCAGGCGCTATAATTTGTTGACTTCTGCAACCGTAAAAGCCTTGGTTTCATGCATGTTAACATTAGAAGCCTCTTCCCTAAGATTGTTTTATTCACTGCTTTAACACACTCTGCCAACCCGGATGTCCTAGCCGTGTCTGAATCCTGGCTTAGGAAGACCACCAATAACGCTGAAATTTCCATCCCTAACTATAACATCTTCAGACAAGATAGAACAGCCAAAGGGGGCGGTGTTGCAATCTACTGTAGAGATAGCCTGCAGAGTTCTGTCTTACTATCCAGGTCTCTACCCAAACAATTTGAACTTTAACTTTTAAAAATCCACCTTTCTAGAAACAAGTCTCTCACTGTTGACGCTTGCTATAGACCACCCTCTGCCCCCAGCTGTGCTCTGAACACCATATGTGAATTGATTGCCCCCCATCTATCTTCAGAGTTCGTGCTGCTAGGTGACCTAAACTGGGACATGCTTAACTACTTAGGGAGTGGTAGGGCGCTAGCTCCCGACACTACCCGGTGAAATGTGAGGCACCAAATTCAAAATCCAAAAGTTGAATTATTAAACAGTCATAAATATACAATTGTTGCATAGTCATCAAAAGCTCTGATTCTTGGCAATATCACAGCCTTGTCAGATTTCAAAAAGGCTTTACGGCGAAAGCACAACATTTGATTGTTTGAGGGCAGCACCTCTAATATTTATGCATTAGCATAAATTCATAACCCAACACGGGTCTCACAAAACGCATAAAATCGCTAATATAAAATTGCTTACCTTTGATGAACTTCTGCTGAGGGCTTCCCAAGTGTCCAACGAAGACAATCCATGCTTGCTTCTTTGGTTAGAAAAAGTCATTTATTATATCCATAAATCTCTGTTTGTTTGGTGCGTTATGATCATAAAATCCACCGTTGAGTCGCCCATTGAACCGTGAAGAGAACACGTTCAAATTATACCTATACACTTTCTACAAACAAATCAAACATCCTTTTTAATGTATCCTTAGGTATCCTTTTGGGTATATTTGCTGTAATATTTCAACCGGACGATAACATGAACGATAGAAAAGGAAAATAAAGTGGTGCGCGTTCACAATCTCGCGAGCGTCAAACCTTGTTTACAAAAGTGGTCGCCTGACAATTTCCTCTCCCTGTCCATTCTAGTCACTGCTAGAATTCCCAGTCTTTGACTGTTGACATCTAGTGGAAGCCATAGGTACTGCAGTCTCAGTCCTACATAAGATTGTATGCAATAGGCACAATGGGGAAGATGGGCATTTACAAAAAAAAACTGCAAATCCGGGTGGATTTTCCTCGGGTTTTCGCCTGCTATATCACTTCTGTTATACTCACATACATTATTGTAACACTCTTAGAACCTTCAGATTATTTCCTATCCAATAGTACTAATTATGTGCATATCCTATTTTCTGGGCCTGAGTGGCATGCATTTTACTTTGGGCATGCTAGACTCTCCAAAACCGTCACCTCGGGAGCCGCTCCCTAAGAAGTTAACTTCTTAAGGAGCAGCAAGGTGCGCTGGGGCGCTAGCGCCCCACTCCCGACACTACCAGGTGAAATGCAAGGCGCCAAATTCAAAATCCAAAAGTTGAATTATTAAACATGCATCAATATACAAGTGTTTCATAGTCATCAAAAGCTCTGCTTCTTGGCAATATCACAGCGTTGTCAGATTTCAAAAAGGCTTTACGGCGAAAGCACCACATTTGATTGTTTGAGGGTAGCACCTAATATATTTTTTCCATTACCATAATTTCATAAGCCTCCACGGTTCACAGAAAACACATTTCACAGCGAAAACAAATCAATTACCTTTTGAAGAACTTCTGCTGAGGGCTTCCAAAGTGTCCAATGAAGACAATCCATGGTTCTTTTGTTAGAAAAAGTAATGTATTATATCCATAAATCTCCGTTTGGTTGGCGCGTTATAATCAGAACGTGAATTGAAACGTGAAGAGAACTCGTTCAACTTATACCTATAAACTTGTCCAAGAACAATCAAACATCATTGTAAATGTATCCTTAGGAACACTTTTCTGTATAAATAGCATAATATTTCAACCGGAATATAAACTGGGCAATAAGAAAGGAAAAAACAAAAGAGCGTGCCTGCCAGGAGCGCTCATTCACTTGTAAAGGACATCTCTGGGGGCACTTCCTTATTCCTCTTCTTCTCTGCTCTAAAAGCATCTAAAAGAATCAGAACCCTTTCTCGAGACTGTTGACATCCAGAGGAAGCGATAGGTACTGCATTCATATGCCCTTATAAGGGCATTTTCATAAGGGAGGGGTTCCAAATGAGGCAATGTGTCAAAACCACTTTTTCCAGGACAGAAATTCCTCGGGTTTTTGCCTGCCATATCCGTTCTGTTTCACTCACAGACAAAATGTTAACACTTTTAGAAAATGCAGAGTGTTTCCTATCCAATGGTACTAAATATGTGCATATCCTATTTTCTGGGCCTGAATGGGAGGCATTTTACTTTGGGCACGCCAGGGTCTCCAAAACGGTCACCTCGTGCGCTGCTCCCTAAGACGTTTTAACAAATAGATTACCGACCATTTCGAATCCCACCGTGCCTTCTCCGCTATGCAATCTGGTTTCAGAGCTGGTCATGGGTGCACCTCAGCCACGCTCAAGGTCCTAAACGACATCATAACCGCCATCGATAAGAGACATTACTGTGCAGCCGTATACATTGATCTGGCCAAGTCTTTCGACTCTGTCAATCACCACAACCTTATCGGCAGACTAGACAGCCTTGGTTTCTTAAATGATTGCCTCGCATGGTTCACCAACTACTTCTCCGATAGAGTTCAGTGTGTCAAATTGGAGGGCCTGTTGTCCGGTTCTCTGGCAGTCTCTATGGGGGTGCCACAGGGTTAAATTCTTGGTCCGACTCTCTTCTCTGTATACATCAGTGATGTCGCTCTTGCTGCTGGTGAGTCTCTGATCCACCTCTACGTAGACAACACCATTCTGTATACTTCTGGCCCTTCTTTGGACACTGTGTTATCTACCCTCCAGACAAGCTTCAATGCCATACAACTCTCCTTCCGTGGCCTCCAACTGCTCTTAAACGCAAATAAAACTAAATGCATGCTCTTCAACCGATCGCTGCCTGCACCTGCCCGCCCATCCAGCATCACTACTCTGGGCGGTTCTGTCTTAGATTATGTGGACAACTACAAATATCTAGGTGTCTGGTTAAACTGTAAACTCTCCTTCCAGACTCACATCAAACATCTCCAATCCAAAATTAAATCTAGAATTGGCTTCCTATTTCGCAACAAAGCATCCTTTACTCATGCTGCCAAACATACCCTCGTAAAACTGACTATCCTACCGATCCTCGACTTCGGTGATGTCATTTACAAAATAGCCTCCAATACTCTACTCAACAAATTGGATGCAGTCTATCACAGTGCCATCCGTTTTGTCACCAAATACCCATATATACCACCCACCACTGCGACCTGTACGCTCTCGTTGGCTGGCCCTTGCTTTACACTCGTCGCCATACCCACTGGCTCCAGGTCATCTACAAGTCCCTGCTAGGTATCTCAGCTCGCTGGTCACCATAGCAGCACCAACCCGTAGTACACGCTCCAGCAGGTATATCTAACTGATCACCCCCAAAGCCAATTGCTCCTTTGGCCCGACTTTCCTTCCAGTTCTCTGCTGCAAATGACTGGAACAAACTACAAAAATCTCTGAAACTGGAGACACTTATCTTCCTCACCAGCTTCAACCACCATCTGTCAGAGCAGCGCACTTGTATACAGCCCATCTGTAAATAGCCCAACCAACTACCTCATCCCCTACCGTATTTATTTATCTTTGTCCTTTGCACCCCAGTTTTTCTACATTGCACATTCATCTACTGCACATCTACCATTCCAGTGTTTAAATGCTATATTGTTATTAATTTGCCACCATGGCCTATTTATTGCCTTACCTTCCTTATCTTACCTCATTTGCACACATTGTATATAGATTTGTTTTTCAGCTGTATTATTGACTGTATGTTTGTTTACTCCATGTGTAACTCTGTGTTGTTGTATGTGTCGAACTGTTTTGCTTTATCTTGGCCAGGTCACAGTTGTAAATGAGAACTTGTTCTCAACTTGCCTACCTGGTTAAATAAAGGTGAAATAAAAAATAAATTAAATGAAAAGCAGGTGAGCTGCTTCTACTCTTTTTGGCAACTTTCTGGTGTTTTGTGTAAAACCCTGTTACGGTCAACCATGTTACAGTCAACCCTGTTACAATTACATTTGTTTTGACCAAGTTACACTTTTCAAAAGGCACAGAATTGGTGGAATGACCTAGCAGCAGAGTTATTTCATTTGTTAAGTTCAGACACACACACGCTAACATTTTCCAACCACTTTTCTTCCCTTACACAAGACACGTTGTCTACCTTGTTTGTTTATGGTCCTGCTGCAACAACATGGGGTACAACTGGACCCAACTGTCATACTTGAATAAAAGTAAAGAGACCTTCTGTCACGTTCAGGCCTGATAGTTATAGGCTGACGTGTTTAGTTTCGTTTTGGTGTAGTTTTTTTTTGTTCTAGGTGTTGTATATCTATGTTGGGGTAATGGTTCCCAATTAGAGGCAGCTGTGTGTCGTTGTCTCTAATTGGGAACCATATATATGTTTGGGGTTTTTCTATAGGATTTTGTGGGTTATTGTTTGAGCATAGCTTAGTGTTTGTTTCTTTGTTATGTTCTCTGTTACGATCTTTGTTTACATTTTGTTATTTTTGCCCAGTTACGTTTGTAATAAAATGTATACTGGAAGCATCGCTGCGTCTTGGTCTGTCCCGCATGAAGATCGTGACAGAATAACCCACCACAAAAAGACCAAGCAGCGATGTCAAAAGGAGTCCTGGACATGGGAGGAGATATTAGCTGGGAAGGGGCCTTGGGGGAAGACGACGGAGCATCGTTACCCCAAGAAGAGGATGGAAGCGGCGAAGACTGAGTGAGGGAGCTACGAGGATATATATGGAGCGTGGAACCCGGAGAGGGAGAGATATGTTGGGACTCGCCTGGCGCGGAAACCCGAGAGGCAGCCCCAAAATCTTTTATCCTGCACCGCGGGGGTCTCCGGTTCGCATCCACAGCCCAGTGTGTAACATTCCAGCTCCCATCATCCATGAGACAAGGGTGAGTGAACAGCCGGGGAGAGAAGTACCGGCTCCACGCACCAGGTCCCCTGTACGCTTAGAGAGCTCAGTACATCCAGTCCCTGCTCCGCGCACCAGGCCCCCCGTGCACTTAGAGAGTCCAGCACGTCCTGTTCCGGCTCCGCGCACCAGGCCCCCCGTGCACTTAGAGAGTCCAGCACGTCCTGTTCCGGCTCCGCGCACCAGGCCCCCCGTGCACTTAGAGAGTCCAGCACGTCCTGTTCCGGCTCAGCGCACCAGACCCCCCGTGCGCTTAGAGTCCAGCACGTCCTGTTCCGGCTCAGCGCACCAGGCCCCCCGTGCGCTTAGAGAGTCCAGCACGTCCTGTTCTGGCTCCCTGCTCCACGCTCCAGGATCCCTGTGCCCGTCGTGGACCCAGCACGTCCTGTCCCTGCTCCACGCTCCAGGATCCCTGTGCCCGTCGTGGACCCAGCACGTCCTGCCCCTGCTCCACGCTCCAGGATCCCTGTGCCCATCGTGGACCCAGCACGTCCTGTCCCTGCTCCACGCTCCAGGATCCCTGTGCCCGTCGTGGACCCAGCACTTCCTGTCCCTGCTCCCCGCACCAGAGTGCCAGTGCGCGTCCCCTGTCCGGGACCTCCAGAGAAGGTCCCCTGTCCGGGACCTCCAGAGAAGGTCCCCTGTCCGGGACCTCCAGAGAAGGTCCCCAGTCCGGAGCCGCCAGTGTGGGTCCCCAGTCCGGGGCCGCCAGAGAGGGTCCCCAGTCCGGGGCCGCCAGAGAGGGTCCCCCGTCCTGCAAATGGCCCAGGGCCTCCGGTGCGGGACATTAAGCCAGCATGGCCGGCACCGGAGTCGCCACCTGGGACAGGAAGGCCCACCCGAAGACCCCCCAATGGACTTTTGGCGCGGGGGGGGGTACTGTACTGTCACGTTCAGGCCTGATAGTTTTAGGCTGACGTGTTTAGTTTCGTTATGGTGTAGGTTTTTTTTGTTCTAGGTGTTGTATATCTATGTTGGGGTAATGGTTCCCAATTAGAGGCAGCTGTGTGTTGTTGTCTAATTGGGAACCAAATATATGTTTGGGGTTTTTCTATAGGATTTTGTTAGTTATTGTTTGAGCATAGCTTAGTGTTTGTTTCTTTGTTATGTTCTCTGTTACGATCTTCGTTCATTCTGTTTGTTATTTTCCCAGTTACGTCATTTAATAAAATGTATACTGGAAGCATCGCTGCGTCTTGGTCTGTCCCGCATGAAGATCGTGACACCTTCATAGAAAATTACTCAAGTAAATGTGAAAGTCACCCAGTAAAACACTACTTGAGTAAAACTCTAAAAGTATTTTTGTTTTAAATATACTGAAGTACCAAAAGTCAATGTAATTGCTAAAAAAGTATAAATAATTTCCAATTCCTTAGATTAAGAAAACCAGATCAGATTTTTTTATTTACTCATAGCCAGGCTCCAACACTCAGTCATCATTTACAAATCAGAGGCCGTAGATGTTCTCTTGATAAGTGTGTGAATTGGACCATTTTCCTGTCCTGCTAAGCATTCAAAATGTAAGTCCTTTTGGGTGTCAAGGAAAATGTATGGAGTAAAAAGTACATCATTATCTTTAGGAATGTAGTGAAGTAAAACTTTTCAGAAACATCAATGGTAAAGTACAGATACTACAAAAAACTACTGAAGTAGTACTTTAAAGTATTTCTACTTAAGTATTTTACACCACTGGGTACAAGGCGGTTAATTAATATACTGTATGAGTGGAGCGGGTTGTGTGTGTGTGTGTGTGTGTGAGCAGAGTGGGCAGTGCATGGAGGGCCTGGGGGTCAGTGGGGTGTCGGGGACCTGGATGAGTTATGGGACAGCTAAGACTGACATATCAGACCTAACTAACTTGCTTAATAGCGCAGCGTGTGATGTGTGGGCTTGAGAAAGTGAGTGCGTGAGAGAGGGAGTGTAAGAGAGAGGGAGTGTGTGAGAGAGGGAGTGTGTGAGAGAGGGAGTGTGTGAGAGAGAGGGAGTGTGATAGAGAGGGAGTGGAGAGAGAGGGAGTGTGTGAAAGAGAAAGGGAGAGTGTGAGAGAGGGAGTGGAGAGAGAGAGATGGAGTGTGTGAAAGAGAGGGAGTGTGTGAGAGAGAGGGGGTGTGAGAGACAGGGAGTGGAGAGAGAGAGGCAGTGTGTGAGAGAGAGGGAGTGGAGAGAGAGAGGGAGTGGAGAGAGAGAGGGAGTGTGTGAGAGAGAGAGAGAGAGGAGAGAGAGAGAGAGAGAGAGAGAGAGAGAGAGAGAGAGAGAGGAAGAAGAAGAAGAAGAAGAAAGAGAGTGAGGGAAGCCAGGGTAAGAGTCAGCAGGGTCATCATGGTGACCAGGGTTTTGTCACAAATGGCACCTTATTCCCTTATAGTGAATAGAGTTCCATTGGAGATGTAAACCAGGATGTAGGGATAGACAAGATGAGAGAGAGGGAGTGGAGAGAGAGAGAGGGAGTGGAGAGAGGGAGTGGAGAGAGAGGAATTGTGAGAGAGAAGGGGAGAGAGAGAGAGGGTGTGTGAGAGACAGAGGGAGTGTTTGAGAGAGAGGGAGTGTGAGAGTGTCCCGACCCCTTCTGTCTCAGCCTCCAGTATTTATGCTGCATTATTTTATGTCGGGGGGGGCTAGGGTCAGTCTGTTATATCTGGATTATTTCTCCTGTCTTATCCGGTGTCCTGTGTGAATTTAAGTATGCACTCTCTAATTCTCTCTCTCTCTTTCTTTCTTTCTTTCTTTCTTTCTTTCTTTCTTTCTTTCTTTCTTTCTCGCGGAGGACCTGAGCCATAGGACCATGCCTCAGGGCTACCTGGCCTGATGACTCCTTGCTGTCCCCAGTCCACCTGGTCTTGCTGCTGCTCCAGTTTCAACTGTTCTGCCTTCGGCTATGGAACCCTGACCTGTTCACCGGACGTGCTACCTTGTCCCAGACCTGCTGTTTTCAACTCTCTAGAGACACCAAGAGCGGTAGAGATACTCTGAATGATCGGCTATGAAAAGCCAACTGACATTTACTCCTGAGGTGGTGACCTGTTGCACCCTCTACAACCACTGTGATTATTATTATTTGACCCTGCTTGTCATCTATGAACATTTGAACATCTTGGCCATGTTCTGTTATAATCTCCACCCAGCACAGCCAGAAAGGGACTGGCCACCCCTCATAGCCTGGTTCCTCTCTAGATTTCTTCCTAGGTTCTGGCCTTTCTAGGGAGTTTTTCCTAGCCACCGTGCTTCTACACCTGCATTGCTTGCTGTTTGGGGTTTTAGGCTGGGTTTCTGTACAGCACTTTGTGACATCAGCTGATGTAAGAAGGGCTTTATAAATACATTTGATTGATTGATTGTGAGAGAGAGGAAGTGTGTGAGAGAGAGGGAGTGTGTGTGTGTGAGAGAGAGAGAGAGAGAGAGAGAGAGAGAGAGAGAGAGAGAGAGAGAGAGAGAGAGAGAGAGAGAGAGAGAGAGTGTTTGAGAGAGAGGGAGTGTTTGAGAGAGAGGGAGTGTGTGAGAGAGAGAGGGAGTGTGTGAGAGAGAGAGGGAGTGTGTGAGAGAGAGAGGGAGTGTGTGTGTGAGAGAGAGAGAGAGAGAGAGAGAGAGAGAGAGAGAGAGAGAGAGAGAGAGAGAGAGAGAGAGAGAGGGAGTGTGTGAGAGAGAGAGAGTGTGTGAGAGAGAGAGAGAGAGAGACCAGATCAACCAGTGCAGGACCCAGCTGAAGAACTCTGTCCAGGAGCTGAGAGAGAGCCTTACCACAGCGCTTGAGGAGGTAAAGGCCACCATGAGGAGAGAGCTAGTGCAGGTAAAGGAGGAGATGGCAAAGGAGTTGTCTGTCATCAAGAGGGTGCTGCAGCACAGAGAGCAGACTGTAGAGACTCCTAGAGAGAAGCTGCAGCCCCTCACCACCCCTAACACCCCCACTGACCCACCTCTACCCACTGACACCCCCACTGACCCACCTCTACCCACAACCCCCATACCGACAAGCCTTTACCCACACCCCCAGTCAACAAGGAGGCTCACATGGAGACACCTATTACAGAGAGAAGCTCCTGGCCCCCCTGACACACCCCCACACCCCTCCATGTACACAGGCCCTGTGTACCCCAGCCACAGACCGTAAACCAACTACTCTGGTAAAACCCACTGAGGTGGCCATCCTCATTGACTCAAATGGGAAATTCATCCAAGAGGATAAACTCTTCCCCCACCACAAAGTGGCCAAAATATGGTGCCCAAAAACACAGGATGCACTCCACATCCTGTCCCAGCCTGACTTTGGCACACCAGGCCACATTATTATCCACACCGGCACCAACAACCTGCGAGAGGAGCAGGAGAGAGTAGGCAGCCTGGTCAACAGAGTAGCAGAGAGGGCCTCTGAGTGGTTCCCCAACTCCCACATCACCATCTCCACTCTGCTGCCCGCAAAGACTTTCATCCCGTACCACTCAGAAAGTCAACGCTGACATCACCAGGGGGTGTGGCCTACTCCCAAATGTGCACGTTGCTCACCACCCAACAATCACCCCAGAGCACCTGCACGACCACTCCCACCTGAGGAAGCAGACAGTAGGGATGTTCGCCAAGTCTCTAAAGGACGTGGCACTTGGTAGACAAACACCCTATGTTGCACTGGACAGAGGACCACCCAGAGACCCCTACCAGACCACTGCACCACCAAGGAGCCCCAGACCCCCTCAACGCCCCACCAGACCCAGCGCACCCCACAGGCCCCACCCACCACCAGAGCATCACCACTTCCATCGATTTAACCAGACTGGACCGGGCCCAGCCTACTACCCCGCACCAGACCACCACCTCTACCAGACCAGAGAGAAAGCACCCCGGCCCAGACCTGGCCCCCCTCCACTCCACAGGGCCCAACAGCAGGACCAGCGCAGCTACGCGGAGGTCGTCAGAGGACAGGAGAACCCTGTAGGATTGAGTGAGATTAAACAGCTCCTCCAATACATCTGCACTAAACTGCACTAAACACACACGGACGCACACACACACACACACACACACACACACACACAGGCACACACACACCTATTGTACTAAAATGTCCAATTAATAGGAATATTTAGACATAAATGTTAGTGGTTACCCTGTTTATCGCACTCTTAACAACCTATTAGTTAGCTATTAGTTAGTAGTTACTGTATTTCTGACTGCTATTCTTCCTTTTTGAAACATGAAATCACTATCAGTTAGCATGTGGAACATTCAGGGCCTAAACTCATCAACCTTTGGACTGAAGAGTTTAGCACTGGAGTTCAACAAAAATCTCAAAGATGTTGACGTCATCATTTTGCAGGAGACATGGTGTAAGGCTGGCATTGTCACTCACTGTCCCACAGGCTACAGAGAGGTAATTGTGCCGTCACAGAAACACAGCTCTGTCAATAGAGGCAGAGACTCTGGAGGACTGATCATTTGGTACAAATCACAACTACAAAATCTAATTGATCCCCTCAAAATTGGTAAATATCACATTTGGTTAAAACTAAAAAAAGAACTTGTACTGACAGAAAAGATGTGTTCCTTTGCGCAATATATATCCCCCTCAGAATCCCCATATTACTCAGAGGAGATGTTCCCCACCCTCGAGGAAGAGACGTGCCATTTCAGGCCCAGGGAAATGTGCTCATCTGTGGGGACACAAATGCGCGCACAGGAACACTACCTGATTTAACAACCACACGAGGGACAGCTTTATTACAGGCCATACTGTTTCTAACTGCCTTCATCTCCCCATAGAAACAACAGTGACAGCACCGTCAACAAAAACGGAAGGGATCTGTTGCAGCTCTGTAGAAGCCTGGGTCTGTACTTTGTCAATGGTAGGTTACGGGGACTCTTTGGGAGATTTACCTGTTGCTCACCTCTTGGCCACAGCACAGTGGACTATATGATTACAGACATTGACCCTTTCTCTCTCAGCTCATTCACTGTCAAGCCACTAACACCTCTGTCTGATCACAGCCAAATTACGTTGTTCCTCAAAAGAACAGACATGGAAACAACCACACATTCACAGCCCAGTAAGCTGTACAACATCAGAAATTCATACAGATGGGCCCAAAACAGCACAGAAGAATACCAGAAAGCAACCTGTAACCAAAATATCCAAACACTTGTAGATAACTTTCTGGATACCACATTCACTCACAGTAAAGAAGGCATCAATCTAGCAGTTAAACACATAAACTATATATTCAGGCAAACGGCAAAAGAAGCACAATTGAAATTGATAAAAACAAAACAAAAGACCACAGATGACAAGTGGTTTGATGCAGATTGTAAAATTATAAGGAAAAGACTTAGAACACTATCAAACCAAAAGCACAGAGACCCAAATAATGGTGAATTACGCCTTCATTACTGTGAAACTTTAAAACTCTATAAATGTACACTCAGAACCAAAAAGCACAGTACAACAGCAAGCAGCTGACACTAATTGAGGAGTCCATAAACACAAACAACTTCTGGCAAAATTGGAAAAAACTAAAAAATCAAACAAGAGGAATTAGCGATACAAAATGGTGACATATGGACAACCCATTTTAAAACACTCTACAACACCGTTCAAATTGACAAAAGCAGAACAACGCCAAATTCATGAGAAGTTAAATAGATTAGAAAAAGCTATAAAGGACAATCAAAATCCATTGGACTCCCCAATTACTAACCAGGAGCTCTATAAGAAACTTCAGGCCCTCAAATATAGAAAGTCATGCGGACCTGATGGCATCCTAAATGAGATGCTCAAACTCACTAGTGCAAAATTTCAATCGGCTATATTAAAACTGTTTAATTTGATCCTGAGTGTAGGTTATTTCCCCGACATCTGGAATCAAGGACTCATAACCCCAATCTTTAAGAACGGAGACAAATTTGACCCTAACAATTACAGAGGCATTTGTGTGAACAGTAACCTGGGGAAGGTTTTCTGTAGTATTATAAATGTAAGAGTTCTAAACTTCCTTAATAAGCACAATGTCTTGAGTAAAAGCCAAATTGGATTTATACCAAAACATCGCACGACCGATCATATTTACACCCTACACACCCTGATAGATAAACATGTCCACCAAAATAATACCAAAATATATGCTTGCTTTATCGACTTCCAAAAAGCATTTGATTCTATTTGGCATACAGGACTGTTCTACAAAGTTATTGAAAGTGGTGTAGGGGTAAAACATATGACATAATTAAATCAATGTATACTGGCAATACGTGCGCCATTAAAATTGGCAAGAAAAGAACAGAATTCTTTACAGGGGCGGGGCCTTCGCCAGGGTTGCAATCTGAGCCCTGCACTCTTCAATATTTACATCAACGAATTGGCCACTATTCTAGAAGAATCCTCTGCCCCTGGTGTTAGTCTCCACAATTCAGAGGTTAAATGCCTACTCTTCGCAGATGACCTATGCCTGCTGTCACCCACACCACATGGCCTACAGCAGAGCCTGGACCTGCTAGAGCAGTACTGCCAGACCTGGGCCCTGGCAGTAAACCCCAAAAAGACTAAAATAATGATTTTTCAGAGAAGATCCAGATCTCAGGGAATTAGACCAAAGTTCTCAATTGGTACAAAATATATAGAGTACTGCACACACTACAACTACTTAGGTTTAAAAATAAGCTCAACTGGACACCTTAATGAGGCAGTGAATGAACTGAGAGAGAAAGCACGCAGGGCATTCTACGCCATTAAAAACAAATTCAAATTGAAATACCTATTAAAATTTGGCTAAAACTTATTGAATATGTCATTGAACCAATTGCACTTTATGGCAGCGAGGTGTGGGGTCCACTTGCAAAACAGGATTTCACCCAATGGGACAAACACCCCATTGAAACCCTGCATGCAGAGTTCTGTAAGATTCTCCTACATGTCCAGAGGAAAACTACAAACAATGCATGCAGGGCAGAATTAGGCCAATATCCACTAATAATAAAAACTCAAAAGAGCAATTAAGTTTTGAAACATCTAAAATACAGTGACCCCCTCTCAAATCATTACCAAGCCCTGCAATGCCAAGAGCTGAGCAAAGAAAAGAGTCCCTCATCCAGCTGGTCCTGGGGCTGAGTCCACAAACCTGTTCTACTAACACACTGAAGCCTCAGGACCAGAACATCCAATCAATCAGAATAAACCAAATTACATCACAATCGAAACAAAACTACATTGCTCATTGGGAAACACAAGCACAAGCACAAAGCAAAATGCAGTGCTATCTGGCCCTAAATCGACAGTACACCGTGGCAAACTATTTGACCATGGTTACTGATCAAAACCTTAGAAAAACCTTGACAAAGTACAGGCTCAGTGAGCACAGCCTTGCCATTGAGAAGGGTCGACACAGGAAAACCTGGCTCCCTGTAGAGGAAAGGCTGTGCAACCACTGCACCACAGCAGAACCTGAGACAGAGCTGCATTTCCTGACAACATGTCAAAAATATAAAACAATTAGAGAGTGTCATTTCCCCAAATTTGAAACCCATATTCAAGGTTTCAAAGACCTCCCTGATGAGAGTAAGCTACCCATCCTGTTGGGGAGGAAGCAGAAAGCTGTGGGTTGGCAGCGCACTACATTGCTGCCTGCCATAAGATGAGGGACAGTGTCTGACAGACCAATCAACCTGCACATGTCTTCTACTATATGCTTATTGTTGTTGTTCAATGTGGTTATTGTTGTTACTGTTGTCCTGTTGACAATTTTGATTATTAATTATGTTCATATTATAAATATCAAATGTAAGCTTTGGCAATATGTACATTGTTACGTCATGCCAATAAAGCAAATTGAATTGAATTGAATTGAATTGAGAGAGAGAGAGAGAGAGAGAGAGAGAGAGAGAGAGAGAGAGAGAGAGAGAGTGTGTGATAGAGAGGGAGTGTGTGAGAGAGAGAGGGAGTGTGTGAGAGAGAGGGAGTGTGTGTGTGTGAGAGAGAGAGAGAGAGAGAGAGAGAGAGAGAGAGAGAGAGAGAGAGAGTGTTTGAGAGAGAGGGAGTGTGTGAGAGAGAGAGGGAGTGTGTGTGATAGAGAGGGAGTGTGTGAGAGAGAGAGGGAGTGTGTGAGAGAGAGAGGGAGTGTGTGTGATAGAGAGGGAGTGTGTGAGAGAGAGGGAGTGTGTGAGAGAGAGAGGGAGTGTGTGAGAGAGAGGGAGTGTGTGATAGACTGACATTCAGAGAGGAGAGAAAGAGAGAAATGAAAGAAAGAAACAAAGAGTGTGAGAGAAGCCAGTCTAAGATTCAGCAGGGTTGTCATGGTGACCAGGGTTTTGTCACAAATGGCACCCTATTCCCTTATAGTGAATAGAGTTCCATTAGAGACGCAAACCAGGATGTAGGGATAGACAGGATTACAGTTGCCCAAGGAGCACACAAGGTTTTATTTAATGAATGAGTCACTGAATCATCTCCAAACTGTACAACTCCAAACACAGCAACAATCAGTCAGTCAGGCAGGCACTCAGAGGGCCTGGAGCAGGTGAACCCTACCCTGCAGGTTGGATTCCTCTTGAGATGACACACCTGTTGGAGCAGGTGAACCCTGCAGGTTGGATTCCTCCTGAGATGACACACCTGTTGGAGCAGGTGAACCATGCAGGTTAAACCGTACCTTCTTGGGCCGCCTTCAGCATACTTTGACCGTAAGGTGGAAGGGAATAAACTGCCAAATGTTTCTGCATATACTGTACGTGCCTAAATATGTGTCCCACCCATGATCCGATGAATAGATAACCAGTTAGATATCGATTTTAAGTACATTCATCTCAGTGATGGTCAAGTGCATTTAAACTGATATTCTGCTGCTATCAAGATAGAGCCAAATGTATGATATGTTGATTGATAGAATGCACCAATTTTATTTGTTGGTGTTATGTTCTAAAATGAGGTAGAAAGACTTCCCTGTCCTTTAACCAGTAAGTAGGTTTTCATAATCTAATGATGATACCCAACATCTCACTGATTACATGACAGTACTACGCTAGTTTAATAAAGTTTCTATAACTGTTTACTCTACTCTCTCCAATATACAGTATATCAGCGTTGGTTGTTTGTGTGAATCTTGGCTGTTGGTGAATACCATGACTAAGCCTGGCTAATCTTCCATTCCATTCACACTCAAAGGAGGACTTATTTCTCTATACATAGGTGACCCATTCATTTTCTTCTTGCATGTTCAGTTCCAGGAGATCATTGTCAAATCGAAGGAGATGTACAGTACAGTATGATGCATCTCAAATTGGATTGCTTGGCTTCTTAAACAAAAGCAACTCATTTCATGGCTAATGCGCTTAATTTGAGAAAATAATTAAAGATTTCCACACTTGTTATTTGCCATATAATTTATACAGTGGGGTTGCCACTTTTAAACAGGATTTTTGTATAAATATATTTTATTAATTCATCAAATGTACCCAATGCAAAATTAGAAAGCAGATCCTTATTTGTCTGTTTCAACGTTGGACTACAAAGCGAGTTAGGTTTGTGCCTTTTTTTTGTACAGTACTACAGTTTATTTTGACCACATTTTCTATGTGGTTACTAAAACAGAGCGTTGACACTTTCAAGTTGTGATAGTTGTGTTTTATACTTCATCAGAGACTTAAAACATCTTAACTCAACAAAAGTTATTCCTCCCCAAAAAACGATCTACATGAATAACAAAACATGTCTCCTGACATGTGCATAACAGCAATTTGATTGCAAACAATGTATAATTAAGGGAGCGCATGTAACACAAAGTGCAAACACTTCAATTGTTAAAGAAAAAAACAAATAGTATATAATTAAATAATGAATAAAAAAATCAGGCCTGTAAATGCTGATTGATGTCCAGGAAGGGCTCATATTTAATGGCAGCTGGTTGACAGTGATTGCGAAGGCCCATTTAACAGCTGATGTTTTGTTATGATTGGACATGTCACTCTTCTTCTGCTGATTAAAAAAAGGGAACAGAAAAAAGGCCCAAAACGTACCCATGCCTGCATCCTCTCCTTTATGTGGGTTGTATTTATTTATTTATTTTCGCTCAGGCAAAAGCGATGGGTGCATATTATTTTGTCAGTCAATGCCACAACGTACGTGTAACATTCAGAGGGTTTGCAGAGACACACACTGTAACTTCTCTTCCAAGAAGTTTTTCACTAAGTAGGTGTTTGTCGTCTCCTGTGGGAAACAAGTGAATGGGTATGAAAACATGTCTTATTGGCCCAGTGAGGTCAAAAACGTGATTGTTCTGTGTTTTACAGTGCCTTCGGAATATATTCAGACTCCTTCACTTTTCCACATTTTGTTAGGTTACAGCCTTATTCTAAAATTGATTAAATCGTTTTTTTTCCGTCATCAATCTACACACAATACCCCATAATGACAAAGCAGAAAACGTGTTTTTAGAAATTTTTGCAAATTTATTTGTAAAACCCCTGTGAAAATATAGCATTTACATAAGTATTCAGACCCTTTACTCAGAACTTTGTTGAAGTACCTTTGGCAGTGATTACAGCCTCCAGTATTCTTGGGTAGGACGCTACATGCTTGGCAAACCTGTATTTGGGGAGTTTCTCCCATTCTTCTCTGCAGATCCTCTCAAGCTCTGTCATGTTGGATAGGGAGCGTTGCTGCACAGCTATTTTCAGGTCTCTCCAGAGATGTTAGATCGGGTTCAAGTCTGGGCTCTGGCTGGGCCACTCAAGGACATTCAGAGACTTGTCCCGAAGCCACTCCTGCATTGTCTTGGCTGTGTGCTTAGGGTCATTGTCCTGTTGAAAGGTGAACCTGTCTGAGGTTCTGAGCGCTCTGGAGCAGGTTTTCATCAAGGATCTCTCTGTACTTTGCTCCGATCATCTTTGCCTCGATCCTGACTAATCTCCCAGTCCCTGCCGATGAAAAGCATCCCCACAGCATGATGCTGCCACCACCATGCGTGAAGCTTTGCATTCAGGCCAGAGAGTTCAATCTTGGTTTCATCAGTCCAGAGAATCTTGTTTCTCATGGTCTGAGAGTCTTTAGGTGCCTTTTAGCAAACTCCAAGCGGGCTGTCATGTGCCTTTTACTGAGGAGTGGCTTCCATCTGGCCACTCTACCATAAAGGCCTGATTGGCGGAGTGTTGCAGAGATGGTTGTCCTTCTGGAAAGTTCTCCTATCTCCACAGAGGAACTCTAGAGCTCTGTCAGAGTGAACATTGAGTTCTTGGTCACCTCCCTGACCAAGGCCCTTCTCCCTCGATTGCTCAGTTTGGCCGGGTGGCCAGCTATAGGACGTCTTGGTGGTTCTAAACTTCTTCCATTTAAGAATGATGGAGGCCACTGTGTTCTTGGGGACCTTAAATGCTGCAGAAATGTTTTGGTACCCTTCCCCAGATCTGTGCCTCGACACAATCCTGTCTCGGAGCTCTACGGACAATTCCTTCGACCACATGGCTTGGTTTTTGCTCTGACATGCACAGTCAACTGTGGGACATTATATAGACAGGTCTGTATAAAAAAAACTGTTTATGCTTTGTCATTATGGGGTAATGTGTGTAGATTGCTGAGGAATTTGTTTTATTTAATCAATTTTAGAATAAGGCTGTAACACAACAAAATGTGGAAAAAGTCAAGGGGTCTGAATGCTTTCCGAATGCACTGTATATACACTGAGTGTACAGAACATTAGGAACACCTTCCTAATATTGAGTTGCGCCCCCTTTTGCCCTCAGAACAGCCTCAATTTGTCATGGACTCTACAATATGTCAAAAGCACTCCACAGGGATGTTGGCCCATGTTGACTCCAATGCTTCCCACAGTTGTGTCAACAAAAAATCCTTCTTTCATCTGTCTCCTCCCCTTCATTTACATTGATTGAAGTGGATTTAACAAGTGACATCAATAAGGGATCATAGCTTTCACCTGAATTCACCTGGTCACTCGATGTCACCTGGTCAGTCAATGTAATGGTTTGTACACTCCACACTATGAGGTTGTGAAAAGGATGATAAGGCCCTTTTAGTGTAAGAGCTGTTTGAAAAAGTACTCTTTGCTAAAAAACTATGAATGTATTTTTTTGTCCATTTTAATTGAAAACAATCACAGTATGTTACCCAGAAATGATTTGGTATTGAGATAAAAAATCTGTCTAGTCAACAAATCATCTCTCTCCCAACACAAGTTCCTTCCCAATTTCCACCTTACATTTTCTGAGTTCCCAAAGGAAATATTTGGAACAAAAAAACACATACAACCCAGCAGCTAGGGATTGCCTTAATAGGTATGTCCCCTGACATGGGCATGTTTTCAATACAGACTCCTTTAGTCGTACTGTATTCCATACAAGGCGTTCAGACCTAATGAAAGTTGCCAAGTATACGCTTAATCTGGTAATAAGTCAAAGCTAGTGATACGTAACTTGACATTGTGGGAAGATAAGCAACAATCCAATTAATGGCAGTGCATTTCTTAGTCGCTATAAATGCTAGGTTACACAGTTTCTTCAGATAAGTCTCCAGTATCAACATTTCCAAGCAATCAAAAACAAGGAGAAGGGAGAATCTGTAGACATGCTGAGACAAAATAACATATTCTTTGCCAGAATTCAGCCAGCCTTCACAAGACCATAACATATGCAAATATGTCCCTTTTGTGTTTTACACCTCCAGCAGAGGAATTACATTTCTGAGTGCATGTAATTCAGTTTCAATGGCATATAGTACCTTCTATGGATGGTCTTAAACTGCATTAATTTATGTCTGAGATGATATGAACATGACTGGGCATTCAAACATATCTGCATCCATTCATCATCATCTATATCTTCTACCAGGTCTTCCTCACATTTTTGTTTTACATGTTTTGTGTCATTGGGAATAGCCTCTATTAACCCTTGATCAAGTTTGTAAATCAACTTTGGAGGTTTGCCAGACCACCTTTTCATTTTAAATAAATATTGATTACCCATTTATTTGTCTCTGTCTGCACATCGTCCTCCTAAAAGGTAGGCTATATCCCATAGGTCTATGTAAAACGTAGCAAGTGTCTCTGTCATCATTCTTGCTGCTTCCAGTTCAGCAACCATACCTGTGCAATCAGGTGCGTGTGTGGTCTCAATTAAATAAAGTAGACTACAGGCTATGCATGGGCGCGGAAGCACGGGGCAGTTATCTTTCCACGGAAGTGTACTTCATAAATAGGCCTATGATTAGGCTGTAGATTACTACATTTCCTAGAAAGGCCTAAATATTGATCACCCATATTTTTTTATTTTATTATGTTTTTGATTAAGTCTCTAAAGCCAAGCCTGAATGCAAAACATGCGTTGTATGCGTTCTGCAAATAAGAATACAATTGTGTTTCCTATCCAATAGTACTAATTATGTGTATATCCTAGTTTCTGGGCCTGAGTGGCAGGCATTTTACTTTGGGCACGTCAGACAGGCAAATATTTGGAAAATGGGACCCTAGCTCTAAGGAGTTAACTGAATTAATTGATTTTACCAGACTGCTTCTGTTAAAGTTCAATATGTACAAACACATGGTCCAACTATTCAAAGGTAGACAAGGTGTGAGTGTTTAACATACGTTTTTAAACCTTTAACATAGTTCTCAACTGTTAAGTAGCAAAGCAATCAGCCATCTTCCTCAAGTGAATTACCAAGGAAGGTTGAATATTTTATTGTAGGCTATTGTCAACATTAGTGGAAGGACAGCATTTGGTGAACAAAATACTTCTCACAAGTTTGTCTACTTTTGTCAAGGCCAGCAGAGTAATGGACCACTGTTGGCATTCAGAAATGACGACACCCACCAACTCTCCATGTATCTCTATTGTGGACATATTGTGGATTATTTTGCCTGGACCATCATACAGTTCAGCTGTTAAAAGGTGTAAAACCAAGTGTGTCTGAGTGTCAATTGAAGACGAATTGAAGACAATTGAAACGATAGGCAAGCTGAGATGGGCATTTACTTCTCAACACAGTCTAAAGAGCCAGGTGTGGATGACTGAATGTTACCTGCCACCTGGACGACCCAGCAAGGTGTAAAGGTCAAAGGTTATGTCCAGGTGTGTAGTATTAATGTTCTGTTTAAGGTCACCTCCTAACCTTACTTCAGTGTTAGTTTCTTTATGAGACAGTCCCTCTCATTGAGTAGGGCTACTTCCCAATAGTTTGGGACGTCTCCGTAGTGTGTGGTAATGATTGTAGATAGAGATAGAGCCGTCTTCGTAAATGCGATTAACAACTCGCTAATTAAAGATCAATGGGGCGTCTTTTTAATGTGATTTGTTTAATGGATTTACTGGGGACAGCCCGTCCATAAACCACCGCATTGAGCAATGTCACCGCAAAGTGATGGGATTTTGATATCAAGCCTCCTTTTCTCCCTCCTCCCTCTCTTCATCCACACGCCACCTCGACACCCTCCCTGTTTTTGTCTTCCTCTTTTAAGAAGATACTATCTTAAACCGATGCACCGGACATAATGAACTTTCTGTGGTTTTCTTGCCACCACCACTGAACAGGTCTATAGACTCTCTTAGTCGCCTATCAATCTCTCCCCCTACTAAAGATGAGGTCATTACAAGCCACCACATAGTGACACAGAGAGCAGTCTGTCCTGTCAGTGTAAAAACATCATCATTTATGGTATAGCAGGAAGAAAAAACACCTTAATTCACTGCCGGCCAATACTTGTTAGGCTGGGCCAACTAATAAATAACCGAGAGTTTGATACAGTAGCTATCAGGAGTTAGAAGATGTCTACATCCCAAATAGCACCCTATTCCCTTTATAGTGCACTACTTTGGACCAGTACCGTATAGTGCACTACATTGGGAATAGGGTACCATTTGAGACATATTGATGTCTTTCAGGCACACTTTCAGGCACACTTTCAGGCGTTGTAATATATTGTTTTAATCAGGCAGCGAGGGGCAGTAAGTTAGCACTCTGCCACCGATACAGTTTCCCACATTTCAGGGATTTGTGAGAGGAAAATATGCCACAGACAGAGCCTCCATCCCACCTTATTATTATTCTCATTCTTATTCCCTGTATCAAAACCTCACGGCACCCCCCCACCACCACACCTCAACCCCCCAGTACAGTATTCATCCCTCATCCCATGCCATGTTCACCACCAGTGGCCTAGCTACAGTTACATTTAATTTCACTCTTATTCTAAATTAAAAAGACAAATGCCACACGTCGAGGGCAATAGAGGGGCTTTTGATGGGGAATGATGTGCGAGGCCCCCATTTTAGCAGCTTAAACCGTTATAAAAACCTTTGTGCTGAGCCGTGCGAGGGGCAGGCGCAGCGGTGAATGGCAAGGTGTGAGTGCGTGTGGAGCAGTCGGGTGCAGGGAATAAAGGCAGACAGAACCTGAGCCAGGCAGGAGTTGGGTGTTAATACGGAGATTGGCCGGAGATTATACCATGTTCTGGGAGATTCAGTCACAATATTTAAGTCTCTGCTTTTCTCAGGCGGTAACCATGCCAACCTCACTGGGAAACTATTAAACAGCTCTGCATTGCAAAATAGGAGGCCTTTCTGAAAGCCAAAATGGTAGACTACCCTACCATCAGCCCCAAAACTGAATTAGCCCCTCATCAGTTGGGGAACATGAGGTGCTTACGGGACAAAGTGCTTCTTAGAGTAGAAAGGATTTTGACACAGAGACTCATTTTCATATATATTGTTTCCCACAAACTTTTATTTTTATAACTTTTGAAAGTAGTTTGTTATAAAAAGGGACTGAGAAAACAGGTATCGAGAAAAACTTTTGACTCTAATGAATTGAAATAACTAATATACAGTGCCTTCCGAAAGAATTCAACTTATTGACTTTTTTCTCATTTTGTTGTGTTACAGCCTGATTTTAAAAAGGATTTAATTGAGATTGTGTGTCATTGATCTACACACAATACCGCAAAATGTCAAAGTGCAGTTATGTTTTTAGATTTTTTTTTTCCACATGAATAAAAAAGAAAAAGCTGAAATGTCTTGAGTCAGAAAGTATTCACTCCCTTTGTTATGGCATGCCTAAATATGTTCAGTAGCAAAAAGCTGCATGTACTAATAATAGTGGTTAACATCATTTTTTTAATGACTACACCATCTCTGTACCCCACACATACATGTATTTGTAAGGTCCCTGGTGAATTTCAAGCACAAATTCAATCACAAAGACCAGGGAGGTTTTTCAATGCCTGGCAAAGAAGGGCACATATAGGTAGAAAAGAAGACCCGTTCTGCACACCACTGTTGTACTGCACCATTATTTGTCTGTTTGTGCCCCGCCTGTTAGTTTGCATGATTCTTGCCATTCTCCTTTGACCTCTCTCATCAACAAGCTGTTGCCGCTGGATGTTTCTGGATGTTTTTTGCTTGTCGCAGCATTCTTGGTAAACCCTAGACACTGTCGTGTGTGAAAACGCCAGGAGAGGCGGTCGTTTTTGAGATACTGAATCCGGTGCAACTGGCACCGACGATCTTGCCACGCTCAAAGTCGCTTAGGTCACTCATTTTTCCCATTCTAGTGGTCAATCAAACACAATCAAATGTCAGCCTTTAGAATTCCTTAGAACATGACCTCTGGGTGTCAAGGCCCTATACATCCCACCGGTCCCCCCATGCTGGGCCGAGGCTGGGCTGAGGGAGGGTAAGCCTTGGTGGGAGGGCTAGAGCAGCCAACTATCCAGGGGATCAGGGGTTTAGCCTGTCTCAGGGAGTGTTCTCCCCCACCCAGCCCATCCCAATGCACCTGTTACATCTCCCCTGTCCTGATAAGAGCCTCCAGCTCTTTTAATTTCATTTTTTGTGTGTGTGTGGAGAGATGGGAGGGGGGGACAGTGGGAGAGAGATAGAGGGAGAGGCAGAGAGAGAGAGGCAGAGAGTGGAAGATAAAGAGAGAACGATGCAGAGAGAGAGAGAGACAGTGAGTGTAAGGAGTGAGTGAGGGGGGATATTGTAGGTATTGTGTCCAGCAACACACAATACCTCAACATCAGTAGCAAAACACTGTAAACATCTAACACTGCTGGACAGGGTTGGCTACGCACATGGTCCAACTAGTCTTCACCCAGCCCGGCAGACTTTCCGTCACAGGGTTTAGTGCATCCCAGCTTGGAGAATGTATATTGTACCTCTCTGAAATCAGCTGCAGACAGAGATCCCCTGCCACTCTTCTAGGTAGCAGCGTTGTGTAATCAGCTGGCTCCTGAGTTGGGGCACCACCCAGAGGAAACGGTGTCTGCAGGACCTGTTTGGGAAAGCTGTACCAGGGAAAGTGTGTACCCTCCTCTAGCTGCTCAGTACGCTACAGGTTAAGGACAGCCCAGAAAATATCTTTGAGTGCCAACTGCACCACTGGACCCAATGATTTGGGGGGGCTCCCGAGTGGCGCAGTGGCTCGAATCCAGGCTGCATCACATCTGGCTGTGATTGTAATCCCATAGGGCGGTGCACAATTGGCCCAGCGTCGTTGTAAATAAGAATTTGTTCTTGACTGACTTGCCTAGTTAAATAAAATAAAAAACTTCACACTTCTACAGAGGTGTAGCTGGGACAGCAGGCAGGGATTGAGGGATCTGGAAGAAGAGGGTACAGTATGGATAGACAATGAGTGGGTGGTAAACTGATAAGAAGTAAGTCAAGTTGATGGAGTAGTACATAGGGAAGCATATGTGTGGAGACAATGAATAATGGGAGCTCAGTTAGTCTAGCGGTTAAGAGAGTTGGGACAGTAACTGAAACATCACTGGTTCGAATCCCCGAGTCAATGAGGTGAAAAATCTGTCTGTGCCCTTCAGCAAGGCAGTTAAACCCTAATTGCTCCGATTAGAGCATCTGCTAAATGACTAGCGGAGAGGTGGGAACAGAAATATTAATAGAGAAGACGTATTAGCAAAACGGAAGTGTAGGTTAGGACTTATCCCTGGATTGACAATATGAAGTACATGGACTCAGCTCAGATATAAACACTAGAAGAAGCATAATTCAGTTCGGCTGGCGGCACACACGCACATTTGTTTTACTATCCAACAAAAAACAAACATATTTTGACTAACCGGTAAGCCCTGAACTTTGAACCCAAGGGGTCAGGTTAAATGCGGAAGACACATTTCCGTTGAATGCATTCAGTTGTGCAACTGACTAGGTATCCCCAATCCCTTTCAGTTTGGCAAATTTTACTCTGTGTATAGTAATGACAAAACCTACGAGATGGTAATGAGACAGTGAGGGTGTCATACAACACAACTTCAAAGCTGATTCCCACTCAATCTTTTTGTTGTATAGTGAATGCCTGAAAATAAAAACATTGATTTATTTTATTGCTAACAAGGATAAAATCTTATCCCTGACCTATTTTTAATGAAGATGAATCTTCAGAGTCCCAGGGAAATGCTTTACATGTGTTTTGTGATCATTTGCCCACTTCCAAAAATGAAGACTTTGGAATTAACAAATTACCCACTACTCTACACTCTACTCTACCCTCTACTCTACCCAATACTCTGAACTCTACTCTACCCACTACTCTACCCACTATTCTACCCACTATACTACCCACAATGCTACACAAAACTCTGCCCACTACTCTACCATCTACTCTCCACACCACTCTACCCTCTAATCTACACACAACTCTACCCTCTACTCTACCCTCTACTCTACCCTCTATACTATACACTACTCTACACAAAACTCTACCCAATACTCTACCCATTACTCTACCCTCTGCTCTACCCTCGACTCTAACCACTACTCTACCCTCTACTATACCCTCTACTCAACACTCTACTCTACCCACTACACTACCCTCTACTCTACCCTCTACTCTACCCACTACACTACCCTCTACTCTACCCACTACTCTACCCACTACACTACCCTCTACTCTACCCTCTACTATACCCTCTACTCAACACTCTACTCTAGCCACTACTCTACCCACTACACTACCATCTACTCTACCCTCTACTCTACCCACTACACTACCCTCTACTCTACCCACTACTCTACCCACTACACTACCCACTACTCTACCCACTACACTACCCTCTACTCTACCCTCTACTCTACCCACTACTCTACCCTCTACTCTAGCCTATACTCTTCCCACTACTCTAGCCTCTGCTCTACCCACTACTCTAACCTGTACTCTACCCACTACTCTATCCTCTACTCTACCCACTACACTACCGTCTCTATTCCTCCCTCTACTCTACCCACTACTCTACCCTCTACTCTACCCAACAGTCTGCCCTCTTCCCACTGCTCTATCCACTACTATACCCTCTACTATACCCACTACTCTACCCTCTACCCACTACTCTACCCACTACTCTACCCTCTACTCTTCCCTCTACCCACTACTCTACCCACTAATCTACCTTCTAATCTACCCACTAGTCTACTCTCTACTCCACCCACAACTCCCACCCTCCACCCACTACTCTACCCATTACTCTACCCTCTACTCTACCCTCCACTCTACTCACTGCTCTACCCACAGCTCTACCCACCACTCCCACCCTCTGCTCTACCCACTACTCTACCCTGTACTCTACCCACTACTCTACCCTCTACTCTATCCTCTACTCTACCCACTACACTCACTGCAGTCTCTATTCCTCCCTCTACTCTACCCTCTACTCTACCCAACAGTCTGCCCTCTTCCCACTACTCTATCCACTACTATACCCTCTACTATACCCACTACTCTACCCTCTACCCACTACTCTACCCACTACTCTACCCTCTACTCTACCCACTAAACTACCCTCTACTCTACCCTCTACTCTACCCTCTACTCTACAAACTACTCTACCCACTACTATACCCACTACTCTACCCTCTACTCTACACTCTACTCTACCCACTACTCTACCCTCTACTCTACCCACTACTCTACCCACTGCTCTACCCTCTACTCTACCCACTACTCTACCCTCTACTCTACCCACTACTCTACCCTCTACTCAGCACACAACTCTACCCTCTACTCTACCC
>CM059786.1:31545853-31600853 GCA_030435695.1 Brachymystax lenok tsinlingensis
ACAGTCTCAGTCAGAATTAGACAGTCTCAGTCAGATATAGACAGTCTCAGTCAGATATAGACAGTCTCAGTCAGAATTAGACAGTCTCAGTCAGAATTAGACAGTCTCAGTCAGAATTAGACAGTCTCAGTCAGATATAGACAGTCTCAGTCAGAATTAGACAGTCTCAGGTCAGAATTAGATAGTCTCCGGTCAGAATTAGACAGTCTCAGTCAGAATTAGACAGTTTCAGTCAGAATTAGACAGTCTCAGGCCAGAATTAGACAGTCTCAAGTCTGAATTAGACAGTCTCAGTCAGAATTAGACAGTCTCAGTCAGAATTAGACAGTCTCAGTCAGAATTAGACAGTCTTAGGTCAGAATTAAACAGTCTCAGGTCAGAATTAGTTCATCCATGTTTCTCAAAGGTCACATTTCTAAGTTCCAAAGTGTTTAATTAGACAGTCTCAGGTCAGAATTAGACAGTCTCAGTCAGAATTAGACAGTCTCAGGTCAGAATTAGACAGTCTCAGGTCAGAATTAGACAGTCTCAGTCAGAATTAGACAGTCTCAGTCAGATATAGACAGTCTCAGTCAGAATTAGACAGTCTCAGTCAGAATTAGACAGTCTCAGTCAGATATAGACAGTCTCAGTCAGAATTAGACAGTCTCAGTCAGAATTAGACAGTCTCAGTCAGATATAGACAGTCTCAGTCAGAATTAGACAGTCTCAGTCAGAATTAGACAGTCTCAGTCAGAATTAGACAGTCTCAGTCAGATATAGACAGTCTCAGTCAGATATAGACAGTCTCAGTCAGAATTAGACAGTCTCAGGTCAGAATTAGATAGTCTCCGGTCAGAATTAGACAGTCTCAGTCAGAATTAGACAGTCTCAGTCAGAATTAGACAGTCTCAGTCAGAATTAGACAGTCTCAGTCAGATATAGACAGTCTCAGTCAGAATTAGACAGTCTCAGTCAGAATTAGACAGTCTCAGTCAGATATAGACAGTCTCAGTCAGATATAGACAGTCTCAGTCAGAATTAGACAGTCTCAGGTCAGAATTAGATAGTCTCCGGTCAGAATTAGACAGTCTCAGTCAGAATTAGACAGTCTCAGTCAGAATTAGACAGTCTCAGTCAGAATTAGACAGTCTCAGTCAGATATAGACAGTCTCAGTCAGAATTAGACAGTCTCAGTCAGAATTAGACAGTCTCAGTCAGAATTAGACAGTCTCAGTCAGATATAGACAGTCTCTGTTAGAATTAGACAGTCTCAGGTCAGAATTAGATAGTCTCCGGTCAGAATTAGACAGTCTCAGTCAGAATTAGACAGTCTCAGTCAGAATTAGACAGTCTCAGTCAGAATTAGACAGTCTCAGTCAGAATTAGACAGTCTTAGGTCAGAATTAAACAGTCTCAGGTCAGAATTAGTTCATCCATGTTTCTCAAAGGTCACATTTCTAAGTTCCAAAGTGTTTAATTAGACAGTCTCAGGTCAGAATTAGACAGTCTCAGTCAGAATTAGACAGTCTCAGGTCAGAATTAGACAGTCTCAGGTCAGAATTAGACAGTCTCAGGTCAGAATTAGACAGTCTCAGTCAGAATTAGACAGTCTCAGTCAGAATTAGACAGTCTCAGTCAGATATAGACAGTCTCAGTCAGAATTAGACAGTCTCAGTCAGAATTAGACAGTCTCAGTCAGAATTAGACAGTCTCAGTCAGATATAGACAGTCTCAGTCAGAATTAGACAGTCTCAGGTCAGAATTAGATAGTCTCCGGTCAGAATTAGACAGTCTCAGTCAGAATTAGACAGTTTCAGTCAGAATTAGACAGTCTCAGGCCAGAATTAGACAGTCTCAAGTCTGAATTAGACAGTCTCAGGTCAGAATTAGATAGTCTCAGTCAGAATTAGACAGTCTCAGTCAGAATTAGACAGTCTCAGTCAGAATTAGACAGTCTTAGGTCAGAATTAAACAGTCTCAGGTCAGAATTAGTTCATCCATGTTTCTCAAAGGTCACATTTCTAAGTTCCAAAGTGTTTAATTAGACAGTCTCAGGTCAGAATTAGACAGTCTCAGTCAGAATTAGACAGTCTCAGGTCAGAATTAGACAGTCAGAATTAGACAGTCTCAGGTCAGAATTAGACAGTCTCAGTCAGAATTAGACAGTCTCAGTCAGATTAGACAGTCTCAGTCAGAATTAGACAGTCTCAGTCAGAATTAGACAGTCTCAGTCAGAATTAGACAGTCTCAGTCAGATATAGACAGTCTCAGTCAGAATTAGACAGTCTCAGTCAGAATTAGACAGTCTCAGTCAGAATTAGACAGTCTCAGTCAGAATTAGACAGTCTCAGTCAGAATTAGACAGTCTCAGTCAGATATAGACAGTCTCAGTCAGATATAGACAGTCTCAGTCAGAATTAGACAGTCTCAGTCAGAATTAGACAGTCTCAGTCAGAATTAGACAGTCTCAGTCAGAATTAGACAGTCTCAGTCAGAATTAGACAGTCTCAGGACAGAATTAGACAGTCTCAAGTCTGAATTAGACAGTCTCAGGTCAGAATTAGATAGTCTCAGTCAGAATTAGACAGTCTCAGTCAGAATTAGACAGTCTCAGTCAGAATTAGACAGTCTTAGGTCAGAATTAAACAGTCTCAGGTCAGAATTAGTTCATCCATGTTTCTCAAAGGTCACATTTCTAAGTTCCAAAGTGTTTAATTAGACAGTCTCAGGTCAGAATTAGACAGTCTCAGTCAGAATTAGACAGTCTCAGGTCAGAATTAGACAGTCTCAGGTCAGAATTAGACAGTCTCAGGTCAGAATTAGACAGTCTCAGTCAGAATTAGACAGTCTCAGTCAGATATAGACAGTCTCAGTCAGAATTAGACAGTCTCAGTCAGAATTAGACAGTCTCAGTCAGATATAGACAGTCTCAGTCAGAATTAGACAGTCTCAGTCAGAATTAGACAGTCTCAGTCAGATATAGACAGTCTCAGTCAGAATTAGACAGTCTCAGTCAGAATTAGACAGTCTCAGTCAGATATAGACAGTCTCAGTCAGATATAGACAGTCTCAGTCAGAATTAGACAGTCTCAGTCAGAATTAGACAGTCTCAGTCAGATATAGACAGTCTCAGTCAGAATTAGACAGTCTCAGTCAGAATTAGACAGTCTCAGTCAGATATAGACAGTCTCAGTCAGAATTAGACAGTCTCAGTCAGAATTAGACAGTCTCAGTCAGAATTAGACAGTCTCAGTCAGATATAGACAGTCTCAGTCAGATATAGACAGTCTCAGTCAGAATTAGACAGTCTCAGGTCAGAATTAGATAGTCTCCGGTCAGAATTAGACAGTCTCAGTCAGAATTAGACAGTCTCAGTCAGAATTAGACAGTCTCAGGCCAGAATTAGACAGTCTCAAGTCTGAATTAGACAGTCTCAGTCAGAATTAGACAGTCTCAGTCAGAATTAGACAGTCTTAGGTCAGAATTAAACAGTCTCAGGCCAGAATTAGTTCATCCATGTTTCTCAAAGGTCACATTTCTAAGTTCCAAAGTGTTTAATTAGACAGTCTCAGGTCAGAATTAGACAGTCTCAGTCAGAATTAGACAGTCTCAGGTCAGAATTAGACAGTCTCAGTCAGAATTAGACAGTCTCAGTCAGAATTAGACAGTCTCAGTCAGATATAGACAGTCTCAGTCAGAATTAGACAGTCTCAGTCAGAATTACAGTCTCAGTCAGAATTAGACAGTCTCAGTCAGATATAGACAGTCTCAGTCAGAATTAGACAGTCTCAGGTCAGAATTAGATAGTCTCGGTCAGAATTAGACAGTCTCAGTCAGAATTAGACAGTCTCAGTCAGAATTAGACAGTCTCAGGACAGAATTAGACAGTCTCAAGTCTGAATTAGACAGTCTCAGGTCAGAATTAGATAGTCTCAGTCAGAATTAGACAGTCTCAGTCAGAATTAGACAGTCTCAGTCAGAATTAGACAGTCTTAGGTCAGAATTAAACAGTCTCAGGTCAGAATTAGTTCATCCATGTTTCTCCAAAGGTCACATTTCTAAGTTCCAAAGTGTTTAATTAGACAGTCTCAGGTCAGAATTAGACAGTCTCAGTCAGAATTAGACAGTCTCAGGTCAGAATTAGACAGTCTCAGGTCAGAATTAGACAGTCTCAGGTCAGAATTAGACAGTCTCAGTCAGACTTAGACAGTCTCAGTCAGATATAGACAGTCTCAGTCAGAATTAGACAGTCTCAGTCAGAATTAGACAGTCTCAGTCAGATATAGACAGTCTCAGTCAGAATTAGACAGTCTCAGTCAGAATTAGACAGTCTCAGTCAGATATAGACAGTCTCAGTCAGAATTAGACAGTCTCAGTCAGAATTAGACAGTCTCAGTCAGAATTAGACAGTCTCAGTCAGATATAGACAGTCTCAGTCAGAATTAGACAGTCTCAGGTCAGAATTAGATAGTCTCCGGTCAGAATTAGACAGTCTCAGTCAGAATTAGACAGTCTCAGTCAGAATTAGACAGTCTCAGGCCAGAATTAGACAGTCTCAAGTCTGAATTAGACAGTCTCAGGTCAGAATTAGATAGTCTCAGTCAGAATTAGACAGTCTCAGTCAGAATTAGACAGTCTCAGTCAGATATAGACAGTCTCAGTCAGAATTAGACAGTCTCAGTCAGAATTAGACAGTCTCAGTCAGAATTAGACAGTCTCAGTCAGATATAGACAGTCTCAGTCAGATATAGACAGTCTCAGTCAGAATTAGACAGTCTCAGGTCAGAATTAGATAGTCTCCGGTCAGAATTAGACAGTCTCAGTCAGAATTAGACAGTCTCAGTCAGAATTAGACAGTCTCAGGCCAGAATTAGACAGTCTCAAGTCTGAATTAGACAGTCTCAGGTCAGAATTAGATAGTCTCAGTCAGAATTAGACAGTCTCAGTCAGAATTAGACAGTCTCAGTCAGAATTAGACAGTCTTAGGTCAGAATTAAACAGTCTCAGGCCAGAATTAGTTCATCCATGTTTCTCAAAGGTCACATTTCTAAGTTCCAAAGTGTTTAATTAGACAGTCTCAGGTCAGAATTAGACAGTCTCAGTCAGAATTAGACAGTCTCAGGTCAGAATTAGACAGTCTCAGTCAGAATTAGACAGTCTCAGTCAGAATTAGACAGTCTCAGTCAGATATAGACAGTCTCAGTCAGAATTAGACAGTCTCAGTCAGAATTAGACAGTCTCAGTCAGATATAGACAGTCTCAGTTAGAATTAGACAGTCTCAGGTCAGAATTAGATAGTCTCCGGTCAGAATTAGACAGTCTCAGTCAGAATTAGACAGTCTCAGTCAGAATTAGACAGTCTCAGGACAGAATTAGACAGTCTCAAGTCTGAATTAGACAGTCTCAGGTCAGAATTAGATAGTCTCAGTCAGAATTAGACAGTCTCAGTCAGAATTAGACAGTCTCAGTCAGAATTAGACAGTCTTAGGTCAGAATTAAACAGTCTCAGGCCAGAATTAGTTCATCCATGTTTCTCAAAGGTCACATTTCTAAGTTCCAAAGTGTTTAATTAGACAGTCTCAGGTCAGAATTAGACAGTCTCAGTCAGAATTAGACAGTCTCAGGTCAGAATTAGACAGTCTCAGGTCAGAATTAGACAGTCTCAGTCAGAATTAGACAGTCTCAGTCAGATATAGACAGTCTCAGTCAGAATTAGACAGTCTCAGTCAGAATTAGACAGTCTCAGTCAGAATTAGACAGTCTCAGTCAGATATAGACAGTCTCAGTCAGAATTAGACAGTCTCAGGTCAGAATTAGACAGTCTCAGTCAGAATTAGACAGTCTCAGTCAGAATTAGACAGTCTCAGTCAGAATTAGACAGTCTCAGTCAGAATTAGACAGTCTCAGGACAGAATTAGACAGTCTCAAGTCTGAATTAGACAGTCTCAGGTCAGAATTAGATAGTCTCAGTCAGAATTAGACAGTCTCAGTCAGAATTAGACAGTCTCAGTCAGAATTAGACAGTCTTAGGTCAGAATTAAACAGTCTCAGGTCAGAATTAGTTCATCCATGTTTCTCAAAGGTCACATTTCTAAGTTCCAAAGTGTTTAATTAGACAGTCTCAGGTCAGAATTAGACAGTCTCAGTCAGAATTAGACAGTCTCAGGTCAGAATTAGACAGTCTCAGGTCAGAATTAGACAGTCTCAGGTCAGAATTAGACAGTCTCAGTCAGACTTAGACAGTCTCAGTCAGATATAGACAGTCTCAGTCAGAATTAGACAGTCTCAGTCAGAATTAGACAGTCTCAGTCAGATATAGACAGTCTCAGTCAGAATTAGACAGTCTCAGTCAGAATTAGACAGTCTCAGTCAGATATAGACAGTCTCAGTCAGAATTAGACAGTCTCAGTCAGAATTAGACAGTCTCAGTCAGAATTAGACAGTCTCAGTCAGAATTAGACAGTCTCAGTCAGAATTAGACAGTCTCAGGCCAGAATTAGACAGTCTCAAGTCAGAATTAGACAGTCTCAGGTCAGAATTAGATAGTCTCAGTCAGAATTAGACAGTCTCAGTCAGAATTAGACAGTCTCAGTCAGAATTAGACAGTCTTAGGTCAGAATTAAACAGTCTCAGGTCAGAATTAGTTCATCCATGTTTCTCAAAGGTCACATTTCTAAGTTCCAAAGTGTTTAATTAGACAGTCTCAGGTCAGAATTAGACAGTCTCAGTCAGAATTAGACAGTCTCAGGTCAGAATTAGACAGTCTCAGGTCAGAATTAGACAGTCTCAGTCAGAATTAGACAGTCTCAGTCAGAATTAGACAGTCTCAGTCAGAATTAGACAGTCTCAGTCAGAATTAGACAGTCTCAGTCAGAATTAGACAGTCTCAGTCAGAATTAGACAGTCTCAGTCAGTCAGAATTAGACAGTCTCAGTCAGAATTAGACAGTCTCAGTCAGAATTAGACAGTCTCAGTCAGATATTAGACAGTCTCAGTCAGAATTAGACAGTCTCAGTCAGAATTAGACAGTCTCAGTCAGATATAGACAGTCTCAGTCAGATATAGACAGTCTCAGGTCAGAATTAGACAGTCTCAGTCAGAATTAGACAGTCTCAGTCAGAATTAGACAGTCTCAGTCAGAATTAGACAGTCTCAGTCAGAATTAGACAGTCTCAGTCAGAATTAGACAGTCTCAGTCAGAATTAGACAGTCTCAGTCAGAATTAGACAGTCTCAGTCAGAATTAGACAGTCTCAGGTCAGAATTAGACAGTCTCAGTCAGAATTAGACAGTCTCAGGTCAGAATTAGACAGTCTCAGTCAGAATTAGACAGTCTCAGGACAGAATTAGACAGTCTCAAGTCTGAATTAGACAGTCTCAGGTCAGGAATTAGATAGTCTCAGTCAGAATTAGACAGTCTCAGTCAGAATTAGACAGTCTCAGTCAGAATTAGACAGTCTTAGGTCAGAATTAAACAGTCTCAGGTCAGAATTAGTTCATCCATGTTTCTCAAAGGTCACATTTCTAAGTTCCAAAGTGTTTAATTAGACAGTCTCAGGTCAGAATTAGACAGTCTCAGTCAGAATTAGACAGTCTCAGGTCAGAATTAGACAGTCTCAGGTCAGAATTAGACAGTCTCAGGTCAGAATTAGACAGTCTCAGTCAGACTTAGACAGTCTCAGTCAGATATAGACAGTCTCAGTCAGAATTAGACAGTCTCAGTCAGAATTAGACAGTCTCAGTCAGATATAGACAGTCTCAGTCAGAATTAGACAGTCTCAGTCAGAATTAGACAGTCTCAGTCAGATATAGACAGTCTCAGTCAGAATTAGACAGTCTCAGTCAGAATTAGACAGTCTCAGTCAGAATTAGACAGTCTCAGTCAGATATAGACAGTCTCAGTCAGAATTAGACAGTCTCAGGTCAGAATTAGATAGTCTCCGGTCAGAATTAGACAGTCTCAGTCAGAATTAGACAGTCTCAGTCAGAATTAGACAGTCTCAGGCCAGAATTAGACAGTCTCAAGTCTGAATTAGACAGTCTCAGGTCAGAATTAGATAGTCTCAGTCAGAATTAGACAGTCTCAGTCAGAATTAGACAGTCTCAGTCAGATATAGACAGTCTCAGTCAGAATTAGACAGTCTCAGTCAGAATTAGACAGTCTCAGTCAGAATTAGACAGTCTCAGTCAGATATAGACAGTCTCAGTCAGATATAGACAGTCTCAGTCAGAATTAGACAGTCTCAGGTCAGAATTAGATAGTCTCCGGTCAGAATTAGACAGTCTCAGTCAGAATTAGACAGTCTCAGTCAGAATTAGACAGTCTCAGGCCAGAATTAGACAGTCTCAAGTCTGAATTAGACAGTCTCAGGTCAGAATTAGATAGTCTCAGTCAGAATTAGACAGTCTCAGTCAGAATTAGACAGTCTCAGTCAGAATTAGACAGTCTTAGGTCAGAATTAAACAGTCTCAGGCCAGAATTAGTTCATCCATGTTTCTCAAAGGTCACATTTCTAAGTTCCAAAGTGTTTAATTAGACAGTCTCAGGTCAGAATTAGACAGTCTCAGTCAGAATTAGACAGTCTCAGGTCAGAATTAGACAGTCTCAGTCAGAATTAGACAGTCTCAGTCAAAATTAGACAGTCTCAGTCAGATATAGACAGTCTCAGTCAGAATTAGACAGTCTCAGTCAGAATTAGACAGTCTCAGTCAGAATTAGACAGTCTCAGGTCAGAATTAGATAGTCTCCGGTCAGAATTAGACAGTCTCAGTCAGAATTAGACAGTCTCAGTCAGAATTAGACAGTCTCAGGACAGAATTAGACAGTCTCAAGTCTGAATTAGACAGTCTCAGGTCAGAATTAGATAGTCTCAGTCAGAATTAGACAGTCTCAGTCAGAATTAGACAGTCTCAGTCAGAATTAGACAGTCTTAGGTCAGAATTAAACAGTCTCAGGCCAGAATTAGTTCATCCATGTTTCTCAAAGGTCACATTTCTAAGTTCCAAAGTGTTTAATTAGACAGTCTCAGGTCAGAATTAGACAGTCTCAGTCAGAATTAGACAGTCTCAGGTCAGAATTAGACAGTCTCAGTCAGAATTAGACAGTCTCAGTCAGAATTAGACAGTCTCAGTCAGATATAGACAGTCTCAGTCAGAATTAGACAGTCTCAGTCAGAATTACAGTCTCAGTCAGAATTAGACAGTCTCAGTCAGATATAGACAGTCTCAGTCAGAATTAGACAGTCTCAGGTCAGAATTAGATAGTCTCCGGTCAGAATTAGACAGTCTCAGTCAGAATTAGACAGTCTCAGTCAGAATTAGACAGTCTCAGGACAGAATTAGACAGTCTCAAGTCTGAATTAGACAGTCTCAGGTCAGAATTAGATAGTCTCAGTCAGAATTAGACAGTCTCAGTCAGAATTAGACAGTCTCAGTCAGAATTAGACAGTCTTAGGTCAGAATTAAACAGTCTCAGGTCAGAATTAGTTCATCCATGTTTCTCAAAGGTCACATTTCTAAGTTCCAAAGTGTTTAATTAGACAGTCTCAGGTCAGAATTAGACAGTCTCAGTCAGAATTAGACAGTCTCAGGTCAGAATTAGACAGTCTCAGGTCAGAATTAGACAGTCTCAGGTCAGAATTAGACAGTCTCAGTCAGACTTAGACAGTCTCAGTCAGATATAGACAGTCTCAGTCAGAATTAGACAGTCTCAGTCAGAATTAGACAGTCTCAGTCAGATATAGACAGTCTCAGTCAGAATTAGACAGTCTCAGTCAGAATTAGACAGTCTCAGTCAGATATAGACAGTCTCAGTCAGAATTAGACAGTCTCAGTCAGAATTAGACAGTCTCAGTCAGATATAGACAGTCTCAGTCAGAATTAGACAGTCTCAGGTCAGAATTAGATAGTCTCCGGTCAGAATTAGACAGTCTCAGGTCAGAATTAGATAGTCTCAGTCAGAATTAGACAGTCTCAGTCAGAATTAGACAGTCTCAGTCAGATATAGACAGTCTCAGTCAGATATAGACAGTCTCAGTCAGAATTAGACAGTCTCAGGTCAGAATTAGATAGTCTCCGGTCAGAATTAGACAGTCTCAGTCAGAATTAGACAGTCTCAGTCAGAATTAGACAGTCTCAGGCCAGAATTAGACAGTCTCAAGTCTGAATTAGACAGTCTCAGGTCAGAATTAGATAGTCTCAGTCAGAATTAGACAGTCTCAGTCAGAATTAGACAGTCTCAGTCAGAATTAGACAGTCTTAGGTCAGAATTAAACAGTCTCAGGACAGAATTAGTTCATCCATGTTTCTCAAAGGTCACATTTCTAAGTTCCAAAGTGTTTAATTAGACAGTCTCAGGTCAGAATTAGACAGTCTCAGTCAGAATTAGACAGTCTCAGGTCAGAATTAGACAGTCTCAGTCAGAATTAGACAGTCTCAGTCAGAATTAGACAGTCTCAGTCAGATATAGACAGTCTCAGTCAGAATTAGACAGTCTCAGTCAGAATTAGACAGTCTCAGTCAGAATTAGACAGTCTCAGTCAGAATTAGACAGTCTCAGTCAGAATTAGACAGTCTCAGTCAGATATAGACAGTCTCAGTCAGATATAGACAGTCTCAGTCAGAATTACAGTCTCAGTCAGAATTAGACAGTCTAAGTCAGATATAGACAGTCTCAGTCAGAATTAGACAGTCTCAGTCAGATATAGACAGTCTCAGTCAGAATTAGACAGTCTCAGTCAGAATTAGACAGTCTCAGTCAGATATAGACAGTCTCAGTCAGAATTAGACAGTCTCAGTCAGAATTAGACAGTCTCAGTCAGAATTAGACAGTCTCAGTCAGAATTAGACAGTCTCAGGCCAGAATTAGACAGTCTCAAGTCTGAATTAGACAGTCTCAGGTCGGAATTAGATAGTCTCAGTCAGAATTAGACAGTCTCAGTCAGAATTAGACAGTCTCAGTCAGATATAGACAGTCTCAGTCAGAATTAGACAGTCTCAGTCAGAATTAGACAGTCTCAGTCAGAATTAGACAGTCTCAGTCAGATATAGACAGTCTCAGTCAGATATAGACAGTCTCAGTCAGAATTAGACAGTCTCAGGTCAGAATTAGATAGTCTCCGGTCAGAATTAGACAGTCTCAGTCAGAATTAGACAGTCTCAGTCAGAATTAGACAGTCTCAGGCCAGAATTAGACAGTCTCAGTCAGAATTAGACAGTCTCAGTCAGAATTAGACAGTCTCAGTCAGAATTAGACAGTCTCAGTCAGATATAGACAGTCTCAGTCAGATATAGACAGTCTCAGTCAGAATTAGACAGTCTCAGTCAGAATTAGACAGTCTCAGTCAGATATAGACAGTCTCAGTCAGAATTAGACAGTCTCAGTCAGAATTAGACAGTCTCAGTCAGATATAGACAGTCTCAGTCAGAATTAGACAGTCTCAGTCAGAATTAGACAGTCTCAGTCAGAATTAGACAGTCTCAGTCAGATATAGACAGTCTCAGTCAGATATAGACAGTCTCAGTCAGAATTAGACATTCTCAGGTCAGAATTAGATAGTCTCCGGTCAGAATTAGACAGTCTCAGTCAGAATTAGACAGTCTCAGTCAGAATTAGACAGTCTTAGGTCAGAATTAAACAGTCTCAGGTCAGAATTAGTTCATCCATGTTTCTCAAAGGTCACATTTCTAAGTTCCAAAGTGTTTAATTAGACAGTCTCAGGTCAGAATTAGACAGTCTCAGTCAGAATTAGACAGTCTCAGGTCAGAATTAGACAGTCTCAGGTCAGAATTAGACAGTCTCAGGTCAGAATTAGACAGTCTCAGTCAGAATTAGACAGTCTCAGTCAGATATAGACAGTCTCAGTCAGAATTAGACAGTCTCAGTCAGATATAGACAGTCTCAGTCAGAATTAGACAGTCTCAGTCAGAATTAGACAGTCTCAGTCAGATATAGACAGTCTCAGTCAGAATTAGACAGTCTCAGTCAGAATTAGACAGTCTCAGTCAGATATAGACAGTCTCAGTCAGAATTAGACAGTCTAGACAGTCTCAGTCAGATTAGACAGTCTCAGTCAGAATAGACAGTCTCAGTCAGAATTAGACAGTCTCAGGTCAGAATTGATAGTCTCGGTCAGAATTAGACAGTCTCAGTCAGAATTAGACAGTCTCAGTCAGAATTAGACAGTCTCAGTCAGATATAGACAGTCTCAGTCAGATATAGACAGTCTCAGTCAGAATTAGACAGTCTCAGTCAGAATTAGACAGTCTCAGGTCAGATATAGACAGTCTCAGTCAGAATTAGACAGTCTCAGTCAGAATTAGACAGTCTCAGTCAGATATAGACAGTCTCAGTCAGAATTAGACAGTCTCAGTCAGAATTAGACAGTCTCAGTCAGAATTAGACAGTCTCAGTCAGATATAGACAGTCTCAGTCAGATATCTATATTAGACAGTCTCAGTCAGAATTAGACAGTCTCATTCAGATATAGACAGTCTCAGTCAGAAGTAGACAGTCTCAGGCCAGAATTAGACAGTCTCAAGTCTGAATTAGACAGTCTCAGGTCAGAATTAGATAGTCTCAGTCAGAATTAGACAGTCTCAGTCAGAATTAGACAGTCTCAGTCAGAATTAGACAGTCTTAGGTCAGAATTAAACAGTCTCTGGCCAGAATTAGTTCATCCATGTTTCTCAAAGGTCACATTTCTAAGTTCCAAAGTGTTTAATTAGACAGTCTCAGGTCAGAATTAGACAGTCTCAGTCAGAATTAGACAGTCTCAGGTCAGAATTAGACAGTCTCAGTCAGAATTAGACAGTCTCAGTCAGAATTAGACAGTCTCAGTCAGATATAGACAGTCTCAGTCAGAATTAGACAGTCTCAGTCAGAATTACAGTCTCAGTCAGAATTAGACAGTCTAAGTCAGATATAGACAGTCTCAGTCAGAATTAGACAGTCTCAGTCAGATATAGACAGTCTCAGTCAGAATTAGACAGTCTCAGTCAGAATTAGACAGTCTCAGTCAGATATAGACAGTCTCAGTCAGAATTAGACAGTCTCAGTCAGAATTAGACAGTCTCAGGTCAGAATTAGACAGTCTCAGGTCAGAATTAGACAGTCTCAGTCAGACTTAGACAGTCTCAGTCAGATATAGACAGTCTCAGTCAGAATTAGACAGTCTCAGTCAGAATTAGACAGTCTCAGTCAGATATAGACAGTCTCAGTCAGAATTAGACAGTCTCAGTCAGAATTAGACAGTCTCAGTCAGATATAGACAGTCTCAGTCAGAATTAGACAGTCTCAGTCAGAATTAGACAGTCTCAGTCAGAATTAGACAGTCTCAGTCAGATATAGACAGTCTCAGTCAGAATTAGACAGTCTCAGGTCAGAATTAGATAGTCTCCGGTCAGAATTAGACAGTCTCAGTCAGAATTAGACAGTCTCAGTCAGAATTAGACAGTCTCAGGCCAGAATTAGACAGTCTCAAGTCTGAATTAGACAGTCTCAGGTCAGAATTAGATAGTCTCAGTCAGAATTAGACAGTCTCAGTCAGAATTAGACAGTCTCAGTCAGAATTAGACAGTCTTAGGTCAGAATTAAACAGTCTCAGGCCAGAATTAGTTCATCCATGTTTCTCAAAGGTCACATTTCTAAGTTCCAAAGTGTTTAATTAGACAGTCTCAGGTCAGAATTAGACAGTCTCAGTCAGAATTAGACAGTCTCAGGTCAGAATTAGACAGTCTCAGGTCAGAATTAGACAGTCTCAGGTCAGAATTAGACAGTCTCAGTCAGAATTAGACAGTCTCAGTCAGAATTAGACAGTCTCAGTCAGATATAGACAGTCTCAGTCAGAATTAGACAGTCTCAGTCAGAATTAGACAGTCTCAGTCAGATATAGACAGTCTCAGTCAGAATTAGACAGTCTCAGTCAGAATTAGACAGTCTCAGGTCAGAATTAGACAGTCTCAGGTCAGAATTAGACAGTCTCAGGTCAGAATTAGACAGTCTCAGTCAGAATTAGACAGTCTCAGTCAGATATAGACAGTCTCAGTCAGAATTAGACAGTCTCAGTCAGAATTAGACAGTCTCAGTCAGATATAGACAGTCTCAGTCAGAATTAGACAGTCTCAGTCAGAATTAGACAGTCTCAGTCAGATATAGACAGTCTCAGTCAGAATTAGACAGTCTCAGTCAGAATTAGACAGTCTCCAGTCAGAATTAGACAGTCTCAGTCAGATATAGACAGTCTCAGTCAGATATAGACAGTCTCAGTCAGAATTAGACAGTCTCAGTCAGAATTAGACAGTCTCAGTCAGATATAGACAGTCTCAGTCAGAATTAGACAGTCTCAGTCAGAATTAGACAGTCTCAGTCAGATATAGACAGTCTCAGTCAGAATTAGACAGTCTCAGTCAGAATTAGACAGTCTCAGTCAGAATTAGACAGTCTCAGTCAGATATAGACAGTCTCAGTCAGATATAGACAGTCTCAGTCAGAATTAGACATTCTCAGGTCAGAATTAGATAGTCTCCGGTCAGAATTAGACAGTCTCAGTCAGAATTAGACAGTCTCAGTCAGAATTAGACAGTCTCAGGCCAGAATTAGACAGTCTCAAGTCTGAATTAGACAGTCTCAGGTCAGAATTAGATAGTCTCAGTCAGAATTAGACAGTCTCAGTCAGAATTAGACAGTCTCAGTCAGAATTAGACAGTCTTAGGTCAGAATTAAACAGTCTCTGGCCAGAATTAGTTCATCCATGTTTCTCAAAGGTCACATTTCTAAGTTCCAAAGTGTTTAATTAGACAGTCTCAGGTCAGAATTAGACAGTCTCAGTCAGAATTAGACAGTCTCAGGTCAGAATTAGACAGTCTCAGTCAGAATTAGACAGTCTCAGTCAGAATTAGACAGTCTCAGTCAGAATTAGACAGTCTCAGTCAGAATTAGACAGTCTCAGTCAGATATAGACAGTCTCAGTCAGAATTAGACAGTCTCAGGTCAGAATTAGATAGTCTCCGGTCAGAATTAGACAGTCTCAGTCAGAATTAGACAGTCTCAGTCAGAATTAGATAGTCTCAGTCAGATATAGACAGTCTCAGTCAGAATTAGACAGTCTCAGTCAGATATAGACAGTCTCAGTCAGAATTAGACAGTCTCAGTCAGAATTAGACAGTCTCAGTCAGAATTAGACAGTCTCAGTCAGATATAGACAGTCTCAGTCAGAATTAGACAGTCTCAGTCAGAAGTAGACAGTCTCAGGCCAGAATTAGACAGTCTCAAGTCTGAATTAGACAGTCTCAGGTCAGAATTAGATAGTCTCAGTCAGAATTAGACAGTCTCAGTCAGAATTAGACAGTCTCAGTCAGAATTAGACAGTCTTAGGTCAGAATTAAACAGTCTCTGGCCAGAATTAGTTCATCCATGTTTCTCAAAGGTCACATTTCTAAGTTCCAAAGTGTTTAATTAGACAGTCTCAGGTCAGAATTAGACAGTCTCAGTCAGAATTAGACAGTCTCAGGTCAGAATTAGACAGTCTCAGTCAGAATTAGACAGTCTCAGTCAGAATTAGACAGTCTCAGTCAGAATTAGACAGTCTCAGTCAGAATTAGACAGTCTCAGTCAGATATAGACAGTCTCAGTCAGAATTAGACAGTCTCAGGTCAGAATTAGATAGTCTCCGGTCAGAATTAGACAGTCTCAGTCAGAATTAGACAGTCTCAGTCAGAATTAGATAGTCTCAGTCAGATATAGACAGTCTCAGTCAGAATTAGACAGTCTCAGTCAGATATAGACAGTCTCAGTCAGAATTAGACAGTCTCAGTCAGAATTAGACAGTCTCAGTCAGAATTAGACAGTCTCAGTCAGATATAGACAGTCTCAGTCAGAATTAGACAGTCTCAGGTCAGAATTAGATAGTCTCCGGTCAGAATTAGACAGTCTCAAGTCTGAATTAGACAGTCTCAGGTCAGAATTAGATAGTCTCAGTCAGAATTAGACAGTCTCAGTCAGAATTAGACAGTCTCAGTCAGAATTAGACAGTCTCAGTCAGAATTAGACAGTCTCAGGCCAGAATTAGACAGTCTCAAGTCAGAATTAGACAGTCTCAGGTCAGAATTAGATAGTCTCAGTCAGAATTAGACAGTCTCAGGCCAGAATTAGACAGTCTCAAGTCTGAATTAGACAGTCTCAGGTCAGAATTAGATAGTCTCAGTCAGATATAGACAGTCTCAGTCAGAATTAGACAGTCTCAGTCAGAATTAGACAGTCTCAGTCAGAATTAGACAGTCTCAGTCAGATATAGACAGTCTCAGTCAGAATTAGACAGTCTCAGGTCAGAATTAGATAGTCTCCGGTCAGAATTAGACAGTCTCAGTCAGAATTAGACAGTCTCAGTCAGAATTAGACAGTCTCAGGCCAGAATTAGACAGTCTCAAGTCTGAATTAGACAGTCTCAGGTCAGAATTAGATAGTCTCAGTCAGAATTAGACAGTCTCAGTCAGAATTAGACAGTCTCAGTCAGAATTAGACAGTCTTAGGTCAGAATTAAACAGTCTCAGGTCAGAATTAGTTCATCCATGTTTCTCAAAGGTCACATTTCTAAGTTCCAAAGTGTTTAATTAGACAGTCTCAGGTCAGAATTAGACAGTCTCAGTCAGAATTAGACAGTCTCAGGTCAGAATTAGACAGTCTCAGGTCAGAATTAGACAGTCTCAGGTCAGAATTAGACAGTCTCAGTCAGAATTAGACAGTCTCAGTCAGAATTAGACAGTCTCAGTCAGAATTAGACAGTCTCAGTCAGAATTAGACAGTCTCAGTCAGATATAGACAGTCTCAGTCAGAATTAGACAGTCTCAGTCAGAATTAGACAGTCTCAGTCAGAATTAGACAGTCTCAGTCAGAATTAGACAGTCTCAGTCAGATATAGACAGTCTCAGTCAGATATAGACAGTCTCAGTCAGAATTAGACAGTCTCAGTCAGAATTAGACAGTCTCAGTCAGAATTAGACAGTCTCAGTCAGAATTAGACAGTCTCAGGCCAGAATTAGACAGTCTCAAGTCAGAATTAGACAGTCTCAGGTCAGAATTAGATAGTCTCAGTCAGAATTAGACAGTCTCAGGCCAGAATTAGACAGTCTCAAGTCTGAATTAGACAGTCTCAGGTCAGAATTAGATAGTCTCAGTCAGATATAGACAGTCTCAGTCAGAATTAGACAGTCTCAGTCAGAATTAGACAGTCTCAGTCAGAATTAGACAGTCTCAGTCAGATATAGACAGTCTCAGTCAGAATTAGACAGTCTCAGGTCAGAATTAGATAGTCTCCGGTCAGAATTAGACAGTCTCAGTCAGAATTAGACAGTCTCAGTCAGAATTAGACAGTCTCAGGCCAGAATTAGACAGTCTCAAGTCTGAGATTAGACAGTCTCAGGTCAGAATTAGATAGTCTCAGTCAGAATTAGACAGTCTCAGTCAGAATTAGACAGTCTCAGTCAGAATTAGACAGTCTTAGGTCAGAATTAAACAGTCTCAGGTCAGAATTAGTTCATCCATGTTTCTCCAAAGGTCACATTTCTAAGTTCCAAAGTGTTTAATTAGACAGTCTCAGGTCAGAATTAGACAGTCTCAGTCAGAATTAGACAGTCTCAGGTCAGAATTAGACAGTCTCAGGTCAGAATTAGACAGTCTCAGGTCAGAATTAGACAGTCTCAGTCAGAATTAGACAGTCTCAGTCAGATATAGACAGTCTCAGTCAGAATTAGACAGTCTCAGTCAGAATTAGACAGTCTCAGTCAGATATAGACAGTCTCAGTCAGAATTAGACAGTCTCAGTCAGAATTAGACAGTCTCAGTCAGATATAGACAGTCTCAGTCAGAATTAGACAGTCTCAGTCAGAATTAGACAGTCTCAGTCAGAATTAGACAGTCTCAGTCAGAATTAGACAGTCTCAGTCAGATATAGACAGTCTCAGTCAGAATTAGACAGTCTCAGTCAGAATTAGACAGTCTCAGTCAGATATAGACAGTCTCAGTCAGAATTAGACAGTCTCAGTCAGAATTAGACAGTCTCAGTCAGATATAGACAGTCTCAGTCAGAATTAGACAGTCTCAGTCAGAATTAGACAGTCTCAGTCAGAATTAGACAGTCTCAGTCAGATATAGACAGTCTCAGTCAGATATAGACAGTCTCAGTCAGAATTAGACATTCTCAGGTCAGAATTAGATAGTCTCCGGTCAGAATTAGACAGTCTCAGTCAGAATTAGACAGTCTCAGTCAGAAGTAGACAGTCTCAGGCCAGAATTAGACAGTCTCAAGTCTGAATTAGACAGTCTCAGGTCAGAATTAGATAGTCTCAGTCAGAATTAGACAGTCTCAGTCAGAATTAGACAGTCTCAGTCAGAATTAGACAGTCTTAGGTCAGAATTAAACAGTCTCTGGCCAGAATTAGTTCATCCATGTTTCTCAAAGGTCACATTTCTAAGTTCCAAAGTGTTTAATTAGACAGTCTCAGGTCAGAATTAGACAGTCTCAGTCAGAATTAGACAGTCTCAGGTCAGAATTAGACAGTCTCAGTCAGAATTAGACAGTCTCAGTCAGAATTAGACAGTCTCAGTCAGATATAGACAGTCTCAGTCAGAATTAGACAGTCTCAGTCAGAATTACAGTCTCAGTCAGAATTAGACAGTCTCAGTCAGATATAGACAGTCTCAGTCAGAATTAGACAGTCTCAGGTCAGAATTAGATAGTCTCAGGTCAGAATTAGACAGTCTCAGTCAGAATTAGACAGTCTCAGTCAGAATTAGACAGTCTCAGGACAGAATTAGACAGTCTCAAGTCTGAATTAGACAGTCTCAGGTCAGAATTAGATAGTCTCAGTCAGAATTAGACAGTCTCAGTCATAATTAGACAGTCTCAGTCAGAATTAGACAGTCTTAGGTCAGAATTAAACAGTCTCAGGTCAGAATTAGTTCATCCATGTTTCTCAAAGGTCACATTTCTAAGTTCCAAAGTGTTTAATTAGACAGTCTCAGGTCAGAATTAGACAGTCTCAGTCAGAATTAGACAGTCTCAGGTCAGAATTAGACAGTCTCAGGTCAGAATTAGACAGTCTCAGGTCAGAATTAGACAGTCTCAGTCAGACTTAGACAGTCTCAGTCAGATATAGACAGTCTCAGTCAGAATTAGACAGTCTCAGTCAGAATTAGACAGTCTCAGTCAGATATAGACAGTCTCAGTCAGAATTAGACAGTCTCAGTCAGAATTAGACAGTCTCAGTCAGATATAGACAGTCTCAGTCAGAATTAGACAGTCTCAGTCAGAATTAGACAGTCTCAGTCAGAATTAGACAGTCTCAGTCAGATATAGAACAGTCTCAGTCAGAATTAGACAGTCTCAGGTCAGAATTAGATAGTCTCCGGTCAGAATTAGACAGTCTCAGTCAGAATTAGACAGTCTCAGTCAGAATTAGACAGTCTCAGGCCAGAATTAGACAGTCTCAAGTCTGAATTAGACAGTCTCAGGTCAGAATTAGATAGTCTCAGTCAGAATTAGACAGTCTCAGTCAGAATTAGACAGTCTCAGTCAGAATTAGACAGTCTTAGGTCAGAATTAAACAGTCTCAGGCCAGAATTAGTTCATCCATGTTTCTCAAAGGTCACATTTCTAAGTTCCAAAGTGTTTAATTAGACAGTCTCAGGTCAGAATTAGACAGTCTCAGTCAGAATTAGACAGTCTCAGGTCAGAATAGACAGTCTCAGGTCAGAATTAGACAGTCTCAGGTCAGAATTAGACAGTCTCAGTCAGAATTAGACAGTCTCAGTCAGAATTAGACAGTCTCAGTCAGATATAGACAGTCTCAGTCAGAATTAGACAGTCTCAGTCAGGAATTAGACAGTCTCAGTCAGAATTAGACAGTCTCAGTCAGAATTAGACAGTCTCAGTCAGATATAGACAGTCTCAGTCAGAATTAGACAGTCTCAGGTCAGAATTAGATAGTCTCCGGTCAGAATTAGACAGTCTCAGTCAGAATTAGACAGTCTCAGTCAGAATTAGACAGTCTCAGGCCAGAATTAGACAGTCTCAAGTCTGAATTAGACAGTCTCAGGTCAGAATTAGATAGTCTCAGTCAGAATTAGACAGTCTCAGTCAGAATTAGACAGTCTTAGGTCAGAATTAAACAGTCTCAGGTCAGAATTAGTTCATCCATGTTTCTCAAAGGTCACATTTCTAAGTTCCAACGTGTTTAATTAGACAGTCTCAGGTCAGAATTAGACAGTCTCAGTCAGAATTAGACAGTCTCAGGTCAGAATTAGACAGTCTCAGGTCAGAATTAGACAGTCTCAGTCAGAATTAGACAGTCTCAGTCAGAATTAGACAGTCTCAGTCAGAATTAGACAGTCTCAGTCAGAATTAGACAGTCTCAGTCAGATATAGACAGTCTCAGTCAGAATTAGACAGTCTCAGGTCAGAATTAGATAGTCTCCGGTCAGAATTAGACAGTCTCAGTCAGAATTAGACAGTCTCAGTCAGAATTAGATAGTCTCAGTCAGATATAGACAGTCTCAGTCAGAATTAGACAGTCTCAGTCAGATATAGACAGTCTCAGTCAGAATTAGACAGTCTCAGTCAGAATTAGACAGTCTCAGTCAGAATTAGACAGTCTCAGTCAGAATTAGACAGTCTCAGTCAGAATTAGACAGTCTCAGGTCAGAATTAGATAGTCTCGGTCAGAATTAGACAGTCTCAAGTCTGAATTAGACAGTCTCAGGTCAGAATTAGATAGTCTCAGTCAGAATTAGACAGTCTCAGTCAGAATTAGACAGTCTCAGTCAGAATTAGACAGTCTCAGTCAGAATTAGACAGTCTCAGGCCAGAATTAGACAGTCTCAAGTCAGAATTAGACAGTCTCAGGTCAGAATTAGATAGTCTCAGTCAGAATTAGACAGTCTCAGGCCAGAATTAGACAGTCTCAAGTCTGAATTAGACAGTCTCAGGTCAGAATTAGATAGTCTCAGTCAGATATAGACAGTCTCAGTCAGAATTAGACAGTCTCAGTCAGAATTAGACAGTCTCAGTCAGAATTAGACAGTCTCAGTCAGATATAGACAGTCTCAGTCAGAGAATTAGACAGTCTCAGGTCAGAATTAGATAGTCTCCGGTCAGAATTAGACAGTCTCAGTCAGAATTAGACAGTCTCAGTCAGAATTAGACAGTCTCAGGCCAGAATTAGACAGTCTCAAGTCTGAATTAGACAGTCTCAGGTCAGAATTAGATAGTCTCAGTCAGAATTAGACAGTCTCAGTCAGAATTAGACAGTCTCAGTCAGAATTAGACAGTCTTAGGTCAGAATTAAACAGTCTCAGGTCAGAATTAGTTCATCCATGTTTCTCAAAGGTCACATTTCTAAGTTCCAAAGTGTTTAATTAGACAGTCTCAGGTCAGAATTAGACAGTCTCAGTCAGAATTAGACAGTCTCAGGTCAGAATTAGACAGTCTCAGTCAGAATTAGACAGTCTCAGTCAGAATTAGACAGTCTCAGTCAGAATTAGACAGTCTCAGTCAGAATTAGACAGTCTCAGTCAGAATTAGACAGTCTCAGGTCAGAATTAGACAGTCTCAGTCAGAGAATTAGACAGTCTCAGTCAGAATTAGACAGTCTCAGTCAGATATAGACAGTCTCAGTCAGAATTAGACAGTCTCAGTCAGAATTAGACAGTCTCAGTCAGAATTAGACAGTCTCAGTCAGATATAGACAGTCTCAGTCAGAATTAGACAGTCTCAGGTCAGAATTAGATAGTCTCCGGTCAGAATTAGACAGTCTCAGTCAGAATTAGACAGTCTCAGTCAGAATTAGACAGTCTCAGTCAGAATTAGACAGTCTCAGTCAGAATTAGACAGTCTTAGGTCAGAATTAAACAGTCTCAGGTCAGAATTAGTTCATCCATGTTTCTCAAAGGTCACATTTCTAAGTTCCAAAGTGTTTAATTAGACAGTCTCAGGTCAGAATTAGACAGTCTCAGTCAGAATTAGACAGTCTCAGGTCAGAATTAGACAGTCTCAGGTCAGAATTAGACAGTCTCAGTCAGAATTAGACAGTCTCAGTCAGATATAGACAGTCTCAGTCAGAATTAGACAGTCTCAGTCAGAATTAGCAAGTCTCAGTCAGATATAGACAGTCTCAGTCAGTCAGAGATTAGACAGTCTCCAGTCAGAGTCAGACAGTCTCAGTCAGATTAGACAGTCTCAGTCAGAATTAGATAGTCTCAGTCAGATAGACAGCAGTCTCAGTCAGAATTAGACAGTCTCAGTCAGAATTAGACAGTCTCAGTCAGAATTAGACAGTCTCAGTCAGAATTGAACAGTCTCAGTCAGAATTAGACAGTCTCAGTCAGATATAGACAGTCTCAGTCAGAATTAGACAGTCTCAGGTCAGAATTAGACAGTCTCAGGTCAGAATTAGACAGTCTCAGTCAGAATTAGACAGTCTCAGTCAGAATTAGACAGTCTCAGTCAGTCAGAATTAGACAGTCTCAGTCAGAATTAGTTCATCCATGTTTCTCAGGTCACATTTCTAAGTTCCAAAGTGTTTAATTAGACAGTCTCAGGTCAGAATTAGACAGTCTCAGTCAGAATTAGACAGTCTCAGGTCAGAATTAGACAGTCTCAGTCAGAATTAGACAGTCTCAGTCAGAATTAGACAGTCTCAGTCAGAATTAGACAGTCTCAGGTCAGAATTAGACAGTCTCAGGTCAGAATTAGACAGTCTCGGTCAGAATTAGACAGTCTCAGTCAGGAGTTAGACAGTCTCAGTCAGAATTAGACAGTCTCAGTCAGAATTAGACAGTCTCAGTCAGAATTAGACAGTCTCAGTCAGATATAGACAGTCTCAGTCAGAATTAGACAGTCTCAGTCAGAATTAGACAGTCTCAGTCAGAATTAGACAGTCTCAGTCAGATATAGACAGTCTCAGTCAGAATTAGACAGTCTCAGGTCAGAATTAGACAGTCTCAGGTCAGAATTAGACAGTCTCAGTCAGAATTAGACAGTCTCAGTCAGAATTAGACAGTCTCAGTCAGAATTGGAGCAGTCTCAGTCAGAATTAGACAGTCTCAGTCAGAATTAGACAGTCTCAGTCAGACAGTCTCAGTCAGAATTAGACAGTCTCAGTCAGAATTAGACAGTCTCAGTCAGAATTAGACAGTCTCAGTCAGAATTAGACAGTCTCCAGTCAGGATTAGACAGTCTCAGTCAGAATTAGACAGTCTCAGTCAGAATTAGACAGTCTCAGTCAGGAATTAGACAGTCTCAGTCAGAATTAGACAGTCTCAGTCAGAATTAGACAGTCTCAGTCAGAATTAGACAGTCTCAGGTCAGAATTAGATAGTCTCCGGTCAGAATTAGACAGTCTCAGTCAGAATTAGACAGTCTCAGTCAGAATTAGACAGTCTCAGTCAGAATTAGACAGTCTCAGGTCAGAATTAGATAGTCTCAGTCAGAATTAGACAGTCTCAGTCAGAATTAGACAGTCTCAGGTCAGAATTAGACAGTCTCAGTCAGAATTAGACAGTCTCAGTCAGAATTAGACAGTCTCAGTCAGATATAGACAGTCTCAGTCAGAATTAGACAGTCTCAGGTCAGAATTAGACAGTCTCAGTCAGAGGTAGACAGTCTCAGTCAGAATTAGACAGTCTCAGTCAGAATTAGACAGTCTCAGTCAGATATAGACAGTCTCAGTCAGAATTAGACAGTCTCAGGTCAGAATTGGACAGTCTCAGTCAGAATTAGACAGTCTCAGTCAGGAATTAGACAGTCTCAGTCAGATATAGACAGTCTCAGTCAGAATTAGACAGTCTCAGGTCAGAATTAGATAGTCTCGGTCAGAATTAGACAGTCTCAGTCAGAATTAGACAGTCTCAGTCAGAATTAGACAGTCTCAGTCAGAATTAGACAGTCTCAGTCAGAATTAGACAGTCTCAGGTCAGAATTAGACAGTCTCAGTCAGAATTAGACAGTCTCAGTCAGAATTAGACAGTCTTCAGGTCAGAATTAAACAGTCTCAGGTCAGAATTAGTTCATCCATGTTTCTCAAAGGTCACATTTCTAAGTTCCAACGTGTTTAATTAGACAGTCTCAGGTCAGAATTAGACAGTCTCAGTCAGAATTAGACAGTCTCAGGTCAGAATTAGACAGTCTCAGGTCAGAATTAGACAGTCTCAGTCAGAATTAGACAGTCTCAGTCAGAATTAGACAGTCTCAGTCAGATATAGACAGTCTCAGTCAGAATTAGACAGTCTCAGTCAGAATTAGACAGTCTCAGTCAGAATTAGACAGTCTCAGTCAGATATAGACAGTCTCAGTCAGAATTAGACAGTCTCAGGTCAGAGAATTAGATAGTCTCCGGTCAGAATTAGACAGTCTCAGGTCAGAATTAGACAGTCTCAGTCAGAATTAGATAGTCTCAGGTCAGATATAGACAGTCTCAGTCAGAATTAGAGCAGTCTCAGTCAGATATAGACAGTCTCAGTCAGAATTAGACAGTCTCAGTCTGAATTAGACAGTCTCAGTCAGAATTAGACAGTCTCAGTCAGATATGGAGACAGTCTCAGTCAGAATTAGACAGTCTCAGTCAGAATTAGACAGTCTCAGTCAGAATTAGACAGTCTCAGGTCAGAATTAGACAGTCTCAAGTCAGAATTAGACAGTCTCAGGTCAGAATTAGATAGTCTCAGTCAGAATTAGACAGTCTCAGTCAGAATTAGACAGTCTCAGTCAGAATTAGACAGTCTCAGTCAGGAATTAGACAGTCTCAGTCAGAATTAGACAGTCTCAGTCAGATATAGACAGTCTCAGTCAGAATAGACAGTCTCAGGTCAGAATTAGACAGTCTCAGTCAGAATTAGACAGTCTCAGTCAGAATTAGACAGTCTCAGTCAGAATTAGACAGTCTCAGTCAGAATTAGACAGTCTCAAGTCTGAATTAGACAGTCTCAGGTCAGAATTAGATAGTCTCAGTCAGAATTAGACAGTCTCAGTCAGAATTAGACAGTCTTAGGTCAGAATTAAACAGTCTCAGGTCAGAATTAGTTCATCCATGTTTCTCAAAGGTCACATTTCTAAGTTCCAGCGTGTTTAATTAGACAGTCTCAGGTCAGAATTAGACAGTCTCAGTCAGAATTAGACAGTCTCAGGTCAGAATTAGACAGTCTCAGGTCAGAATTAGACAGTCTCAGTCAGAATTAGACAGTCTCAGTCAGAATTAGACAGTCTCAGTCAGAATTAGACAGTCTCAGTCAGAATTAGACAGTCTCAGTCAGAATTAGACAGTCTCAGTCAGAATTAGACAGTCTCAGTCAGAATTAGACAGTCTCAGTCAGAATTAGACAGTCTCAGTCAGAATTAGACAGTCTCAGTCAGATATAGACAGTCTCAGTCAGAATTAGACAGTCTCAGTCAGAATTAGACAGTCTCAGTCAGAATTAGACAGTCTCAGTCAGAATTAGACAGTCTCAGTCAGATATAGACAGTCTCAGTCAGAATTAGACAGTCTCAGGTCAGAATTAGATAGTCTCCGGTCAGAATTAGACAGTCTCAGTCAGAATTAGACAGTCTCAGTCAGAATTAGACAGTCTCAGGCCAGAATTAGACAGTCTCAAGTCTGAATTAGACAGTCTCAGGTCAGAATTAGATAGTCTCAGTCAGAATTAGACAGTCTCAGTCAGAATTAGACAGTCTCAGTCAGAATTAGACAGTCTTAGGTCAGAATTAAACAGTCTCAGGTCAGAATTAGACAGTCTCAGGTCAGAATTAGACAGTCTCAGTCAGAATTAGACAGTCTCAGTCAGAATTAGACAGTCTCAGTCAGAATTAGACAGTCTCAGTCAGGATTAGACAGTCTCAGTCAGAATTAGACAGTCTCAGTCAGAATTAGACAGTCTCAGGTCAGAATTAGACAGTCTCAGTCAGAATTAGACAGTCTCAGTCCAGAATTAAGTCTCCAGTCAGATATTAGTCTCTCAGTCAGAATTAGACAGTCTCAGTCAGAATTAGACAGTCTCAGGTCAGAATTAGACAGTCTCAGTCAGAATTAGACAGTCTCAGGTCAGGAATTAGACAGTCTCAGTCAGAATTAGACAGTCTCAGTCAGAATTAGACAGTCTCAGTCAGAATTAGACAGTCTCAGTCAGAATTAGACAGTCTCAGTCAGAGGAATTAGACAGTCTCAGTCAGAATTAGACAGTCTCAGTCAGAATTAGACAGTCTCAGTCAGAATTAGACAGTCTCAGGTCAGAATTAGACAGTCTCAGTCAGAGTCAGAAGTCTCAGTCAGACACAGTCTCAGTCAGAATTAGACAGTCTCAGTCAGAATTAGACAGTCTCAGTCAGAATTAGACAGTCTCAGTCAGAATTAGACAGTCTCAGTCAGAATTAGACAGTCTCAGTCAGATATAGACAGTCTCAGTCAGGAATTAGACAGTCTCAGGTCAGAATTAGATAGTCTCCGGTCAGAATTAGACAGTCTCAGTCAGAATTAGACAGTCTCAGGTCAGAATTAGACAGTCTCAGGCCAGAATTAGACAGTCTCAAGTCAGAATTAGACAGTCTCAGGTCAGAATTAGACAGTCTCAGTCAGAATTGAACAGTCTCAGTCAGAATTAGACAGTCTCAGTCAGAATTAGACAGTCTCAGGTCAGAATTAGACAGTCTCAGGTCAGAATTAGACAGTCTCAAGTCTGAATTAGACAGTCTCAGGTCAGAATTAGACAGTCTCAGGTCAGAATTAGACAGTCTCAGGTCAGAATTAGACAGTCTCAGTCAGAATTAGACAGTCTCAGTCAGATATAGACAGTCTCAGTCAGAATTAGACAGTCTCAGTCAGAATTAGACAGTCTCAGTCAGAATTAGACAGTCTCAGTCAGAATTAGACAGTCTCAGTCAGAATTAGACAGTCTCAGTCAGAATTAGACAGTCTCAGTCCAGTCTCAGTCAGAATTAGACAGTCTCAGGTCAGAATTAGATAGTCTCCAGTCAGAATTAGACAGTCTCAGTCAGAATTAGACAGTCTCAGTCAGAATTAGACAGTCTCAGGCCAGAATTAGACAGTCTCAGTCAGAATTAGACAGTCTCAGGTCAGAATTAGATAGTCTCAGTCAGAATTAGACAGTCTCAGTCAGAATTAGACAGTCTCAGTCAGAATTAGACAGTCTCAGGTCAGAATTAGACAGTCTCAGGTCAGAATTAGACAGTCTCAGGTCAGAATTAGACAGTCTCAGTCAGAATTAGACAGTCTCAGTCAGAATTAGACAGTCTCAGTCAGATATGACGGTCTCAGTCAGGGTTAGACAGTCTCAGTCAGAATTAGACAGTCTCAGTCAGAATTAGACAGTCTCAGTCAGAATTAGACAGTCTCAGTCAGAATTAGACAGTCTCAGGTCAGAATTAGACAGTCTCAGTCAGAATTAGACAGTCTCAGTCAGAATTAGACAGTCTCAGTCAGAATTAGATAGTCTCAGTCAGAATTAGACAGTCTCAGTCAGAATTAGACAGTCTCAGTCAGAATTAGACAGTCTCAGTCAGAATTAGACAGTCTCAGTCAGAATTAGACAGTCTCAGTCAGAATTAGACAGTCTCAGTCAGAATTAGACAGTCTCAGGCCAGAATTAGACAGTCTCAAGTCTGAATTAGACAGTCTCAGGTCAGAATTAGATAGTCTCAGTCAGAATTAGACAGTCTCAGTCAGAATTAGACAGTCTCAGTCAGAATTAGACAGTCTCAGTCAGAATTAGACAGTCTCAGTCAGAATTAGACAGTCTCAGTCAGAATTAGACAGTCTCAGTCAGAATTAGACAGTCTCAGTCAGAATTAGACAGTCTCAGTCAGAATTAGACAGTCTCAGGTCAGAATTAGACAGTCTCAGTCAGAATTAGACAGTCTCAGTCAGAATTAGACAGTCTCAGTCAGAATTAGACAGTCTCAGTCAGAATTAGACAGTCTCAGTCAGAATTAGACAGTCTCAGTCAGAATTAGACAGTCTCAGTCAGAATTAGACAGTCTCAGGTCAGAATTAGATAGTCTCGGTCAGAATTAGACAGTCTCAGTCAGAATTAGACAGTCTCAGTCAGAATTAGACAGTCTCAGGCCAGAATTAGACAGTCTCAAGTCAGAATTAGACAGTCTCAGGTCAGAATTAGACAGTCTCAGTCAGAATTAGACAGTCTCAGTCAGAATTAGACAGTCTCAGGCCAGAATTAGACAGTCTCAAGTCTGAATTAGACAGTCTCAGGTCAGAATTAGACAGTCTCAGGTCAGAATTAGACAGTCTCAGTCAGAATTAGACAGTCTCAGTCAGAATTAGACAGTCTCAGTCAGAATTAGACAGTCTCAGGTCAGAATTAGACAGTCTCAGTCAGAATTAGACAGTCTCAGTCAGAATTAGACAGTCTCAGTCAGAATTAGACAGTCTCAGTCAGAATTAGACAGTCTCAGTCAGAATTAGACAGTCTCAGTCAGAATTAGACAGTCTCAGTCAGAATTAGACAGTCTCAGTCAGAATTAGACAGTCTCAGTCAGAATTAGACAGTCTCAGTCAGAATTAGACAGTCTTAGGTCAGAATTAGACAGTCTCAGTCAGAATTAGACAGTCTCAGTCAGAATTAGACAGTCTCAGTCAGAATTAGACAGTCTCAGTCAGAATTAGACAGTCTCAGTCAGAATTAGACAGTCTCAGTCAGAATTAGACAGTCTCAGTCAGAATTAGACAGTCTCAGTCAGAATTAGACAGTCTCAGTCAGAATTAGACAGTCTCAGGCCAGAATTAGACAGTCTCAAGTCTGAATTAGACAGTCTCAGTCAGAATTAGACAGTCTCAGTCAGAATTAGACAGTCTCAGTCAGAATTAGACAGTCTCAGTCAGAATTAGACAGTCTCAGTCAGATATAGACAGTCTCAGTCAGAATTAGACAGTCTCAGGTCAGAATTAGATAGTCTCCGGTCAGAATTAGACAGTCTCAGTCAGAATTAGACAGTCTCAGTCAGAATTAGACAGTCTCAGGCCAGAATTAGACAGTCTCAAGTCTGAATTAGACAGTCTCAGGTCAGAATTAGATAGTCTCCGGTCAGAATTAGACAGTCTCAGTCAGAATTAGACAGTCTCAGGCCAGAATTAGACAGTCTCAAGTCTGAATTAGACAGTCTCAGGTCAGAATTAGACAGTCTCAGGTCAGAATTAGACAGTCTCAGTCAGAATTAGACAGTCTCAGTCAGAATTAGACAGTCTCAGTCAGAATTAGACAGTCTCAGTCAGAATTAGACAGTCTCAGTCAGAATTAGACAGTCTCAGGCCAGAATTAGACAGTCTCAGTCAGAATTAGACAGTCTCAGGTCAGAATTAGACAGTCTCAGTCAGAATTAGACAGTCTCAGTCAGAATTAGACAGTCTCAGTCAGAATTAGACAGTCTCAGTCAGAATTAGACAGTCTCAGTCAGAATTAGACAGTCTCAGTCAGAATTAGACAGTCTCAGTCAGATATAGACAGTCTCAGTCAGAATTAGACAGTCTCAGTCAGAATTAGACAGTCTCAGTCAGAATTAGACAGTCTCAGTCAGAATTAGACAGTCTCAGTCAGAATTAGACAGTCTCAGGTCAGAATTAGACAGTCTCAGTCAGAATTAGACAGTCTCAGTCAGAATTAGACAGTCTCAGTCAGAATTAGACAGTCTCAGTCAGAATTAGACAGTCTCAGTCAGAATTAGACAGTCTCAGTCAGAATTAGACAGTCTCAGTCAGAATTAGACAGTCTCAGGTCAGAATTAGACAGTCTCAGTCAGAATTAGACAGTCTCAGTCAGAATTAGACAGTCTCAGTCAGAATTAGACAGTCTCAGGTCAGAATTAAACAGTCTCAGGTCAGAATTAGACAGTCTCAGGTCAGAATTAGACAGTCTCAGTCAGAATTAGACAGTCTCAGGTCAGAATTAGACAGTCTCAGGTCAGAATTAGACAGTCTCAGTCAGAATTAGACAGTCTCAGTCAGAATTAGACAGTCTCAGTCAGAATTAGACAGTCTCAGTCAGAATTAGACAGTCTCAGTCAGAATTAGACAGTCTCAGTCAGAATTAGACAGTCTCAGTCAGAATTAGACAGTCTCAGTCAGAATTAGACAGTCTCAGTCAGAATTAGACAGTCTCAGTCAGAATTAGACAGTCTCAGTCAGAATTAGACAGTCTCAGTCAGAATTAGACAGTCTCAGGTCAGAATTAGACAGTCTCAGGTCAGAATTAGACAGTCTCAGTCAGAATTAGACAGTCTCAGTCAGAATTAGACAGTCTCAGTCAGAATTAGACAGTCTCAGTCAGATATAGACAGTCTCAGTCAGAATTAGACAGTCTCAGTCAGAATTAGACAGTCTCAGTCAGAATTAGACAGTCTCAGTCAGAATTAGACAGTCTCAGTCAGATATAGACAGTCTCAGTCAGAATTAGACAGTCTCAGGTCAGAATTAGATAGTCTCAGGTCAGAATTAGATAGTCTCCGGTCAGAATTAGACAGTCTCAAGTCTGAATTAGACAGTCTCAGGTCAGAATTAGATAGTCTCAGTCAGAATTAGACAGTCTCAGTCAGAATTAGACAGTCTCAGTCAGAATTAGACAGTCTCAGGTCAGAATTAGACAGTCTCAGGTCAGAATTAGACAGTCTCAGTCAGAATTAGACAGTCTCAGTCAGGAATTAGACAGTCTCAGTCAGAATTAGATAGTCTCAGTCTGAATTAGACAGTCTCAGTCAGAATTAGACAGTCTCAGTCAGATATAGACAGTCTCAGTCAGAATTAGATAGTCTCCGGTCAGAATTAGACAGTCTCAGTCAGAATTAGACAGTCTCAGTCAGAATTAGATAGTCTCAGTCAGATATAGACAGTCTCAGTCAGAATTAGACAGTCTCAGTCAGATATAGACAGTCTCAGTCAGAATTAGACAGTCTCAGTCAGAATTAGACAGTCTCAGTCAGAATTAGACAGTCTCAGTCAGAATTAGACAGTCTCAGTCAGAATTAGACAGTCTCAGGTCAGAATTAGATAGTCTCCGGTCAGAATTAGACAGTCTCAGTCAGAATTAGACAGTCTCAGTCAGAATTAGACAGTCTCAGGCCAGAATTAGACAGTCTCAAGTCTGAATTAGACAGTCTCAGGTCAGAATTAGACAGTCTCAGGTCAGAATTAGACAGTCTCAGGTCAGAATTAGACAGTCTCAGGTCAGAATTAGACAGTCTCAGTCAGAATTAGACAGTCTCAGTCAGAATTAGACAGTCTCAGTCAGATATAGACAGTCTCAGTCAGAATTAGACAGTCTCAGTCAGAATTAGACAGTCTCAGTCAGAATTAGACAGTCTCAGTCAGAATTAGACAGTCTCAGTCAGATATAGACAGTCTCAGTCAGAATTAGACAGTCTCAGGTCAGAATTAGATAGTCTCCGGTCAGAATTAGACAGTCTCAGTCAGAATTAGACAGTCTCAGGCCAGAATTAGACAGTCTCAAGTCTGAATTAGACAGTCTCAGGTCAGAATTAGATAGTCTCAGTCAGAATTAGACAGTCTCAGTCAGAATTAGACAGTCTCAGGTCAGAATTAGACAGTCTCAGTCAGAATTAGACAGTCTCAGTCAGAATTAGACAGTCTCAGTCAGAATTAGACAGTCTCAGTCAGAATTAGACAGTCTCAGTCAGAATTAGACAGTCTCAGTCAGAATTAGACAGTCTCAGTCAGAATTAGACAGTCTCAGTCAGAATTAGACAGTCTCAGTCAGATATAGACAGTCTCAGTCAGAATTAGACAGTCTCAGTCAGAATTAGACAGTCTCAGGTCAGAATTAGATAGTCTCCGGTCAGAATTAGACAGTCTCAGTCAGAATTAGACAGTCTCAGTCAGAATTAGACAGTCTCAGGCCAGAATTAGACAGTCTCAAGTCTGAATTAGACAGTCTCAGGTCAGAATTAGATAGTCTCAGTCAGAATTAGACAGTCTCAGTCAGAATTAGACAGTCTCAGGTCAGAATTAAACAGTCTCAGGTCAGAATTAGTTCATCCAGTTTCTCAGGTCAGAATTAGACAGTCTCAGTCAGAATTAGACAGTCTCAGTCAGGTCAGAATTAGACAGTCTCAGGTCAGAATTAGACAGTCTCAGGTCAGAATTAGACAGTCTCAGGTCAGAATTAGACAGTCTCAGGTCAGAATTAGACAGTCTCAGTCAGAATTAGACAGTCTCAGTCAGAATTAGACAGTCTCAGTCAGAATTAGACAGTCTCAGTCAGAATTAGACAGTCTCAGTCAGAATTAGACAGTCTCAGTCAGAATATAGACAGTCTCAGTCAGAATTAGACAGTCTCAGTCAGAATTAGACAGTCTCAGGTCAGAATTAGATAGTCTCCGGTCAGAATTAGACAGTCTCAGTCAGAATTAGACAGTCTCAGTCAGAATTAGATAGTCTCAGTCAGATATAGACAGTCTCAGTCAGAATTAGACAGTCTCAGTCAGATATAGACAGTCTCAGTCAGAATTAGACAGTCTCAGTCAGAATTAGACAGTCTCAGTCAGAATTAGACAGTCTCAGTCAGATATAGACAGTCTCAGTCAGAATTAGACAGTCTCAGGTCAGAATTAGATAGTCTCCGGTCAGAATTAGACAGTCTCAAGTCTGAATTAGACAGTCTCAGGTCAGAATTAGATAGTCTCAGTCAGAATTAGACAGTCTCAGTCAGAATTAGACAGTCTCAGTCAGAATTAGACAGTCTCAGTCAGAATTAGACAGTCTCAGGCCAGAATTAGACAGTCTCAAGTCTGAATTAGACAGTCTCAGGTCAGAATTAGATAGTCTCAGTCAGAATTAGACAGTCTCAGTCAGAATTAGACAGTCTTAGGTCAGAATTAGACAGTCTCAGTCAGAATTAGACAGTCTCAGTCAGAATTAGACAGTCTCAGTCAGATATAGACAGTCTCAGTCAGAATTAGACAGTCTCAGTCAGAATTAGACAGTCTCAGTCAGAATTAGACAGTCTCAGTCAGAATTAGACAGTCTCAGTCAGATATAGACAGTCTCAGTCAGAATTAGACAGTCTCAGGTCAGAATTAGATAGTCTCCGGTCAGAATTAGACAGTCTCAGTCAGAATTAGACAGTCTCAGTCAGAATTAGACAGTCTCAGGCCAGAATTAGACAGTCTCAAGTCTGAATTAGACAGTCTCAGGTCAGAATTAGATAGTCTCAGTCAGAATTAGACAGTCTCAGTCAGAATTAGACAGTCTTAGGTCAGAATTAAACAGTCTCAGGTCAGAATTAGTTCATCCATGTTTCTCAAAGGTCACATTTCTAAGTTCCAGCGTGTTTAATTAGACAGTCTCAGGTCAGAATTAGACAGTCTCAGTCAGAATTAGACAGTCTCAGGTCAGAATTAGACAGTCTCAGGTCAGAATTAGACAGTCTCAGTCAGAATTAGACAGTCTCAGTCAGAATTAGACAGTCTCAGTCAGATATAGACAGTCTCAGTCAGAATTAGACAGTCTCAGTCAGAATTAGACAGTCTCAGTCAGAATTAGACAGTCTCAGTCAGATATAGACAGTCTCAGTCAGAATTAGACAGTCTCAGTCAGAATTAGATAGTCTCCAGTCAGAATTAGACAGTCTCAGTCAGAATTAGACAGTCTCAGTCAGATATAGACAGTCTCAGTCAGAATTAGACAGTCTCAGTCAGAATTAGACAGTCTCAGTCAGAATTAGACAGTCTCAGTCAGATATAGACAGTCTCAGTCAGAATTAGACAGTCTCAGGTCAGAATTAGATAGTCTCAAGTCAGAATTAGACAGTCTCAAGTCTGAATTAGACAGTCTCAGGTCAGAATTAGATAGTCTCAGTCAGAATTAGACAGTCTCAGTCAGAATTAGACAGTCTCAGTCAGAATTAGACAGTCTCAGTCAGAATTAGACAGTCTCAGGCCAGAATTAGACAGTCTCAAGTCTGAATTAGACAGTCTCAGGTCAGAATTAGATAGTCTCAGTCAGAATTAGACAGTCTCAGTCAGAATTAGACAGTCTCAGTCAGAATTAGACAGTCTCAGTCAGATATAGACAGTCTCAGTCAGAATTAGACAGTCTCAGTCAGAATTAGACAGTCTCAGTCAGAATTAGACAGTCTCAGGTCAGAATTAGACAGTCTCAGTCAGAATTAGACAGTCTTAGGTCAGAATTAAACAGTCTCAGGTCAGAATTAGATAGTCTCAGTCAGAATTAGACAGTCTCAGTCAGAATTAGACAGTCTTAGGTCAGAATTAAACAGTCTCAGGTCAGAATTAGTTCATCCATGTTTCTCAAAGGTCACATTTCTAAGTTCCAACGTGTTTAATTAGACAGTCTCAGGTCAGAATTAGACAGTCTCAGTCAGAATTAGACAGTCTCAGGTCAGAATTAGACAGTCTCAGGTCAGAATTAGACAGTCTCAGTCAGAATTAGACAGTCTCAGTCAGAATTAGACAGTCTCAGTCAGATATAGACAGTCTCAGTCAGAATTAGACAGTCTCAGTCAGAATTAGACAGTCTCAGTCAGAATTAGACAGTCTCAGTCAGATATAGACAGTCTCAGTCAGAATTAGACAGTCTCAGGTCAGAATTAGATAGTCTCCGGTCAGAATTAGACAGTCTCAGTCAGAATTAGACAGTCTCAGTCAGAATTAGATAGTCTCAGTCAGATATAGACAGTCTCAGTCAGAATTAGACAGTCTCAGTCAGATATAGACAGTCTCAGTCAGAATTAGACAGTCTCAGTCAGATATAGACAGTCTCAGTCAGAATTAGACAGTCTCAGGTCAGAATTAGATAGTCTCCGGTCAGAATTAGACAGTCTCAAGTCTGAATTAGACAGTCTCAGGTCAGAATTAGATAGTCTCAGTCAGAATTAGACAGTCTCAGTCAGAATTAGACAGTCTCAGTCAGAATTAGACAGTCTCAGTCAGAATTAGACAGTCTCAGGCCAGAATTAGACAGTCTCAAGTCTGAATTAGACAGTCTCAGGTCAGAATTAGATAGTCTCAGTCAGAATTAGACAGTCTCAGTCAGAATTAGACAGTCTCAGTCAGAATTAGACAGTCTTAGGTCAGAATTAAACAGTCTCAGGCCAGAATTAGTTCATCCATGTTTCTCAAAGGTCACATTTCTAAGTTCCAAAGTGTTTAATTAGACAGTCTCAGGTCAGAATTAGACAGTCTCAGTCAGAATTAGACAGTCTCAGGTCAGAATTAGACAGTCTCAGGTCAGAATTAGACAGTCTCAGTCAGAATTAGACAGTCTCAGTCAGAATTAGACAGTCTCAGTCAGAATTAGACAGTCTCAGTCAGAATTAGACAGTCTCAGTCAGAATTAGACAGTCTCAGTCAGAATTAGACAGTCTCAGTCAGATATAGACAGTCTCAGTCAGAATTAGACAGTCTCAGTCAGAATTAGACAGTCTCAGGTCAGAATTAGATAGTCTCCAGTCAGAATTAGACAGTCTCAGTCAGAATTAGACAGTCTCAGTCAGAATTAGACAGTCTCAGGCCAGAATTAGACAGTCTCAAGTCTGAATTAGACAGTCTCAGGTCAGAATTAGATAGTCTCCAGTCAGAATTAGACAGTCTCAGTCAGAATTAGACAGTCTTAGGTCAGAATTAAACAGTCTCAGGTCAGAATTAGTTCATCCATGTTTCTCAAAGGTCACATTTCTAAGTTCCAACGTGTTTAATTAGACAGTCTCAGGTCAGAATTAGACAGTCTCAGTCAGAATTAGACAGTCTCAGGTCAGAATTAGACAGTCTCAGGTCAGAATTAGACAGTCTCAGTCAGAATTAGACAGTCTCAGTCAGAATTAGACAGTCTCAGTCAGATATAGACAGTCTCAGTCAGAATTAGACAGTCTCAGTCAGAATTAGACAGTCTCAGTCAGAATTAGACAGTCTCAGTCAGATATAGACAGTCTCAGTCAGAATTAGACAGTCTCAGGTCAGAATTAGATAGTCTCCGGTCAGAATTAGACAGTCTCTGTCAGAATTAGACAGTCTCAGTCAGAATTAGACAGTCTCAGTCAGATATAGACAGTCTCAGTCAGAATTAGACAGTCTCAGTCAGATATAGACAGTCTCAGTCAGAATTAGACAGTCTCAGTCAGAATTAGACAGTCTCAGTCAGAATTAGACAGTCTCAGTCAGATATAGACAGTCTCAGTCAGAATTAGACAGTCTCAGGTCAGAATTAGATAGTCTCCGGTCAGAATTAGACAGTCTCAAGTCTGAATTAGACAGTCTCAGGTCAGAATTAGACAGTCTCAGTCAGAATTAGACAGTCTCAGTCAGAATTAGACAGTCTTAGGTCAGAATTAAACAGTCTCAGGTCAGAATTAGTTCATCCATGTTTCTCAAAGGTCACATTTCTAAGTTCCAAAGTGTTTAATTAGACAGTCTCAGGTCAGAATTAGACAGTCTCAGTCAGAATTAGACAGTCTCAGGTCAGAATTAGACAGTCTCAGGTCAGAATTAGACAGTCTCAGGTCAGAATTAGACAGTCTCAGTCAGAATTAGACAGTCTCAGTCAGAATTAGACAGTCTCAGTCAGATATAGACAGTCTCAGTCAGAATTAGACAGTCTCAGTCAGAATTAGACAGTCTCAGTCAGAATTAGACAGTCTCAGTCAGATATAGACAGTCTCAGTCAGAATTAGACAGTCTCAGGTCAGAATTAGATAGTCTCCGGTCAGAATTAGACAGTCTCAATCAGAATTAGACAGTCTCAGTCAGAATTAGACAGTCTCAGGCCAGAATTAGACAGTCTCAAGTCTGAATTAGACAGCCTCAGGTCAGAATTAGATAGTCTCAGTCAGAATTAGACAGTCTCAGTCAGAATTAGACAGTCTCAGTCAGAATTAGACAGTCTTAGGTCAGAATTAAACAGTCTCAGGTCAGAATTAGTTCATCCATGTTTCTCAAAGGTCACATTTCTAAGTTCCAAAGTGTTTAATTAGACAGTCTCAGGTCAGAATTAGACAGTCTCAGTCAGAATTAGACAGTCTCAGGTCAGAATTAGACAGTCTCAGGTCAGAATTAGACAGTCTCAGGCCAGAATTAGACAGTCTCAAGTCTGAATTAGACAGTCTCAGGTCAGAATTAGATAGTCTCAGTCAGAATTAGACAGTCTCAGTCAGAATTAGACAGTCTCAGTCAGAATTAGACAGTCTTAGGTCAGAATTAAACAGTCTCAGGCCAGAATTAGTTCATCCATGTTTCTCAAAGGTCACATTTCTAAGTTCCAAAGTGTTTAATTAGACAGTCTCAGGTCAGAATTAGACAGTCTCAGTCAGAATTAGACAGTCTCAGGTCAGAATTAGACAGTCTCAGGTCAGAATTAGACAGTCTCAGTCAGAATTAGACAGTCTCAGTCAGAATTAGACAGTCTCAAGTCTGAATTAGACAGTCTCAGGTCAGAATTAGATAGTCTCAGTCAGAATTAGACAGTCTCAGTCAGAATTAGACAGTCTTAGGTCAGAATTAAACAGTCTCAGGTCAGAATTAGTTCATCCATGTTTCTCAAAGGTCACATTTCTAAGTTCCAACGTGTTTAATTAGACAGTCTCAGGTCAGAATTAGACAGTCTCAGTCAGAATTAGACAGTCTCAGGTCAGAATTAGACAGTCTCAGGTCAGAATTAGACAGTCTCAGTCAGAATTAGACAGTCTCAGTCAGAATTAGACAGTCTCAGTCAGATATAGACAGTCTCAGTCAGAATTAGACAGTCTCAGTCAGAATTAGACAGTCTCAGTCAGAATTAGACAGTCTCAGTCAGATATAGACAGTCTCAGTCAGAATTAGACAGTCTCAGGTCAGAATTAGATAGTCTCCGGTCAGAATTAGACAGTCTCTGTCAGAATTAGACAGTCTCAGTCAGAATTAGACAGTCTCAGTCAGATATAGACAGTCTCAGTCAGAATTAGACAGTCTCAGTCAGATATAGACAGTCTCAGTCAGAATTAGACAGTCTCAGTCAGAATTAGACAGTCTCAGTCAGAATTAGACAGTCTCAGTCAGATATAGACAGTCTCAGTCAGAATTAGACAGTCTCAGGTCAGAATTAGATAGTCTCCGGTCAGAATTAGACAGTCTCAAGTCTGAATTAGACAGTCTCAGGTCAGAATTAGATAGTCTCAGTCAGAATTAGACAGTCTCAGTCAGAATTAGACAGTCTCAGTCAGAATTAGACAGTCTTAGGTCAGAATTAAACAGTCTCAGGTCAGAATTAGTTCATCCATGTTTCTCAAAGGTCACATTTCTAAGTTCCAAAGTGTTTAATTAGACAGTCTCAGGTCAGAATTAGACAGTCTCAGTCAGAATTAGACAGTCTCAGGTCAGAATTAGACAGTCTCAGGTCAGAATTAGACAGTCTCAGGTCAGAATTAGACAGTCTCAGTCAGAATTAGACAGTCTCAGTCAGAATTAGACAGTCTCAGTCAGATATAGACAGTCTCAGTCAGAATTAGACAGTCTCAGTCAGAATTAGACAGTCTCAGTCAGAGATTAGACAGTCTCAGTCAGATATAGACAGTCTCAGTCAGAATTAGACAGTCTCAGGTCAGAATTAGATAGTCTCCGGTCAGAATTAGACAGTCTCAATCAGAATTAGACAGTCTCAGTCAGAATTAGACAGTCTCAGGCCAGAATTAGACAGTCTCAAGTCTGAATTAGACAGCCTCAGGTCAGAATTAGATAGTCTCAGTCAGAATTAGACAGTCTCAGTCAGAATTAGACAGTCTCAGTCAGAATTAGACAGTCTTAGGTCAGAATTAAACAGTCTCAGGTCAGAATTAGTTCATCCATGTTTCTCAAAGGTCACATTTCTAAGTTCCAAAGTGTTTAATTAGACAGTCTCAGGTCAGAATTAGACAGTCTCAGTCAGAATTAGACAGTCTCAGGTCAGAATTAGACAGTCTCAGGTCAGAATTAGACAGTCTCAGGTCAGAATTAGACAGTCTCAGTCAGAATTAGACAGTCTCAGTCAGAATTAGACAGTCTCAGTCAGATATAGACAGTCTCAGTCAGAATTAGACAGTCTCAGTCAGAATTAGACAGTCTCAGTCAGATATAGACAGTCTCAGTCAGAATTAGACAGTCTCAGGTCAGAATTAGATAGTCTCCGGTCAGAATTAGACAGTCTCAGTCAGAATTAGACAGTCTCAGTCAGAATTAGACAGTCTTAGGTCAGAATTAAACAGTCTCAGGTCAGAATTAGTTCATCCATGTTTCTCAAAGGTCACATTTCTAAGTTCCAAAGTGTTTAATTAGACAGTCTCAGGTCAGAATTAGACAGTCTCAGTCAGAATTAGACAGTCTCAGGTCAGAATTAGACAGTCTCAGGTCAGAATTAGACAGTCTCAGTCAGAATTAGACAGTCTCAGGTCAGAATTAGACAGTCTCAGGTCAGAATTAGACAGTCTCAGGTCAGAATTAGACAGTCTCAGAATTAGTTCATCCATGTTTCTCAAAGGTCACATTTCTAAGTTCCAAAGTGTTTAAAACGTTTAGGCATGAACTCTGAAATCTTAATGTTTGGCATTAAGTCCGAATGGTTAAGGTAAGGGATAAGGTAAGGGATAAGGTTTGGAAAAAGGTTTGGAAAAATCGACATTCTATCACTAGATTTGAACATGCAACCTTTGGCATCAGAGGGAGATGTTTAAACTCACCCTCCATCCCCACAGCATGTAACAGCGCTCACTGTTTCCCTAATGGCTGATTTCCACGTCATCTCCCAACGTCATCAGGCATGGATGGACGTCTAATATTGACTTGTATCATGGGTGACCTGGCTGCTCACAAAGGGCCCTAATGCACTTGTCGCCAAGACACACACACACACCAAACCAGTGTGTGATGGCTCTCATTGCGATACTGCTAGTTCCAAGAGGGGTGTCACACGGAACATGCTATTCTGCTTTTTAGATTGATACATTAGTGGCATCCTGGTATCCACATCGGTATCATACCTTACAATGTATGAGAAGGGGGAGTGAGGGCACTGTTTGTTACTTCGTTGATTGGTTTGACCCACTGTATGTACCTCTCTCTCTCTCTCTCTCTCTCTCTCTCTCTCTCTCTCTCTCTCTCTCTCTCTCTCTCTCTCTCTCTCTCTCTCTCTCTCTCTCTCTCTCTCTGCACATCACCCTGGACAAGCCTCTCTGATGGCAGCCAAGGAAGCTTAAAGATTTAGAGGCACCTTGTTCAATCCTTCCCTCTGAACACAATCGTGCCAGCCTCTTCCAGAGGAGCGTAGTTACAGAACAGTATCTGGGGAGGCCTGTGTTGTGTCATTGTGGGGATGAGACCTGGGGATTTACCAGAACAATGCAGTGTAAGTGCTGCTGAACAGAGGGGCTTGTGCCACCGATCCCATAGCAGCCAAACACACATTGCGAACACACGTTGAACGCTGTCCTAATGTATTCTCAAGATAGTGACATGCCATTGTTACCGTTTCCATGTCTTTTCCAGGCATGCGTGTATTTGTCAATGCTGTTTCTGTGTGCTTGTGAATGTGGCCATTCCTCTATTATGTGTACAGTATATGCAAACGTGTGTGTGTGTGTGAATGTGTGTGTGAACGTGTGTGTGTGAACGTGTGTGTGTGAACGTGTGTGTGTGAACATGTGTGTGTGTGTGTGTGAATGTGAGTATGTGTGTGTGTGAACGTGTGTGTGTGAACATGTGTGTGTGTGTGAACGTGTGTGTGAATGCGTGTGTGTGTGTGAACGTCTGTGTGAACGTGCGAGTGTGTGAACGTGTGTATGTGTGAATGTGTGTGTGAACGTGTGTGTGTGAACATGTATGTGTGTGAACGTGTGTGTGTGTGAACGTGTGTGTGTGTGAACGTGTGTGTGTGTGAACGTGTGTGTGTGTGAACGTGTGTGTGTGTGAACGTGTGTGTGTGAACGTGTGTGAACGTGTGTGAACGTGTGTGAACGTGTGTGTGTGTGCAACAGTTTGAAAGTCAGGGAGCAAGACACCATGAGCTTTCTGCTTGCTGTAGCGATAAGGCTAGACAAGGTGGCAGTCAGTCATCCATTGGGTTCCCAAGTGATTGTGACAGGAAAGGAGTGAAGGAAAAAAAAAAGAGAATTCTCTTAGCTGACACCAATTAGTGACAGCAGGACTATAGCCCAATACAAAGACCTGAATGAGGATTAGAACACTGTTTTAAATCCTGACTGGAAATACGATGTGATTGTGTGGAAGAAGAAATTGCATACTTCTCAATGTTTTAAATAATATAAGCCATTGATAGGGTGTTAGAATTGACTAATGCTTGTCTGATACAGCTTGGTTAGATTGTTGTATGTGTGATGTGTAGTTGTAACAGTGTACTACTGTAGCTGTCATTCATACTGAAGCCTTGTCAGAACACACAACCCACCCAGATCACGTTGTCATATTTCACGTGATTCTCCCTTGTTCTCTTTCTACCTTTTAAATTCCTGCCTTTATGCCGTTTCACAATCACGAAAACATCGTGATAAAAGATAGTGGCAGTGTCCCAGATTGCAGCCTATTCCCTACAAAGTGCACTTCTTTTGACAAGGGCCCTATGGGCAATGGTCCAAAGGCACTAAAGTGCACTAAAAAAGGAAATAGGGTTACATTTCAAGTCAAATCTAATTGTATTTGTTACATGTGCCGAATACAACAGGTGTAGAACTTAAAGTGAAATGCTTACTTACGAGCCCTTAACCAACAATGTAGTTTAAGAAATATGGTAAATCTGTAAAATGGTATAGAATCAGCTTGAACCCCTCTGTCGAAGATGCTTGGACCTTCTTCTTTGATATTTTAAGTGGTATTGTTAACAATCACGCCCCCATAAAGAAAATGAGAATTAAAAACAGGTTCAGCCCCTGGTTCGACAGGGAGCTTGCAGAGTTACTCCACCTCAAGAATTGCATTTGGTGAAAGGCTCGGCACACGCATATTCAGGCTGACTGGCTATCTTTCGGATAAATGAGAAACAAGTGCACTCAGGCTATCCGGAATGCCAAAGTTAGTTACTTTAAGGATCAGTTCTCTCTCTGTGGGTCTAACCCCAAGAAGTTCTTGAAAACCTGGAGAATAAACCCTCCTCCTCACAGCTGCCCATGTCCCTTAAATGCTCTACAACAAAGCTTTCTTAGTGTCCAACCAGCTTTATCTACCCTTAACCTTTTTCCGAACACCTCCAAAACAAAGGTTATGTGGTTTGGTAAGAAGAATGCCCCTCCTCCCACAGGTGTGAATTCTACCTCTGATGGTTTAGAGCTTTAAGAAGTCACCTCATTCAAGTACTTAGGAGTATGGCTAGACAGTGCACTGTCCTTCTCTCAGAACATATCAAAGCTGCAGGTTTAAGTTAAATCTAGACTTGGTTTCCTCTATCGTAATCGCTCCTCTTTCACCCAGCTGACACAGCCTAGTACATAGGTCATGGATAGCATTAAGCTTGGCCCCAGTGATGTACTGGGCCATACGCACTAGCCTCTGTAGCACCTTACGGTCAGATGCCCGAGCAGTTGCCATACCAGGCGTTGATGCAACCGGTCAGGATGCTCTCAATTGCGCAGCTGTATATTTTTTTTGAGGATCTGGGGACCCATGACAAATCTTGTCAGTCTCCTGAGGGGGGAAAAGGTGTTGTCGTGCCCTCTTCACAACTGTCTTGGTGTGTTTGGACCATGATAGTTTGTTGGTGATGTGGACACCAAGGAACTTGAAACTCTCGACCCGCTCCACTACAGCCCCGTCGATGTGAATGGGGGCATGTTCGGCCCTCCTTTTCCTGTAGTCCATGATCAACTCCTTTGTCTTCCTCACGTTGAGGGAGAGCTTGTTGTCCTGGCACCACACTGCCAGGTCTCTGACCTCCTCCATGTAGGGTGTCTCATCGTTGTCGGTGATCAGGCCTACAACTGTTGTGTTGTCAGCAAACTTACAGTTTTTCTCAGTCGCTTTGATGCATTTCTTAGATCAAAAGTGCAATTCTTGATACTACTTGTACAAATTCCAAATCATCTTGTCACTTGTGCACATCATTAAAGCAATTTCTTATTCCTTTGAACAAATTGCAATTGCTTTTGTACATTATGCAATTGATAATGTACAAGTGTCAGCTTTTTTCCACATTTTCAATTGCTCATGTCATGTTGATCAAAATATAGTAGATGGTTCTCTGTTGAATAGTCTTACCCCTCAAAACATCTAGGCATTTGTTCCTTGCATAAGCCATTACATGCAAAATTGTTGAACTATTTGTCATAAACTGTCAAGCATAGTTTTACACATTTCTATTAGACCTTTTGTACAAAAACGTGAATTGATGAATCGTGCAGGTGAAATTGACCCTCACTCATGAAGGAATGTAAAGTGCTAGTTCAACCAACAATCAACCAGTTGTCTAAATTGCTCAAAGGTGCATCTCATGAAGAATCAACTGGCAAGCATATATAGACAGACCACAACACAGAGTTGCAATTTTCCAATAATGAATGGACCAGGAAACGAACAGGGTCAACAGCCAAGAGGAGGAAGAAGAGGAGCAAGGATGCGTGGTGGAAGGCAAAACAGAGGAAGAGGCAGAGGACATAGGCGCATATCTGATGACATAAGGGACACTATTGTAGACCATGTTGTCAATCATGGCCTTACAATGGCTGAGGCGGGTCGAAGGGTGCAGCCGAATATTGGGAGATCAACCGTGTCCTCAATAGTTCAAACGTTTCCGAAGAGAGAACAGGTATGTCCACCAATGTACAGTGCACTGTTACTGTATATAAGCTGTATACTGTATACTTCCTACAATGCTTCATATTACAGTAGTCCACTTGTATTTCACAGCATACAGAAATATACTCTATACAGATACATACTGCACCTTACATGTGTCACGGTTCATGAATTCACCGGCTCAATCTGGGTGTGTGTGTGGGTGTGGCCGCTGATTGCCACTCTGCTCGTTATCAGCGCCAGCTGACACTCATTGTGTGTGCCTATTTATATTTGTTGTCTTGGTCTTGTGTTTGTCAGTTCGTTGTCTTGTTTCCCTGTGCGTGTGTTTCTCTCCAGGCCGAGTTCTGTGTTCTCCTATGGTTCTGTTCTCCGCTGGACTCTACGTTCGCTCTCTCTCCTGTGGAGGACTCTATGCTGGGCACGTTCAGGATCGCCAGTCTGGGAATTCCTTTTCGCTCACTGACGTTACAGAGGGTTGGGTTTCCCCTGCAGTCTCGGCGCTGCTAAGACCCAGAGACTTCCTGACACATTCTATTACCTGTACCTGTTACTTACCTCCTGGATTGCTACAATAAATGTTGAACTATACTCGCTACTGAATCCTCCGTCCTTTTTACGTGACAACATGCACCCACCTGTATGTTTTACAGTAAAATGTGTGTTTGCATAGTTTCTGTCTGTGTGAAAATGTGCGATGCATCACTGCATTTTTCCCCACATAGGACTGCAAGATTACCTCAAACTGGTGGCAGAGGACGCCTTTTCACACCTCAACAGGAGGAAGCTTTTTGCACCATGGTCCGAGCAAACAATGCCATGAGACTCAGGGAAATACAAAGGACCATTATAGAAGACAACGATGTCTTTGAAAACATCCATACGGTTAGCATCTCAACCATCGACAGGGTGCTGCATAGAAACCAGATGAGTATGAAACAGCTGTACCTTGTACCATTCCAAAGGAATGAGGACAGAGTTAAGGAGCTACGGTACCAGTATGTACAGGTAAAACATATATCTATGTAACTACTTTACAGCAACATTTTATAGTGATACATAGTACAGTAAGCATAAACTGCACACATTTCCATTGCTGTGGAAGGAACATGCAATATATGTACATTTTATGTCACTCTTCCTTACCAAAACAAATTCAACTGTGTGTTCTGGGATATAGCGTATAATGGAGTTGGAATCAAGTGAACCCTCTCACAACTTTGTATACGTGGATGAGGCTGGCTTCAACCTGACCAAATGCAGAAGGCGGGGTCGGAATATCATCGGTCACAGAGCTACTGTGGATTTGCCAGGCCAACGGGGAGGAAATATCACCATGTGTGCTGCTTATTTCGGAGCATGGTGTCCTAACCCATATAACCCTTATAGGGCCATACAACACCCAGCATCTACTCAACTTTTTAGAGACTCTCTACAGGGCTCTCATCCCTGATGATGAGAGGGGTCTGTTTAGAGAGGATTTGCCAAAGTATGTGGTCATTTGTGATAATGTGAGTTTCCATCGATCAAACATCATAAGGCAATGGTTTGTGACCCACCCGAGTATGCTCATAGAATTCCTCCCACCTTATTCACCATTCTTTAACCCAATTGAGGAGTTATTTTCAGCATGGGGGTGGACGGTGTACGATCGTCAGCCACACACACAGATGACCCTGCTGTCTGCAATGGATGCAGCATGTGAGGACATCACAGTAGACGCCTGCAGAGGATGGATAAGGCATTCCAAAAGATTCTTTCCACGTTGCATTGGAAGGGAAAATATCCGGTGTGATGTGGATGAGAATGTGGGCCGACAGACAGGAACGTCTGGATGTGTAGACAGCACTAGAACAGTGCTGCGGGCAAAGTTGTGCCTTAGGGGTGGTTTCCTGTGTTTCTTTCTAATTTAGTTTTTTTTCCTTTGTGCCCCTTGGGTTGTCCAGTCTCTTTCAATCAATAACCCACATACAGTAATATGTAAATAGTACTGTTGAAATTGATATATGCCATAGAAGTGCAGCCTTGTGCATTTTCAATACAGGCTACAGTTTGGATGACAGTTACTAAGTTTACATCAGGTAATACTGTCAAAGTACACAGTTACATTGACAACATGCCTAAACATTTTGACGACCTTGTTCGTGAACAATGACTCAATGACTTATCATTCTGATGACACTGACATGATCATTGGCATGAATATTTACTTTTGAGAGATGTACTAAGGATTTTTAGTGACTGTCTAGCTTTAGAAACATATCTATTGTATATTGCAGTTTGTACAAATTGTTCTGAGAAATGCACTTTTGCACATGTTAGGGATGATGTGAAAAATGCACCAAAGCAACTGAGAAAAACTGTAATGATTGTGTTGGAGTCGTGTTTGGCCATGCAGTCGTGGGTGTACAGGGAGTACAGGAGGGGACTAAGTACACACCCCTGAGGGGCCCCAGTGTTGAGGATCAGCGTGGCAGACGTGCTGTTACCTACCTTTACCACCTGGGGGCGGCCCGTCAGGAAGTCCAGGATCCAGTTGCAGAGGAAAGTGTTCAGTCCCAGGGTCCTTAGCTTAGTGATGAGCTTTGTGGGCACTATGGTGTTGAACGCTGCGCTGTAGACATAGACTGTGTTTATTATTCTACTAATGATAAAAAATTCAATAGAATAGACAAAAAATAGTCATTATAATGAAATAATATTATGGTAATTACTAGAACATATTGAAATGGTGTAAGTTTTAGTTACTGTACTGTATACATTTACCATGTCCTCATCATGGAGAAAAACACAGGAAAATGAGGGCTGAATTAAATCCGTATCGCACAAGATCTGTGTTATAGCTCCATTTAAATTTAAAGGCAAGAGACTGTATTCATGGTAAACACTGCATATGTCGGCTCAATCGGAAATGACCTTTACATTTTAACACGGATCTTCCGCGATATGGATTGAATCCAGCCCTCAGCGTTGTGGTTTGGTAAGCACAGAACAGACGGGAGAGAACAGTAGGTCTACTTCTATTGTAGTACAGGATTTATTGAACCAATTTGGTCTGTTGAGGATGATGATGATGTGTTCCAGTACTGTCTTTGTGTTTGTCTGTGTGTCTGTGTGTCTCTGTGTGTGTGTCACTGTGTTTTTGTGTCAGTGTAAGTGTGTGTGTGAGTATGTGTGTGTGTCAGTGTAGGTGTGTGTGTCAGTGTGTGTGTGTCAGTGTCAGTGTGTGTGTCAGTGTGTGTGTGTGAGTGTCAGTGTGTGTGTGTGTGTGTGTCAGTGTGTGTGTATGTGTATGTGTGAGTGTAAGTGTGTGTGTGTGTGAGTGTAAATGTGTGTGTGTGTGTGAGTGTAAGGGTGTGTAAGGGTGTGTCAGTGTGTGTGTGTGTGTGTGTGTGTGTGTGAGAGTAAGCGTGTGTGTGTGAGTGTAAGCGTGTGTGTGTGTGAGTGTAAGCGTGTGTAGGTGAGTGTAAGTGTGTGTGTATGTGTGTGTGAGTGTGAGTGTAAGTGTTTGTGTGAGTGTGAGTGTGAGTGTATGTGTGAGAGTGAGTGTAAGCGTGTGTGTGTGAGTGTTAGGGTGTGTGTGTGTGTGTGTGAGTGTAAGTGTGTGTGTATGTGAGTGAGTGTGAGTGTGTATGTGTGTATGTGTGAGTGTGAGTGTAAGTGTGTGTGTATGTGAGTGTGAGTGTGTGAGTGTGAGTGTGTATGTGTGTATGTGTGAGTGTGAGTGTAAGTGTGTGTGTGAGTGTAAGCGTGTGTGTGTGTGTGTTTGTGTGTGTGAGCTCGGGTTGAGCTATGGAGGTGATGTGGGTCATGTGAGGGCTACTTTATCTTGCCTGACGACTCAAACTGAATCGTTTGTGTGGTGACGTCAAAATGAGGGGTGTTGTACAAAACAAAGTCATCAGTGATTGGAACCTCTCTAACCAATCAGAATATCAAAGCCAAACTGCTTTACCCACGTGTGTGCTGGCTCTAGCCCAACTCATTGGTTTCTGGACCAATCAGAAAGATTATAATGTCTTTGCGTTCTAGAAATAGTCAGGGATGTACTCAGTGGGCGTGGCATGGCATAACATATGGCCGGAGCAAGGAGTTTGGGTAGTAAGGCAATTCTTTATCAGCTGCAGCTGTGCCGTCTAGAGTGTGTGTGAGGTGTTGGTTTACATCAGCCGGCACGTCGCTCGCTCTGCATTTTAGGACATGCAGATGAGGGTGTTGTGTGTATGTCTGTGTGTGTGTGTGTATCTGTGTGTGTGTGTGTGTTTCCCTGTGTGTATCTATGTGTGTGTGTCTCTGTGTGTGTGTGTGTGTCTCTGTGTGTGTGTGTGTCTCTGTGTGTGTGCGTGTGTCTCTCTGTGTGTGTGTATGTGTGTGTGTCTGTGTGTATCTTTGTGTGTGTGTGGGTGTGTCTCTCCGTGTGTGGGTGTGTATGTGATTGTGTCTCTCTGTTTGTGTGTGTGTGTGTATGAGAGAGAGCGAAAGAGAGAGAGAGTGTGCATGTGAAAGAGAGTGTGTGCGTGTGAGAGAGGGAGAGTGTTTGAGAGAGAGAGAGAGAGGGAGAGAGAGAGAGAGAGAGAGAGAGAGAGAGAGAGAGAGAGAGAGAGAGAGAGAGAGAGAGAGAGAGAGAGAGAGAGAGAGAGAGAGAGAGAGAGAGAGAGAGAGAGAGAGAGAGAGAGAGAGAGAGAGAGAGAGAGAGAGAGAGAGAGAGAGAGAGTGTGTGTGTGTGTGTGTGTGTGTGTCGGAGTTCCAAATTGAGCAGCAGCAGCTGAAATATTGAAATGTACATGGTTTTTAGGTTTCTACATCGGAAAAAAGCTATAGAAAACTGCAAGACTGAATAGGAGACAAAACAAGCAACATTTGAAGATAGGCTTTTGGAAAAGTAACTATTTTTCATAAAATTGTACAGTTATCTTAGCTAGCTGAATTGTTTACCAGTTGCTAAGAAGTTGCTAGGGACTCTCCTAAAAGAAGCTAGCTAGCTAACAAAAAATAGCTAGTTAACAGAAGAACAGAAAGACAAAATAAAGACAGAAGATAAAGGACATCAAAGTAAAACAGTCCTCTAAAGACACAAGAGACAAGAATACAAGAAACAACGCTGTTTTGGAAAAGGTAGGCTTCTATTGCAACATTGTAGCCAACGTCACCAGCGTTGCTATGGAAATTGTTTACCCACCAGACATCCAGACAGAGAAAGCTGAGAAAATGTTCAAAGGTTTGATGATGGGACAGAAACATGAATGTCTGTTTGCAGATCTTACCAGTTGCAAAACACAAGCAAATTTTATATTTAATACCTAACGAGGGCACATATGGAAAAGGGTTATTTGCAACAATTTCCCTTTCTCAAAAAAGAGAGGCATCGGCCAAGGATGTCAGATCAGCATTTTTGAAGAAGCTGACCAGAGCAACACCTATCAAACAGTAAACTTATGTAATAATGGAACTGTATTGATACAAGGCATTGATTCAAGCCTCCAGGCTTTTGAGAATATGTTTGCTACCCTAAAAGCAGAAGCTGAACTCATCTCAGAAACAGAGGAAAAAGTCAAGGAGGGAGATGGAGAAGAGCAGGCCCCAGCGGTCTCTGTGACCCAGCAAGAAGCCCTCAGTATCCCTCTACCTACCTCACCTGCAGCAGATAGAGCCATGCCTACAACACCAAGAACACCTGCTATGCAACGTTTCCACAACACCCTCTCTCTCGTGGAAGCAGAGGTCATAGAACTCAGAGAGAACAAGCTTCAAGAGGAGGACACTGTCCAGAAACTAAAAGAAGAGATGAAACAGTTCAGGGAGGAGAGCAGAGCATCTATTGCTAAATTAGAAAGCAGAATGGACAAACTGAGTCAGACAAGTGATGACCTCAGAGACCATCTGAGCACAACAAGAAAGGAGCTACGTAGAACAAAGAGAGAGGTACATTGATACCCTCAACCAGCAGCTAGTCATTATGTCCTCTGCATCTAGAGAACATGTCCACCAGCTTGGTACAACACAAGCAGAACCTGAGACCTACTAGACCCGGCCCATCACAACACAGCTCGACTGGACCTGGCCCATCACAACACAGCACTGACCACTACTCTAGGGTTGGGCAGAACACTGTCCTTCAGAAAAGTACACCACATGATGCAGTCCACACCATGTATCATTCAGATCATCAGCCTGCATATGCTGAGGTAACCTCTGGCAAAAGACACCTAGAACAATCAGAGATAGGAGAGGTGCGCCAACTACTGCATCTAATATGCAGACTACTGGGCTAGACAGACCTTTTAATTCACACACACACACACACACACACACACACACACACACACACACACACACACACACACACACGGGGTTGCAGATTGCATTGCACTGTACTTATTTTTTGGGAAATCTTATTCCATTCTTATTAATTTGTTTACAACTAACCTTTATTTTATTGGCACTGGTATTATAATAATAATTATATGTCATGGTGTGTGTGTATATGTATGCATATATATGTATGTGTATGTATATGTATGTATGTATATATATATATGTGTATGTATGTATGTATATGTGTATATATGCATATATGTGTGTGTATGTGTATGTATATATATATATATATATATATATATATATATTAAAAAAAAAATCTATGTACTTTACTTATTATAAATGAGATCATTAACTATCAGTTCTTGGAATATCCAGGGCCTATAGTCTTCACATTTTGGTTATAAAACAACAAATCCAGAATGTATTAAAAACATCAAGGGACAGGACATCATAATCCTACTGGAAACATGATGTCGTGGAGACATAGATACTCAGTGTCCCTCAGGCTATAGAGAAAGTTTACTATCATCAATCAAACAGAAACATTTTCAACGGGGCCGAGACTGGCCGAGGGGCCGATACTGGCCGAGGTGGAATCATAATTTGGCATAAGCAGGACTTAGCACTGAATGAAATGAAAAAAGGTACTAATCACATTTGGTTAAAACTTAACAAAGGTCCAATCTATTGTGACAATGATGTATACATATGTGCAGCTTACGCTCCTCCTTCAGATTCATCATATTATGATGATCAGTTTTTTGACAATCTCCATACAGAAATCATTACATTTCAGGCAGAGGGTAAGGTGCTTCTTTGTGGAGATTTCAATGCAAGAACAGGTTCTGAGCCTGACTACACTGATGCGGTAGGTAACCACCACATATTTGGACACCCCTCCTTGTACAGCAGCCCTATTATAAATAATAGAAACAGTCCTGACCAAATGCTGAACAAAAATGGGAAGGAGTTGTCAATAAAGAAGGTGTCAATTCGGCTACTCAAAACATCAATTGCATATTTCAAAAAGCAGCATCGAAAGCAAATTTGAGAAAACCAAAGAAATGCAACATCAGAAACAAAAAATAAAATGTTTCTGAAAAATGGTTTGATAATGAATGTAAAACAATTAGAAAACACCTAAGACAAATTTCAAATGAAAAACATAAGCAGCAAAACAACCCAGATCTACGCTATGAATACTTTGAAACTCTGAAACAGTATAAGCATACACTGAAACGCAATAAATTAAATTATACCAACAAGACACTTGATGAAATTGAAAATGCAATTTACCAAAATCAGTTCTGGGACATGTGTAATAATTTAAGCATGACAAAGCCACAAGAATTAGCCATACAAGATGAAGGAATTTGGAAAACGTATTTTGATAATCTATACAAAAACATTCCACAAAAAGACTTACAACAGAACCAATTAGAAATTCAAGAAAAAATGTACATCCTTGAATCAGTCATTAAAAACATCCAAAATCCATTAGATTACCCAATAACCCAACAAGAACTAAATGAAAAGCTAAAATCTATAAAATCAAAGAAGGCTTGTGGTCTAGATAACATCAGAAATGAAATGCTGAAAAACAGCACACTGCTGTGCTTAAATTGTTCAACATGGTTTTAACTTCTGGCTGCTTCCCTAATGTCTGGAACCAGGGGCTCATCTCCCCTATCCACAAAAGTGGAGACAAATCAGACCCCAATAATTACACAGGAATTTGCGTCAACAGCAACTTGGTAAAGGTTTTCTGCAGCATTTTGAATTCAAGAATTCCAACCTTTCTTCAAGAAAAGAATGTAATAAGTAAATGTCAAATTGGCTTTCTCCCCAAACATTGCACCACTGACCATATATACACCTTACACACACTAATTAATAAACACGTCAACCCAAAAAAAGTGGTCAAAATCTTTTCTTGCTTTATTGACTTTAAAAAAGCATTTGATTCTATTTGGCACGAAGGGCTATTCTACAAAATTCTCCAAAGTGGGCTTGGTGGTAAGGTGTATGACTTAATAAAATGTATGTAAACAGAAAACAAGTGCCAATAAAAATCAAAAACCAAAGAACAGAATTATTTTCATAACGTTGAGGTGTGAGACAAGGCTGCAGTTTGAGTCCAAATCTTTTCAACATTTATATCAATGAATTAGCAGACATGTTGGACCATTCTCCAGCCCCAGGACTCACACTATTTGACACAGAGGTAAAATACTTGCTATATGCTGATGACTTGGTACTTCTATCACCAACCAAAGAAGGTATTCAACAGAACCTTAACATTCTAGAGCAATATTGCCATAATTGGGCCCTGGCAGTAAATAAAAAAATAAAAAAATAATGATTTTACAAAAAAAGCCCAGATGTCAGAAACACAAATATAAATTCACCCTGAACAACGCCATAATTGAACACAGTAAAAATTACACATACCTTGGTCTGACCATATCTGCATCGGGAAACTTTAATATGGCAGTGAATGCACTCAAAGAAAAAGCCCGCAGATCATTGTATACAATAAAAATGAAATTATTCAAAATCAACATCCCAATTCGAAATGGGACCAAAATATTTGACAGTGTAATCCTACCAATAGCTCTTTACGGAAGTGAGGTTTGGGGGCCGCTCAATAAACTGGACTTTAAAATGTGGGACAAACATCCAATTGAAGCCCTACATGCAGAATTCTGTAAAATTCTACAAAAAAATTCTACAAGTGCACTTCAAACCCAAGAACTGAGCCCAGAAACGAGCCCTTTCAGTCAGCTGGTGTTGGACCTAACCAACCAAGCTGACACCTGCACTGCTTCAAAAGAAAGAATTCCAATAAACAAAATCATGAACCATTCAAAAGACTCATATTTACAACATTGGAAAAACGAAACAAAATCCCAAAGCTGACTAAATTGCTATCTGACCCTAAACCGTGAATATGAATTGGCTGATTATCTCTACTCTGTCAGAGATACGAAGCAGATACAGATCCTTACCAAGTACAGGCTGAGTGACCACCGTTTGGCAATAGAAACCGGCAGACATAAAAAGACATGGCTACCCAAAGAGGAGCGGGTATGTGGTCACTGCACGACAGGGGAGGTAGAAACAGAGATGCACTTTCTCCTTTACTGTGATAAATATTCCTCACCAAGAGATACATTATTCACAGAAATGACTATATTTATTCCACATTTTAACTCATTAAATCCAGAGGAAAAACTGAAAATACTCATGGGCGAAGGAGCAACAAATATGTATTTGCCTGCCATAGCCGGAGGGACACTGAATAGTAACATCTGCATAGTAAGCAGTAACTTACTTATAATTGCTGTTATTGTTATTACTATTATTATTGTTGTTTATCATTCCGTATAGTAGTGGTATGGGTGGTAATGGTAATGATGGTAGTTTAATGATGATGGTGATGGCAGTAGTAGTGATGATGAAGGTAGTTGTGGTACAGATGAAGATTACCATTATTTAGTTATAAGTTAGTTATAGTTTAATTTTCCATATTTAGATTCTTTTCAATTTATTACATTTCTACTACTGACTATTACCATTTTATTGTTATTATTTTTGTATTTAATTTTGTATTATTATTTACTACCATTTTATATTATTATTTGTTATTGTTTCTAATTTTATTACAATGTATATTGTATACATTGTTGCTTTGGCAATATTGACACAATGTTTTTCATGCCAATAAAGCAGCTTGAATTTGAATTTGAGAGAGAGAGAGAGAGAGAGTGTGTGTGTGAGAGAGGGAGGGAGTGTGTGTGAGAGAGAGAGAGACAGTGTGTGTATATATGTGAGAGAGAGAGTGTGTGTGTGAGAGAGGGAGGGAGTGTGTGTGAGACAGTGTGTGTATGTGTGTGAGAGAGAGTGTGTGTGTGTGTGTGCAAGTGTGTGTGTGTGAGAGAGAGAGTGTGTGTGTGTGTGTGTGTGTGTGTGTGTGTGTGTGTGTGTGTGTGTGTGTGTGTGTGTGTGTGTGTGTGTGAGTGTGTGTGAGTGTGAGTGAGTGAGTGAGTGAGTGAGTGAGTGAGTGAGTGAGTGAGTGAGTGAGTGAGTGAGAGAGAGAGAGAGAGAGAGCGTGAGAGGGTGTGTGTGTGCGAGTGTGTGTGTGTGTGTGAGATAGAGAGAGAGAGAGAGAGAGAGAGAGAGAGAGTGTGTGTGTGTGTGAGAGAGTGTGTGAAATAGAGTGTATGTGTGAGAGAGAGAGAGTATTTCAGCCACACCCTTGGTGTATAAAATCGAGCACACAGGCTTGCAATTTCCATAGACATACATTTGCAATAGAATGGCAGGTGCTGAAGAACTTGTGACTTTCAACTTGGCACCGTTATAGGATGCCACCTTTCCAGCATGTCAGTTTGTCAGATTCCTGCCCCTCTTTCCCCTGTAAACTGGAACTGCTGCTATTGTGAACTGTAAATGCCACACAAGATAAAAGAACGGAAACGCCGAGTGCTGAAGCTCATAGCTCGTAAAAATCGCCTGTCCTCAGATGCAACACTCACTAAGTTCCAAACTGACTCTGGAAGCAACTTCAGCACAATAACTGTTTGTCGGGAGCTTCATGAAACGGGTTTCCATGGCCGAGCAGCCGCACACAAGCTGAAGATCACTATATGCCTCAGTACAGGTGCAGTACAGGTGCACTGTTAGATACTACTACACAGTTGGAGCTAGGAACACAAGCATTCCGCTACAGCCGCAGTAACATCTGCTAAATATGTGTATGTGAACAATTACATTTGATTTGATTTGAAAGCTCGCCGCCATTGGACTATGGATCAGTGAAAACGCACTCTCTGGAGTAATGAATCACAATTTACCATCTGGCAGTCCGACGGACGAATATGGGTTTGGTGGATGCCAGTAGAACGCTACCTACCT